>CM026280.1:7467719-7887784 GCA_014851415.1 Cnaphalocrocis medinalis | reverse complement strand
ATATAGCTCGCAAAAACGCGAGATTTTCCTAAAGTATATTGATTACGTGACGAAAACTTAAGGCCCCCCCCCGCCCCTGTGACCAAGCGTGGTATTTTGACGACCCCCCCTCCCCCCCCTAAACGGGTCACGTAGTATGGGTACGTTCCCTTATAGTCTTTTATGAAATTATTATTAATTATTCACTCTAACAAATCCACGCTCAATAAAAAAAAAATACGCAACATACATGTTCCCATGCGCAGCGCCGCCAAAGGCAGCACTGGCAGGGTCGCCATGCAGTGATGGGGTTTGCGGGAACGTCTGAATCAAAGATGTTCTGCGTTTAGACTGACTTTTATTACACCTAAGCTTATATTTATACTAACCTATTGGGTGAGGTGCGTCACACACTACAGTTTCGGCTACGTTGCTGCAGCCGTGGTCACAAGCGGACGCGGTTTTCTAAATACAATGTAGCACATATACCATGATAACTGCTTCAAATTAAACATTCATACTCAAAATTACAATTTAAGTGACACAAACATCAAAATCACAAAATAAATCCTATCTTATCCTATCCTGTAAGGAATTCGCGTTTTTTGAAGAGACGCACACCTGCTCCCATTTCAAGATTATTTTTTAAAGTTTTGCCTAATTTCTTATTTAGAATTCTAATGTAATCCTAGTGTTATTTGGCGGATTTAATTCAAAACGACTCCTTTGACAATAAGTTCATAAGTTTGACATTAATTATAATAAATTGACGTTCGCCTATTTTTTTGTGCAATAAAGTTTAAGTAAAAATTTATGTTATACTTAACTCGGGCAATCACTATGCACTGAGCAATTACTGTCTCGGTTACCTTAGTATAAAAACATGTTTGCGTTGAGTAATTCGCATGATTGCGCGGTCGCACCTCGCAAGGCGAACGTCTTAACTGTTTATCGAGTATTTTTGTTCTAGTTCTTTATAGTTTGATTCTTTGATTAAGCGTAGAAAAATGAGTAAAAACATAATGTCGTGATTTTAAAACTTGTGCGGGTTTTTATGAAATTTTATACCTAAGGATATCAAGTAAAGTTTGATATGAAATACTTTGTGATGTTCATAAAATACTTTTGTGTGAAAATTGAAGTGGACTGTGTGATATCGTTAACAAAAAGGGGTTTTATGTGATTAGCGCCGGTTGGCCGTGGATCGTGATCTTAGGCACTAAGTATTATTTACATGGACTCCTGGGAGCTTCACAAATGGGTTTACAATAAAAAAGTTCAAACCTAGCACAGCTGCAACTATACTTTTTAACCCTTAGTGGAACATTCCTCCACGTAGTCTGCTGCAGATGACGAGCAAGCGATGGTTCAAGCACAATTATATAAATTGACGACTAAAAGATTTGAAACTACAACAACGAAAAAGGCGTGAGTGTGTGTCTTAGTCTTTATTTTTGAATGCAATTAGTAAATAGATAACAATAATAATAATCCTTCGTGATCATATCAGTCACCATATCTGACTTACTTAAAACCTAATGGATTATAATAATACATGGTGGATATTTTACAAAATGAATATAATGAAAAAGAGGTGTTTATTGTGATTGAGGTGAAAGTATAATTGAGTAAAAATTGTTAGCAAAACATTTTGAGAAATATGTGTTTTATTTATAATAAGTTAACAATGATGTATAATTAAACATGCTCTGAATATAATGTAAATAGTTACTTACCACATTTACGTCCTAATAATAAATTCAATAGAAATTATAGTATTACAACAATTAATGGCACTTTTATATCGATATATACCTTTTTTAAGCTCTCTGCTGAAATGCCATTGGTCCGATATTATTAAAGGGCCTCCCGCTCCAGATTCCCCTCCCCCGGGACGGGGAGGTGCTGGAGGGGGGGGGGGGGGTTGTTATGTGAGGCCTCTCCGCTGGCCGTGGCCTGGGACATAACTAAAGTTTACCGAAACAACCTGTTTGAACTAAGATAATTATATTGTATAAGGTGTATCTGTAAGCATTTTATTTACATTCCTTTGACCACGTGTTCTACCAACCATTCTGAACAACATTTGTTCTAGGACTTTTCGCAATTCATCGATTTTGTTTTCGACTGCTCCATACAAAATAAACAAGAACGTATCTTTACCTATATGAAAAGGTGTTTTTTTTAATGCAAATTTACAAAATTCGTTGATAACAAAATGATGATAGAACACGTAGTTAAAGGGGAGTAATTTTTCACAGATACCCCTGCATAAGAAAAAGGTGGGATGGAGAGTTGCATGAATAAAAAAAACACTAAGAACTATTATTTTATTTCTTTCAGATTACTACACGATAATAGGAAACATGGCGTCCCAAAGAACCGAAGATGTTCTCTTCAGCTCACTGAACAATGCAGGAATCGTAATTCTAAATAGGCCAAAAAATTGAACGCCCTGAACTTCCCAATGATTATTAACTTACTACCAAAACTCTGGGAATGGGAAAAGAGTAAAAAACTTGTCATCATAAAAGGTACAGGTAAGGCCTTCTGCGCTGGAGGTGATGTAGTAGATGTCACATTGGAAGGACTTAATCAAGAATTTGCTAAAGTAGAATACAATACAAATCATCTGATTGGAAATCTAAAAATACCATATGTAGCTCTTATAGATGGTATCACCATGGGGGGTGGTTTGGGCGTCTCTGTGCATGGACCATACAGAGTGGCGACAGAAAATACTGTAATAGCTATGCCTGAATCCAAAATTGGCTTGATTCCTGATGTTGGTGGAACTCATTTCTTGCCAAGATTGCCGTTTCATATTGGGTTTTATTTGGGTTTGACAAGTAAGTACAAATACACTATTAATACGTATTAATATTGGATAAAATAATACTTAAGTTTAATAATGAAAAACATCGTGACCTTAAAAAAATTACAATTTCAAAGTACCAGGAAATTTGAAGGGAGCAAATAGGAATTAAAAAATCCCCATCGCCACCGCGGTGGCGAACTTGAAGGGGGCGAATGGGAATAAAGGATATTTTTTATGTGATAGATGGCCGTTGCAGCTGAGCAAATTACTAACATGAAAATTCTGGGACTTGACTTTTTTATTAAAGTAGAGCTTAGTTAATCAGACCTATGAAACCATTTTTTATAAATAAATATCTAATTATTTTTACAGGTAGTGTTTTAAAAGGCAAAGACGTAGCAGCCGTCGGTGTAGCCACTCATTTTGTCTCTAGTCATCGTCTGATGGAGCTAGAAAACGCATTATCACACTGCCTCACTGATGCAGAAGTAAAAGCGACTTTAGATCAATTCCACGAACCTAGTAGGAGAGCAAAATTCTCTCTCGCCGCATCTCAAGGACATCGACTACTGCTTTTCGGCCCCAACAGTCGAAGAGATTATTAGGAGACTAAGCTTGGTGAGAAACGAGTGGTCTTCACATACTATAACGGTAAGAATGCATTTCTGGTTAAACTTCCCTTTTGTGGAATTTTAAGCACCGATATAATTAATATGGAATGTTCAAACACTAACTTGATAAGTGATTTTTTATATTTATTAACAAATTAACTGAAATCTTTTCGCAAGTATGAACATAGCCCTTAGGCTAAGATCCCAATATACGTACTTATCTGTTTTTTTTTTTTGAATACTTAATCTAAAATTAATGCTGAGGGGGTGTCTAATGTATCAGAGATAGGTTGCCTAGTAATAAAGCAACAAGCAGAGTTACCAATACCATATTTTTCAAACAACAATTTTCCTTCAACTGTAATGTCGCAAGACCCAAAAGCCTTTTAAAAGGCATAAAACAATTGATTTTCCATTCTGCTGTCTGGGCCTTACGACATAAAAGTAACAACAATTATATCATTTCATTTCCTTAGTTCATTTAATTTTATTTAATGACGTTTGTTTATATTTTCAGACTATGCGTCAAATGTGCCCTTTGTCACTAAAATTAACGCTAAAAGCATTGCAAAGAGGAGCCAAACTGACCTTGTGGGAGTGTCTACAAATGGAATACCGCTTGTGTGGTCGTCTGTGTTTAGATCATAATTTCATTGAAGGTAGGTAATTAAAGCAAAATGAGGAAAATATTCGACAAAAATTATGGTCTGATCAGGAATCGAACTCGGGACCCCAAGCTCAACCATCGCTATAGTGACACTAGTAATTTTTTACCGAAACAGTCACTTTGAAAAAAATGTGCACGAAGAATTTACTATTATATTCTTATTCCGCACCCCTTCTGGTAAAGTTGGTTTTCATTGGCGGCCGCATGCTCGTTTTCCGTCCTGAATCATGAAAAATACCGTTACGTTTTAGAAATTTTCAAGGTATGATTTTACTGTGTCTCTCTGTGTCTCTCATCTTAGCGTGTGGGTACAAGTTTGCGTCCAAACAGGGAAACCAAGCCCCGAATCATGGTTTCACGTTTCAGAAACTATACGAAACGTGCAGGTTTCCTCTCAATGTGTTTCCTCACTAAGTAGAATAAATAATATAAACACAGTTCAAAATAATCGCGAGCTATCGAACTTCATAAGCATAATTAACTTAACGTCAGCTAATAGAAAGTATACGAATCTGTACTCGTATATTCTATTAGCTGGTGTTTGCTTATGCCCGTCAAAATATTTTCCAGGTGTTCGGGCCCTACTGAGAGATAAAGACAACAACCCTCAATGGCAGCCTAAGACTTTGGAGGAAATCAACGACGATGATGATATTGAGCAGTATTTTGACCCTCTTCCTCACTCTGTTGGTGAATTGAGTCTGCTTGATCCAGTGAGCTCTAAGCTATAGCTGAGACGAGATGACACCCATTAAAATTGTTGTTTAATAAATAATACATTCACAACATCTCATTCATTCACCTGACTCCATACTAAGTAGCTTAAGTACTTGTGTTACCGATATCCTTAGACAACTGTAAACACAAATAAATCTAATACTAAATTATACTCGTACATATCATTACACCCAGACACTAAACTTACACAAGTGTTCATCACATCAATGTTTCCGGGTGGGGATCGAACCCACCACCTTTGGCGTATGAGGCAGGGTCACTACAAAATGCGCCATGCGACAGTCAGTTTGTATCTTTGACTTTGTTTAATTAAAAAAATTAAATCGCTATGCCCCTTTAAGTGAATATGGCATTTATCCCACTTCCCACTAATATTATAAACGTGAAATTTTGTAAAGTAGGATGGATGTTTGGTCCTCTTTCACGCAATAACTACATTTTTTTTGGTGACGATGGGGAAATGCCGCCTTATGCACACCCGGTGACCAGGTAGTTTGAGGCTCTCCTCTGGGTTGGGCCTCTACTAACCAGAGGCCGTCCAGAGGCATACCCACTAAAACCCCAACGGCTTTTTCCGGCAATTCCAGGCTCGGGATGACGCACGGGGAAAACGCACGAACCTTGCCACCGCAAACTCATCCAAGGACTGCGGGGCTCGCCAGTGCAGTGCAGGCACCGTCGAGAGGTGTGACTGCGGGGACCCTTCCCTACCCATCCCCTATTGGATGCAGCGAAGAGCGGGTTGGGGAAACAAACCTCGCAGCTTCAAGACGAAGCCGCCCGAGATCCCAACTCCGCTGGATGCGGAGCCAGGAAAACGGGTAACTCCGACCTGCCGCCGCAATTCGCTGGTCTTGCGGTCTCCAAGTCTGTCGAAAGCAACAGACCACTGCGCCCGAAGGCGCTCCACTCACGAGGAGGGGGCTGAAGTCAAAGCGCCCCGCCGGAAAAACCGCCGCGCAACCCGCACGGGCGGAGCCGGACACAGCCCCCCAGGTCCGAGGACAAGTGTGCGTCCGTCGGCCGTCGGGTAGCAATCCACCGCAGTGTGAATACAATGATATTTACAATGATATTGAACACTTTACAATGATATTGCATACACAGCAGAATAACATAATATACGTACTAAGCCTACAATTTATAAAAATACATTGTGTGGATTGTCCAAAATATGACAGTAAGTAACTCCACGCGTACGAAGTCGCGGGCGGACACTAGTATATTATTATTTAAACTTCTCAATTAGAGAAACACTGTCGAATGGATTCAGTACTTGATTAAAAAACTTGTATAACCTACAAACTTTTTTAAATAGGTAGAAAGTCAAAGCTTGGATCTCTACCTGAATCATCCAGTATGGTAGATAGTGCGAGTATGGTAGTAAGGTATCGGATAAATTGATAATCAAATTTATCAAGGATACAATAATGCAAACAGTACAATGAGGCGGTATTATCGCTAGTGATTTCTTTTATACAACCTTTGGGTGGAAGAAAGAAACAGGATATAAGGAAAATAAAAAATAAATAAAATAAATTGAGACAACATCACATACATTATCCTGGTCCCAAACTAAGGTTTTCTCTTGTACTATGGAAACCAGAAACAACGAAGGAACCACAAACACCCAGACCCAACACGCAAATAAAAAATCAAATTAGAATTCGATTGGCAAAAATATACATACTTTATTGCCTGGTAATATTCGTCATTATATGGAACAGTAGATTTTTATTCTAGTTTTCTTGATGATATGCTAAAGGAGCTACATTCATGTTACCTTTATGAGTGCTTCGGGATTACATCGACTAAAATGAATGTGATGCCGTGCCGTTGCGTACATTGTAATTGTAAAGTGAGCTCTCCTCTGCTTACCATCAGGTTTAGGTAAGCCAATAACGAGTACATGCCACTATAAAAAAATTGCTGGTGGTGCTTATCAGCACGCTGAAGTAGCTGTAGGCTGACTATGCTAAAACTGACGATCGTTAAAGCAGGAGTTTCCACTTGTTAATCTTGCGATTAGTACACTAATCTGACTGATTAGTAATAACATGACATATACAGTAAAGACATTTTTAACGAGTACATTCATGTCCAGCTGAAGTAGTTATAAATTCTCGACCCGTTTATCGCAATGGTTTTAGCGCCGGTTGAGACGCAAGGGTCGCGGGTTCGATTCTCGCACCAACACAAATGTTTGTTTATGAAACAGATATTTGTGTTGGGTCTGGGTATTTGTGGTTCCTTCATTGTTTCTGGTTTCCATAGTACAAGGGAAAACCTTAGCTAGGGACCAGGACAATGTTGTGATTTTCTCTCAATTTATTATTTTATTTATTATTCATCATTATCATAAGCCTGTATTTTGACCCTACTTTCTACAATAAGGGTCAATATACCAATATCCTGATTTTTATTACCACTGTGCTCGCCATTCACCACGAGGTCCTGTGTTATTCTCATTAAGTTCATCATAAATTATGCAAATGGCAATGCTACTAGACTGTATGTACAGGCAGCCTTAAAATGTATCACACTAATTAGCGATGTTGTTGTGGCTGGTTTAGTTTGTTAAACTATCATATTAGGTATAATATTGACACATAAAATTTCAAATGTCCAATACACTTGGCCCAGTTTAGTTTAGCTTTAATTTTTTTGAAGAAACAATTTATCTTGCGTTCGATTCCTCGATCGAGTAAAGAAGTTTGTTTCGAGTTTTTCAAAAAATATTGAAAACAAGTCAAGTTATTTTATTTTGGTAAATAAAAGAATACGATTTTTTTTTAGATTTTAAGTACCTTTAAGTAAAAAGTGCAATGCCGACTCGCTCTGTTAAAGATTAACAACATCTTTATAAACAAAATTGAAAAAATCATATGTTATACCTACGACCATTTGTTTTACGATATTTTACGTAAGTATTAGCCCGGCCGCACACATGCGTTTTCCGAATTCGATTTCTGAATTCGGATTCCGCATTCGGGCATCAGTATTTTTTGCATGGATTCAATATTTTTTTACCAAACGTAAAAAACCTGCATGTGCGTAGGTACATGTATTTAATATTGAATCTATGCATTTGGGATGCCCGAATGCGGAATTCGAAATCGAATTCGGAAAATGCATGTGTGCGGCCAGGCTTATTAAAGTTACTACTGAAGACCTTTTATTTGATAACTACCAAATTTATCAAGGGAATCAAGTCAAAATATTTTAACCATAATTTTGTAGCATTGGACATCTTAAACCAACGGTACCTATGTACCTATGTCTACATTTTTGCATTTCTTTCTAGAACCATCTACCGACACTATACCAATAACCACCAATACCAATAGCCAATTAGGTATAGAAACATTATCTAAAAATATCTCTAAAATATTTCTACCCAGGCAATAACGTCACTTAATCGTATGTTACTTTTATAGCTTGTATCCGACCGAGCGCTATCTTGCCTGTGGTTTGAATGGCATTCTGTATCTAACAATTGGTAGTATTTAATAGATGCAACGTAATGTTTGGGTTTAGTAATACGCATGATTGCGCGGACGCAAAGTATTCTACCCTGGACTTCGAGTTCCTTTGATTAAGCGTTAGAAAAATAATATCGTGATTTAAAATCTTGTGGATTTTCGTGGTTCTTACAAAATTAGGTGGGTATATAAGAAAATAAAGTCTATATTTCAAATACGTTGTTAATATTTACAAAAGTAAACTCTAATTAAAGTCATACCGGTTGTGATTAAGTATTTTTGAATGCAAAAGTAAGTATTCAATTAATAATGGTCTCATTGATTGTAATCTGTTTTGTCTACTACAATAATAAATAACACAATTGGTAGATAAAAAATATGCTGTTAGGTATTTGTAAGAGTAATACAGCTAATTTATATTTAAAAAATATTACATACTAGTGGCTGCCCGCAACTTCGTTCGCGTGAACGTTATGACTTTTGACTTAAAGATGATTTTATTTTTCTCTTAAATGATCGTATTTATAAAATTTATCTTTTTGTTATCTTTATGCCTAGCATTTATTTTTAAATTATACAATCGACAAACCTGAATCATGACCCAACTTATGGTAATTTTTCTACTGTCATTCTGTACGAGTAGATTGAAATTCGCTTGATACATACTAATAAAACATACGTATAAAGTACTATAATGTAACGACCCTGTTTATTAATTTATAAAACATTGACAATAATATGACTTACACTTCTTACAAGACGTATATACTGACTCCTGGCACACGGCAATGTTTTCTTTTGAAATTGCAAAGAGTTTCTTTCAATCATGGACTTATTTTAAATTTAAATTAATAAAATTAAGATATGGTCTCATGGATAAAAAAAAAACAAAAACTATTATTTTATTTCTTTCAGATTACTAGGCACGTTAATATTAAGAAGCATGTCGTCCCAAGGAACCGAAGATGTTCTCTTCAGCTCACTGAACAATGCAGGAATTGTAACACTAAATAGGCCAAAAAAGTTGAACGTCCTGAGCTTCCCAATGATTATTCACATACTACCAAAACTTTGGGAATGGGAAAAGAATAAAAAAATTGTCATCATAAAAGGTACAGGTAAGGCCTTCTGCGCTGGAGGCGATGTCACAGATGTTACATTGGCAGGAAAATTTGAAGAATTTGCTACAGTAGAATACAATATAAATCATCTGATTGGAAATCTAAAAGTACCATATGTAGCTCTTATAGATGGTATCACCATGGGGGGTGGTTTGGGCGTCTCTGTGCATGGACCATACAGAGTGGCGACAGAAAATACTGTAATAGCTATGCCTGAATCCAAGATTGGCTTGGTTCCTGATGTTGGTGGAACTCATTTCTTGCCAAGATTGCCGTTTCATATTGGGTTTTATTTGGCTTTGACAAGTAAGTACAACTATTTAAATTTCATTTTGATTTGTGTTGATTGCCACTGTTATGCCGTGCCTATTAATATTGGATTAATAATAATGTGTGTGTGATGTGGCAAACACAGTTACAAATTAAGTACATTATCTAACTGGTTTGCATACCTAAAATAAAAAAAATGTGATAGATGGCAGACGAACAAATCACTAATTAAATTAATATTCTGTTACTTACTTGAAATTTCATAGAGCTTAGTTCATTAGATCTTCTATGATTTGTAATTGGGAATATTATTATAAGAGTATTACATATTGCGCAAAGGTAATTATTACCTTTTTCTTTTCACAGGTAGTGTCTTGAAAGGCAAAGACGTAGCAGCCGTCGGTGTAGCCACTCATTTTGTCTCTAGTCATCGTTTGATGGAGCTAGAAATCGCATTATCACACTGTCTCACTAATGCAGATGTAAAAGCGACTTTAGACCAATTCCACGAACCAGTCGGAGAGAAAAATTCTCTCTCGGCCCATTTCAAGGACATCGACTACTGCTTTTCGGCCCAAACAGTTGAAGAGATTATTAGGAGACTAAGCTCAGTGAGAAACGAGTGGTCTTCACATACTATTACAGTTAGTATGCATTTCTGGTTAAATTTACCTTTTTGTAATTTTCAGTACCGATATAAATAACATGGAATGTTTAACTTTAAACACTAACTTGATAAGTGTTTTTTATACTTATTAACAAATATCAGAAATCTTTTCGCAAGCATGAACATGTGATAAATAGCCCTTAGGCTTAAGATCCCAATGTTCGATTTTGTCTGTACTTATATTTTTTTTTATGAATAATCTAAAATTAATGCTGAGAAGGTGTCTAATAGATTAGAGATAGGTTGCCTAATAAAATGGCAACAAGTAGAGTTACCTTATATAATATAAAATTTTCCTTCATTTTCATTTTTAAAGTACAATTTTTAATATTAATATGTCCCAGCACAAAATTAAAACAATATCTATCATTTTGAACTTTATTACTTAGGTACCTTTAAAAATGATTTAAATTTCTTTTTTTTGTTTAGTGGCAACTATGATTTGGATTGTTTTGTTGATTTTTTTTTATTTTAAATTATATGTATCTATGAAAGATTACGCGGTAACAAGCGGTTTACGATTTATGAGGTACTAAAAAAAACTACTCACCAGATCTCGCTCAAACCAATTTTCGTTGGTAGTTTTAATAGTAATGTACGGTCGTGGTCAAAAAGTGTTTACCACCTTAAGGATCATAATCGCACATACACATGTAGGTGATAAGTTCTAATTGTCTATTACATAATATTGGTCATAGATATGGTGTCTTTTTAATATATGACAGCTGACAGCCAGCGCCCTCAGTCAATGACAAATGTCATGTCATTTCAAAGAAATTTGGTTTTTTAAGGCTGCTTTTATATTGTTTACTCTTTATGTGTCTTTTTTATATATACTTTAAAAAGGTAATATGTAACTTGATATGGCATTTTTGACTTTAGTGCAAAAAGTGTGATATAGAATCCAATTTCAAAACTGGTTAACACTTTTTGACCTCGACCGCACAACAAATGTATATTTTTTTTTTAGATTTATCATTATTTTATTTAAGAAGTTAGAGGGGGGGGGGGGGGACCAACTTGTTTCCACTTTAGAAGCGTCTGTCACACAAACTATTGAGTTTAGAACAAAATTATGTTAGAAACCTAAATTATTATTATTCCCTTTTTTGCATAAAAATCTATCTTAATGCGGTTTAAAGTTTTAACAGTATAAGTCTAATAGTTTCGGAAAAAAATGGCTGTGACATACGGACGCACAACGACGGACGCACCCAGACGGACGGACAGACAGACTAGAGAAATCTATAAGATTTCCGTTTTTTGCCATTTGGCTACGGAACCCTGAAAATGGAATCAACTTCATTCACTGATTGCAATTTACATTACCAAATAAAATATTGCAAGTCAGTTTTATTGGTACCTATCGCTAAATCTATTCAATATGAACATGTTATAATTACTTAATCAACATTCATTAAAAAGATACCTGCAGAATTAATAATATAATTAATTAATCTTATCATGTGTATTGTTATATCTAGTAGGCATATTAATACTAAGTACTTCCCGGATACAAAATGCGTAAGCTAAGCATTTTGCACGCATTAAATACCTACAAGGTCCATGACATGACGAAAACGTGTGTCTTACTGTCGTTATAAGAACTTTAGTCTACAACGTTGATAAGTCAAAGTCATGGTCAGAGTATTTTTTTATGAGATAGGCAGATGAGCACACGGATCACATGATGTCAAGCGATTGCCGCCGCCCATAGACACCTGCTACATCAGTAGTAACAAGTGCGCTGCCAACCTTTAACGCCTTTTCCTCCCAATTTAATTTAATTATGTTTGTTTATATTTTCAGACTATGCGTCAAATGTGTCCTCTGTCACTCAAATTAACGCTAAAATCATTGCAACGAGGAGCCAAAATGACCTTGTGGGAGTGTCTACAGATGGAATACCGCTTGTGTGGTCGTTTGTGTTTAAATCAAAATTTCATTGAAGGTAATTAAATTTAAAAGAGAAAATATTCGACAGAAATTATGGTCTGATCAGGAACCGAACTCGGGACCTCAAGGTCAACCATCGCTATTAAAAGTGACACTTCATTGCTCTACCGAACAGTCACTTTGAAAAAATACGCTCTTAGGAAAGCAAAATGAAAAAAAAAATCTTATTCCGCACCCCTTCTAGTTTTGTTGCCTTCCTGTATCATAAAAAAATCGTTTGCGTTTTAGCCATTTTCGAGGTATGTTCGTACAATTTCAAATCAAGTTTAAAAAGGAATTGCACGTTTGCATCCAAAGCTTTCCCTTTTGGAGCTCGGGTTAAGCTGACTTACAATATCAGGGTATCTAAACATCAATGATGTCAGGTAATTACAATGAAGCAACTGCGTCTGACCTTCACAACCCTTTAATAGGGGAACCATACCAGCTGAGTCATGGTTTCACGTTTCAGAAACTATACGAAACTTGCAGGTTTTCTCTCCCTCACTGAGTAAATAGTAGAAAAACGCACATGGATTTTAAAATATCAAGAGATGCATGGACGTGTTTGAACCACGATCCTCGTATGGGGGTTATCTTTGTCCACTGAACTACCATCCCTCAAGGTACGATTTTATTGTACCTAGGTATTTACTTATCAGACCAAAGTATAGAGTATAGATACAGATAAATATAAACGCAGGTCTAAGGGATTGCGAGCTATCGCACTTCGTATAGATTCGATTAGCTGTTTTTTTTTATGTGATAGATAGCAGGCGAGCAGGAGGATCACCTGATGGTAAGCAATTGCCGCCGCCCGTGGACACTTGTCACACTTGCAACACCAGTGGAGTTACAAGTGCGCTGCCAACCTTTTATCCCCTTCCCCCCCGAGTGGGCCTCCGGTACCCTCATTCACTCGGAGAAACACAGCACAGGGGCTGCTTCACGCCGGTTTTCTGTGAGGCAGTGGTATCACTCCGGTCGAGCCGGCCCATTCATGCCAAAGCGTGGCTCTCCCACAGTTAAACAGAGGTTGGCTGGCTGATTTACTTTTGACCGTCGAAATATTTTCTAGGTGTCCGGGCCCTACTGAAAGATAAAGACAACAACCCTCAATGGCAGCCTAAGACTTTGGAGGAAATCAACGACGATGATGATATTGAGCAGTATTTTGACCCTCTTCCTCACTCTGGTGACTTGAGTCTGCTTGATCCTGTGAGCTCTAAGCTATAGCTGGGGCGAGATACCACTCATTGAAATTATTGTTTAATAAATAATACATTTACAACATCTCATTCATTGACCTGACTTCCTACTTAGTTGTTTAAGCACTTGTGTTACAGATATTACACCCAAACACTGAACAAACACAAGTGTGTAAATATTCTTCTTTATATGGAACACTTGATTTTTATTCAACTTTTTTTGATGATATGCTAAAGGGGCTTTATTCATGTTACCTTTTATGAGGGCTTCGGGAGCCTATATCAAAGTATTGGCGGCCAATAGCTGTATAGGTGGCATTGCTATCATTATACTTACACCAAATACGATATTTTAATAACACTTAAATATTACCTAACATTTTGGCATTGTTCTAAGCGCGTATTGTCCTCATAAATATAATTCATAATCATTACCCTGCCAGCATCAAAATTAACGGACCATAAACAGTCTTGTATTTAATTGCGTACCTATTTGACTCAAAAGTATCATTTTTCCTCTGTTCCAAAGGATTTTCGATGTGAATATTTGATATTAATTTTAGCTTGATGTCTTCACGCGTTCTTGAGAAAAAGGGTCTTGACAGACAGACAGACGAAGGGTACACAAATAGACGAAGGACAACAAAGTCATCCTATAGGGGCTATTTATAATTTTTGAAATTCGAAAGCATAAAAATCATTTACGTATAACATTTTATTTTAATTGTTGTTAAAACCCATTGCTTAGGTTATAGTAATTTATTGACCAAACAAAATAAGGGTGTTTAAATAAAGCCAAACCAACTCGACAGCGATCCAGAGGCAATTTAATTTGCAGGCCCCATCGGAGCCAAAAGATTGATGGTGTCATCCATTTTCAAATTACAACAGATCTTAGTATTATGTAGCTAAACATGTATACTTACTGTGAAATGAAAGGCACCCTATACAGGGTGTATCTGTGAACATTTACATCCCTTTAACCAAGTGTTCTATCAACCATTCTGAACAACATTTGTTCTATGACTTTTGAAAATTCGCATAAAAAATGTTCATCTTTCCATATAAAGTCGGTCACATGACTTGGTCATTTTGTATGGGGAGTCGGAAAATTTTTCGAAGAATTTGTAAAAGTTGTTGAACAAATGTTGTTCAGAACGGTTGTTAGAACTCGTGGTTAAAGGGATGCAAATGTTCACAGATACACCCTGTAGGGTCTCCTATCATAGAGAGAGTCTATTAATTTTCAAAATAAAATTTAGATTAACAAATATTTGCATTCAGCAGTAATTTTATAAAGTATTGATGGATGTTTTTCTGTTATTTTTTATTTCAAATAAAATAAATAAATTATTCCTTTTATAGCACTAATCACTACAGAACGACCATTTATCGAGAGCACTAGTTAACTGGATTGAAAAGAGTGATGCCATTTTTTAACTGGTTGATCAGTTCGTTTAGTTCAACTGAATTAGTAATTAAAAAAAAAATTGAAAATGTGAATTAATATCGTATAAAACTACAAATACTTATGTGACTTTATAGATCGGCGGTCTCTATGTAATTCGTATTTTGTATCCTCTATTCGTTTGTGTCTGTATTATAATATGAATTCTTAAAACGAAATGAATCTATATGGGACAAAAAATAGTTAGTAACAAAAACTGACTTAAAAAGTAAATGACGCTCAACAGAGATCGCACTTACAAATTTTGTAATTGTTTTGACTCAACTGTCTTATTATCATCATCAGCCCGGAAGTACCACTGTTGAGTATAGGCCTTCTTTCTTTTTTGTTAAAGTTCCCGGTCCTGGGTTGCTCGGATCCAAGTTGGACCTCCTATTTTGGTAATATCATCGACCCATCGTGACGCTGGACGACCAGGAGACCAATTCTCATGCACTCGACATTGAAATCGAATACAAAGATTTCATACATTCCATACAAAATTCTTATTCGACTTCAATGTCGAGCGCACAAGAATTGGTCTCCAGAACTTCGTCCGCCTATTCTAAGGCACGATTCATGACGGACCTCACGTTATCGTAGGACTTGGGAGGAAGTGTCCTCCCAGATTGTGATAGTTATAGTATAAATTAACTGATTATTTTCAGAAAAGCAATAAAGATATTGCACTTAAAAAAATCCTCGGAGGGTTCAGGTGGGTCTCGAACCCACAACCTTCCACAGACCGATACCCGATATTGTAACCGATAACCGATATTGTATAGTATACCTACAATATTGATGAGACTATCGTCAGCTCATGGCTAGTTAAGCACTTACGAAATTTGTCGGCTTATTAAGAGGTTCGGATGGTGTAAAGTGAATAGCATATCTGCCCGGTCTGTGGATGGTTGTGGGTTCAAATCCCACCTGAACCCTCCGAGGATTTTTTAAGTGCAATATTTACTTAAAAATAAACTGCAAAGAATTGCTATATCAAAAATAAAAATAAAGATATTTACTGAAACACAACCGCCTCCACCTTATTGCACTACCGTCCGTAAATACTGCTGCAGCCAAACCGCAAAAAGATTAAAACGCCTAATAACTCTTAGACGGGAATGGAAAACAGACTGATATTTGGGTTGCTACAACCTTTTATTTATACGAAGCCTGTTATGAAACACACGTAATTTAGGTAACATTTATTGTAATGATATCATCTTATTATATATTCCCTCTAAGAAATTGCAAAGCAAACAAAGATCAGGGATGGAAAAAGTAGAATGGTGGCGTATATTATTTTTATTATCACATTATTGTGGCCTCCTCTAGACCCCTTATTTTGACTACGCACGGGCTGAAGTTATCTTCAGATCAGGCAATTCGTTCCCCACAAATTGGCTATTCATCCCCACATAAGCATGAGTTACTGAGGTGCCCCCTCCAGATAAACATCTTGGGTAATAACGAGATATTAAACTCGTAGGTAACAAAAATTTAATTTTCTTCCTAACCTCTCCCGACAGAATATTTGAACACATTGTTATTAAAATTATATGGCGTTATTATTTGTTTTCGTCGAAAATGTTCATGTAAAACGAATTTTGAAGATTAAGTATCTTAAGTGATTGTGACATTAAGGTAGGTAGTCAATTTAGTTTCTTAAGAAATGTTTTGTATTAAAACTCTTAAGAAGATTAGATCAGGAATAAAATATATGTTTCAGACCTCCATTATATTTTGGCCAGGGTTATTTTGAAAATAATTACAATCACTTAGAAGCGATTCGACCAATCTTTATTCAACAGTGAATTTATGGTATAAGGCTAATTCCATGCGAATCGGAGGATCATACCATAGATTTTATCCTCAGAAAAAGATTACTGATGATGATCACTTATTGTAGTGCTGTAATGTAACAACTTTTAATATAGAATTAATATGGAATAAATAAAAAAAAACTCATTTCCATACAAACTCTCAGAGTTGATTAGTTATTGGGATTTGATCAATCATGAAATAAAGAAAAATAGTTTAAACATGCGAAAAGATGTTAAAATTTGTTCATTTTCGCTGTATGTAGCATTTGAAACTTTGAAGAACATGTGCAACTTAAGTTATTATGTGTTCATTTAACTTTATTACCTACAAAACCGCCATTTCCCAGTTTTACGTTTACATAAAGGTTCACTCGTGTGATTTCACGGTCCTAAATTCGGTCCGCATCGTTTCTTTTATTTGCCCAATCACCATTTGGAACTGAGTTGACACCCTGTAGTTGGCTTGGAACTTCTCGCAAAGGTCCATAAAGATCGGATGTAAGTGCTTCAGAACTCCGTGGTCTAATGTTGGGAACATGTGATGTAGGGTGTGTTCTCCGAACAGAGTGACGACGGTGAAAGCGTTGCTGTTAATATCTTTTCTGTCAAGTAAGGCTTCGACTTGGTGTTCACCCCAATCTGGTGTCTCGCTTCTGAAATTTAAAGAAAAAATGTATCAGTGAAACGTTTTAAAAATATTGAAAAGTAATTATTCCATCAAAGTTTTTATTATTATTTAAACTAAAATGACAGGAAGCTTAGGTAAACTTTTCAGAAATCAGAATTTTATGATAATGACATAATTTATTGTGACGATATAAATGATAATAAATGATAAATAAATGATATAATAGTGACAATCTGAGCAAGTTGGTCCCTCTGGCATAGAATTATATAGCCTCTGGCCATCCTAGCTGGATACAATTAATGAAAAATCTATCGAAATTGCGAACATTAGGACAGGCCTATGTTCGGAAGTGAACTGTAACAGTCTGATGATGATGATGTTGACCAATTTTTTTATATATAATTATGATTTAAAATAGATAACCTTGGTTGGTCACCATCCTTAATGGCGTCAGGGTGATGATGTGCAGCATTAACTGCTATTGTGAAGAATATGAAGCTAGCCGTACAGTTGATCCACAACCAGATGTTAATGACGCTGATGATGTCATTGCCGCTAGCAACCCACATGATGAGCGGGAGAAGTAGTCCAAGGGCATCGTGCCAACTTATGTGTTTCTTGAAGAAATCTTTTCGGAAAAAGATGGACAGTATCCTGGAATATAAGAATGGAGGTAACATATTATACTCAAGGACAGTTCAAAATTCGGCTGTAGAGAAGACTTTTAGAAACTATTGCTAATTTAAGGGTTCAACAGAATTTTTTTTTGCAACGTATTACTTCTCTAGAAAAATACAAACTAGATGTTTCTTTATGTTAACTCAACATTATAAATAATTTTAGGGTTGCTAACACAGGGACCTTTTAGTATTAAACCCATTAAATGCCGACACGTATCTTATGTATAGTGCCACCAAGTTTAGCCATGTAATAATTTCGACATTCAACGGTTAAATTTTATTTATTTTCTATGTTTTTCATTTATTATTTTAGATAATCCCCTCTTATTGGCACGTTTGGTAAATAAAAGTTTTCAGTATTTCGCTTTTCTCTTAGTACATTTATAGAAACTATTGACGACAGCTTTCATGTAAATTCCAGACAAGCTAGCACCTAAAGTAAGTCCATATTGGTATTCTCAAGGATATAATAAATTTTTAATAAACATACCTTTTCAAAAAACTGATAAGGAAGATTAAGGGGAAAAATACAAATTGACTGAAGAAACCCAATTTAGCATGAAGAGGCTTATTTGTCCTGGGAACGTAAACGAGAATTGGTTCCATACAAACTGAGCTCCAAATCCATAAGTGTGTGGTGGTAGAGATGGTGGGAGATCGCTCTGGAAACTCGAAAATCTCTGAAAACAATAACAATACACTACCTAAGTACAGGCCAGTGTAATTAAACTTAATGTCATGGAAGTATCATGATCAAGTTAATTACACTATACTTAAATGGATTTCTTCACTATCTACCTGTAGTGATTCTTATATAGTAAGGTACTTATACAATCTTTGACATACCCATCATTACCCTACGTATTCCATACTTCAAATCACTATGAACGTTATTCTTATGAATGAGTGGAGTAACCTCTATTTTGAGTCTTGGTTATAAGTTATATAACGATATGTTTTTAAACTTTTGCGTTGCATTATATAAATACTTCTTATAAACGCAGGTCGACACGTCAAGCAGTGAGTGCTAGAATGTAGGGACTTATTAAATCTAGTCGCAGTTCAGTCCCGTTTATATGAAGTATTTAGATAATGACAAGTTTATTTGGTACTATGTCACTTTCAAATTCTGTACCTACTTAGCTTATAAGTAAATCATAAAATGCCAAGAATAAAATTAAAACACACTCTGTCTGAAAGTTCTTATGTCAAAATAACCTAAACTCCAAAATGCATTTCTCAAAACAAATCACCTGTAAGACCACAAACTCATGTTGAACAAATACATTCTCCAGTTCGCTTTCCGATGAATATAGTTATGACACGCGGATGTCAGCAATGCAAGATTTACAGATGCAAAAATGTACCAAACAGTCGCTGCATAGTAATTTTTCACCCAAGCAGCCATAGCTGAGCTGCATAGCAGCGATACAAATAACCCATCTGTTATTCTATCCGCAGTTTTTGGCA
The DNA here is from genome assembly GCA_014851415.1 of Cnaphalocrocis medinalis. Taxonomy (NCBI): domain Eukaryota; kingdom Metazoa; phylum Arthropoda; class Insecta; order Lepidoptera; family Crambidae; genus Cnaphalocrocis; species Cnaphalocrocis medinalis. The sequence goes on along the minus strand of CM026280.1, from coordinate 7,868,240 downwards.
GACTGGTTGGTATTTTCTTTAGCTCGTCAAATGCAGCTCGTTTTAACGTTTTGTAAAAGCCATCCTCTTTGAAAGTGAAGGGGGAGTTGCGAGGCGTCAATGCATCTTTGATGTAGAACTTTTCTAGGAGATTAGCAACAGAGGGGTTTAGGTGGTGGGTTTCAAATGCTTCCGTGATATCTGTGCCCTAAAATGAAAAAGGCTTGATAGATTTGCGAGTTCATATAACTAAAGTTACCTTATATAAAGAGTATCACGCCTTTAAATGGCAATAAATAGATAGATACTTGTGCAAAGAATTAACATCTTATAACATTTTATAACATATTTTTGTAATTTTTTCTATTCAATTTTTCAAATTTGATTTGCTGCTTTAACGTCATAAGGCCCATAAGCCTTATAAAAGGAATAAAACAATTGATTTTCCATTGTGTCTGCTGTCTGGGTGTTATGACGATAAGAAGAAATGGTCAATTAAAATTCAACATCTATTTTAAGCCAACTACAGCTATATATACCATGTTTATGCATATAAAGTTATGTTGTCTTATCTTGTCTAGTGAAGATTTGAATAAATCAGAGCCATATTGTTTAGCTACTTTTGTTTTCATTCATCAATAACGAAATTTAAGAAAATTAGGGTATCCTAATCTTACCTGAGTAAGTTCGAGCCATTCCTCACCACCGGGGTGCCGCTTCATAAAGCTGGAGAAATCATAAATTTTATCATGAACGCGCCACAACCCCTCAGCACCATCGTCCATAGCTTTTCCAGCCAACCACTGTATTGTATCCTTGGCAGGATCATCCCGTAATGATGGATATTTCAACTGTGGGAAACTCACGTGGGTTTTTTTCTCTTCGGCCCGTTTTTGGGCTAAATTTGCCCAATCAGAGTCTCTTGGTGGCATTTTTGGTTCAATCTCAGAGACTGGTCTATTATCACGACTTGGGAGAAGTGTACTAAGAATTCAATAGCAGTGATGCAATGCAACTACAGTTATCTATTATTGTCTTGTTTGTGATATCAAAGGTTAGGTTGAGGTGACCAATGATATTCGTCTTGATTATAATTTTAAAATATCATTAATAAAAAAAATAAAGAGGCACCTAAAACGATTTTTCAAATTCGAAAAAGTAGCCGACAAAGTCAAATTGTTATCAAAAACAAAATTAAGTAAATGATTTTAACCGACTTTGAAACTAAAAGGAGGTTATCAATTTAATGAAGGATTCCCTGGAAAATATTAAAACTGATTTATTGTTTTGTACTTGGTTTAAACTTAAAAATTTTAACAAACCCCAAACCTTGGGCTCTACACAAAACGACAACTTTAGAAGCAACCGGGTAAAACACGCTGAGGTGAGATGGTGCATTGTTTTCCATATATTTTAATGACATGCCCTATCAGATGCCCTATTACTGTTTGGGCAGTCGCGCGCCACGTTTTAGCCGCTCATCGGACTAAAGTAGCAACGACGGACAGTGTTCCAATGTCTGATATACTTGCATCGCACTCCTACGCTGCTATGTGGTACAATTATATTTTTATGACATGCCCTATCAGATGTTCTATTACTGTTTGGGCAGTCGCGCGCGACGTTTTAGCCGTTCATCGGACTAAAGTAGACACGACGGACAGTGTTCCAATGTCTGATATACCTATTTGCATCGCACTCCTACGCTGCTATGTGGTACAATTATATTTTTATGACATGCCCTATCAGATGCCCTATTACTGTTTGGGCAGTCGCGCGCGACGTTTTAGCCGTTCATCGGACTAAAGTAGCTACGACGGACAGTGTTTCCAATGTCTGATATACTTGCATCGCACTCCTATGCTGCTATGTGGTAGGTCGCTGTGTAATGCGTTTATCCGATGCGAAGAAGCAGATGAATCACTATTGGTCAAAAGTACCCTTTAAACATAGAAAAAACAGAATAAGTATTGGTTGTATTTTTTGAAGGTGCTATATAACTAAAAACTTATAAATTGATTCTCCAATAACTTTCTTCAACTTTAACTTTGATTTAATGTCAATTACCTAGGTACCTAAAATTAAGGGACAAACTTGTATTAAAATCCCTAAAGCTCTCATTATTTTTCATTTTTATGATCTTCTCAAGTTTAATATAAAAATTGGATAAATTCAAAAGAATCCAAGCTTATTTTTTACACAAACAAATTGATCTATAGATTAATATCAGCAAATACTTCTAACTGTATAACGGCAAAATTAGCTTTTATCTCTCACAAGAATTTGGGAGAAAATTAATAACCAACTCACTGGAAAGGATTTCGTAAAAGTTGTACCTACTAAAAAGTTGCAAAGCTGTCAAAATCCTCAGTATCAAAGAGCCGGCTTTCTCTTAAAAACTTCCTTAATCGCCAATTAGGTGCCTACTTGTTGGTAATAGCAATTTGATCCATGTCAGCGTTATCGACTCTTATGATATCGCCAGAACCTGTACCGAGCCAATAATATTGAGGACTTTTGGTTTAAGCAATATCAAGCCTCGGGTGATGAAATGGGTTAGGGGACAACTCGCCCGAAAAAAACTCGCCCGCGAATTTCAAATGTCCAAGGACAAATTAACGTTACATTAATTGGCCAGATCCACACGCGCTGTGCGTGCTTTTCTTCTTGCTTCCTATTCGGCTTCATTATATAAGTCACTTGGTTATGGTTATCCTAATCTCCAGAGAATCGTGTCGATGGCGCTCTGTTCTCATGACTCCTCACTAGTTCAGCTGTTATTATTGCAACTATTTTGCATTTTACCTGTCTGTTTGAAGACGGTAACTTTATAGAAACTTAAAAGAATCTGAGACATTTATTTTTTAAACAAAAGAACTGAATTCTTTGTTTACATTTGCAGTGTCACTAAAAAAAAGATTTTTTATATGATAGGAGGCAGACGAGCAAACGGATCCTGACCTGATGGTAAGCGATTGCCGCCGTTCGGCCCTCCAATTGGGTTTCCGGTACCCTCACTCACTTCACAAAACTCAACGCTGCCGCTGCTTCACGCCGGTCTTCTGTGACGCCGTGTGGGTATCACTTCGGTCGAACCGGCCCATTCATGCCGAAGCGTGGCTCTCCTACAGTTAGAAAAGTTTAATAATGGACTCTTAAAATATAACACAACAATTTATTACCTTTAATTTTCCGTTTAGATATTACAAGAATGTCAAAGATCACTGATTTTGTTATTACAGGTTTATTAATATACGAGCATAAGCAATAACAAGTCATGTGAACAATATCGTATTATTTCCTTATTAAATTGTTTTCCTAACTGACGTAATTTGTCTCGATATCAAAGACACTTTTCGTAAACGGATTTATTGGCTTTGAAAATAGGCTTTCGTTTAGGTCCATAAGTATTTGCGTAAATTGTGCTCTATTACATAAGAAATCTTTCTTTCAATTACATACATGTGGTAATAACACATGTGGTGGTTACATGTGGTGATCTTTAATAAGTGTTTAAATAATCAGGGTAAGGCAGTGGTGGGGGATTTTAAGAAGTCAAAGTTCTTAATAAAGTAAAGAATCAGCCTATATACTGTGCAACTTAGGGTAATGGCATCCATCATAGAAATCAAGTCATCGCTACTATGATGTGATTAGGATTAATCGCCATGCTTTCGGTGATCACAAAATCCGAGCTGTATTCGGAAAATTCGAAATACTTTTTGCTCGACCCGTGAATCCCCCAAGGAAGGACCTAAAGATCACAACCCGGCCAACTGTTCTGATTAACGTCATCTACGAGTATCCACTCTAACATTACTGTACCTACCTCTCTTGTGACTTTTCAGCAGGGGATCAAGAATTGAGGGTAGACCAGGGATGCCGTTGTAAATGCCGACACATCATTTGTGTCTTTACTGGTTTTACCATGGGCAGCGGCAATCTGTTACTATCAGTATCTGTTACCATCAACCTTTAGATCTTCTATTGAAGTGTTTCTTTTACATACCTATATCTACTCCTACTTTGTATTTAAGGAAGCAGCTACCACAAAAAAGACAATCCAGAAATGCAGTGGACTCAGCAAATAAACCAGATCTGGACAGCAAAGATAAATTAGCCTTCTCCATTACCAGTCTGTAAATGGAGACCGTTTTAATCCAGTCCGCTCCGAGACCAAAACGCGGCAGCAATCTTGAGAATTAAAAACGTCGCCGTTTGGCAAATGAATTCATTTCGGTTACATCAAGCTTAGCGGTGTAGACGGAGCGCACCATTAACTCAAAGTAGGGATGCGACTCGAGGTTTTCACTCGAGTTATTGGAGTCATTTTACAAATTACTCAAATAACACACGTACAATGGACCAAGTAGTCTAATTGAGCAAACAGGAGTCCACTTTACATTTAATACGTAGAATGTGATGTGAGCTACCACGTTACATGTTTACTAGAATCCGATTGGTCTAGTTCCCTTGTCTTAGGCTTGTGAACGTCAGACGACAATTGCGTCTTTATACTACCTTTGCTAAAATCTTGAAGCATGGTCCAAGTGCATCCCAGTCTTCGGAGCAGCAACTTTGGGTGCAACAGGGGATGACACGCTAAGAGATTACTTCACAACTTGATCAGCGATCACTGAACAAATTGGTCACCGACCAAAGTCTCTTCTATCCCATTTGTAACCCTATTGCCAACATTAAGTGACGGAATACCTATGGCGGAATAAAAATGGCGCAATTGATTACACAACGACTTAGAACGAATTAGGTAGACCTAGCCAGCTCAAGTAGTATATTCTTTAGATTTATTTAACTCGAGTCGTTAGTCTTCTCGGACTCATCGGTCGCATCACTATATAAAGCTCGTCACTAGCCGGGTACTAATAATTAACTCTAGCAATCTCCTTTGGAATGAAATAAGCATTACTCCAGAGCAAACATCTTAGGTATAGTCGGAGTAAGCCAAGTAAGTAATATTTAGTAATAAATCTTCGCAGTCTGAGTTTTGAGGGATTCCTTCGGCCGTGTTAACATTATGTGCGCATGAGTGATCCAAGATGAGTTTGAATAGTTTTGATCATGCTGAAAGTTACTTTTATTATAAAACCTTAACGCCATTTAACAACAGTTCTAAAATCTTATTCATTCGGCCAGTACCTATCAATTTACAACCTTTATTCAATTAGGTTCATGTCATAATAAATTCTTCGATCTTAGAAACCGTTAAAAGTGTCTGATGGCTCCATTCTTACTTTTAAAAAAGAAAAGTATCAACATACATAGGTACTGTTCCACTGCAGGGCAAAGGCCTCCATCAAAGATTTTTTTTTTATCATAGGTAGCAGATGAGCAGGCGGATCCCCTGATGGTAAGCAATTGCCGCCGCGCATAGATACCAGCAAACACCAGTGGGGTCACAAGTGCGCTGCCAACCTTTTATCCCTTTCCCCTCGGTGGGCCTCCGGTACCCTCACTCACTCGGCGAAACACAGCACAGGAGCTGCTTCACGCCGGTTTTTCTGTGAGGCAGTGATATCACTCCGATCGAGCCGGCCCATTAATGCCGAAGCGTGGCTCTCCCACAATTAAAAAATGATGAAAATAAAGTCATTGCTACTATGATGGGATTAGGCTTAACCACCCCTGCCTGTTGGAGCCATAAGGTCCTTGAGTGGAGACCGCGACTCGGCAAACGTAGTGTTGGACGCCCTGCTACAAGATGGGATGACGACATTCGAAGGCTGGCTGGAGTGGGCTGGATGAGAGTGGCCGAAAATCGGGAGCGGTGGCGTGCATTAGGGGAGACCTATGTCCAGCAGTGGACGAACGTGGGTTGCTGATGATGATGATGATGATGACCCCTGCCTAATTCATTCTTTTACTTGATTTAATAATGCTTTATTACATTTTTATCCACCTCGCAATATTACTAGCAATATACTGCCATTAAATTATCTAAAAACCGAATTAGGACATAACTAAATTCGAAGTACTACAAGTTTATTGACAAAATAAAGCAATAATATTCATATCAGGTAGCGATTCAAATTGCTCGAAAACGTAATAGTTTCTTGGACTAGCAAACTAGCTTTGACATTACCACGATTAGCCTGCAAGACCTGCCAAATCGAATCAATGGTCCAAACTCCATGTAATTGGGAAGCACGTGCCCTGAATAACCACTAAATGAACTGTCACGAGCGGATATCTGTTGCTGTTCTAACGCAGTGTCATTTGTGAACTGGGAGTCAACAGGTATGCTAAAGTCTAAAGGTACAGTCAACTCCAAAAATATGTATACACTTTAGGACCTTGTCACAATACATATGTATAAGAACGACTTCTACTTTTTATAGACACATGTATTGTGACAAGGTCCTAAAGGGTATACATATTTTTGGAGTTGATTATACAAGGGAATATATATTCTGAATGTTAGTGGATATGGTTTGATTTGAAGATGACTATATTTTACTGATGTACCTAGAAACAAAAATGTTTAAACAAATTAATTTTATTAAAATTAAATTCAAATAAGTCTAACAGCACGTCATTCATGAAGCGGATTTTTCTCACGTGATAGCCCCCGTTATACAATGTTATCAATACTGTTTGCATTCACTGGTAGTATAGCAATTTCCTATTTCTAATAATATACTTATCATTTCAATCCTTGATCCCGAGTCATCAGAATCAACTGATAAACAGTCATTGTTAGTAATGATAACACTTGCTACATTTCATGAGTCTCCTTCCTTAGGTCTGACTGCAATATTTTTTTTATATTAGAGGCGGCAAACGACAAAGCGGGTCGTTATCACCGCTGTCTTATTCTTTTAAATTTTAATTTGATTACATTTTATTGAGTTCGCTATGGAGTATTTCACATTCACTCATCTAGTAATTGTAATTCTCGCGTTCAAAGCTCTAGCTTTGGAGCCCGGGGTATGTTTAGATTTAGAATAGGTTTTTAATAATATTTGTGGAGTTTGGTAATTACAATCAAATGACTATCGGTGACCCTCGCAACCAATAACAAGGAAACTAGACAAACAGAATTATGGTTACACGTTTCAGAAATTATCCGAACCTCGCAGGTTTCCTCGCGATGTTTTCCCTCACCGTATATCTAATGGTAGGTATGAATACGCGCATAAAAAAGTAAAGTAAATAATCAGTCCATATACTGTCCCACTGCAGGGAAAAGGCACCCAATTATTGCTACTATGATGGGATAAGGCTTAATCACCACGGTTGCCTGCCTGCTAATAATATGATAGATTCGAAAAATCTACACTCGCCTAAACTTACCAATATAAACGACGCGGTCTAATATGCCCACGGAACATCCATCGCCCTAAAGTATTCCTATCCAACATTTAACTTAATCCCGTTAAACTTTGCCATGTATAATTCAAACAGATTAACCGAATATGTGGCAAACATAATGCCACTTTTGTGAGCTTTCCCGTTTCGCCAGCTCTATAGAGCTGACAACTTGAATAGCATGATTTAGTCAGGATTACTATTCATTTTGACACTCATTGTTTCACCCTGTTTTAAGGGAGTTACGTTCCGTAAGGAAACCTGCACGTTTGAGATGATTTCTCAGTTGTCGAGATAGTTACTTTCAGTTAGTCTGGTTCCCCTTTTAAAGATTGCGATAGTCAGCCAGCAGTCACTACCAGACTACCAGTAATTACCAGACTCCCCAAATCTGTTGGTTTCGGACCAACCTGAGGAAAAAGACGCTAAGATGACGATTGGCACAAAGTATAATTATGGTATCAATCTATATTACTGGGTTTTACTGAGTACAGTCGCCTGCAGATAAAAAGTAAACACCTTGACTCTTATGGCAAGACTAGAAGGTTCATATTCGGATGAAGTTGTCTACTTGTTAGTGCACGTGATTATACACGTGAGACCTAACCATTATGCTCTTGAGCCCGATAGTAATTAGTTACTGTTACCATTGATATAATCCGTCTGTCCTTGCTATAATTAATAGTAGCACGATCTCCGCATCTTGTTAAAGTGACCAACTAGCATCAATGACTCTTTGTCTCTCACGGAACCCCTGTACAGACATAAGTTTTAAAACAGAAAGAAGACCCTATTTTTATGGCAAAGGAAGCAGACAAGGACATAGATCACATGGTGGTTAGGGGCTACCGCTGCAACATCAGAGGTGTCTTAAGTCCAACACTGGCCTTTTTTCTGGAAGTTCGCATAGGTCCGGAAGTACCGTGAGCGATAGTTCACACCATAGTCTAGTGCGAGAAAAAAAATTTTTTTTTGAGAATCACTGAGCAGTTGAGTCATCTAAATTATGAGAGTGGAAATGCTGCTAAGTAGGACGATATAGATATGAAGCAGCAGGAATCAGTTTACTGAGTCTTATATCTCTTTTTTTGCTATTCTTAAACAATTCCCAATATAGTTTATGCGTTAGAAGATGCAAAGCGAGGCCACAGTTCTACACAGCGTAAAAAGATTTAGCCGATTAGAAATCAGGGTATCTATCAGGGCCCTTGTATAAAATAAAATAAATATGTGTAAATTTTAGGTCTGTGATGTATTTGTGGATTAACAATTACATAAATAGCTTCATTCGATGTCCAAATCCTTCCCGTTTTTCCACCTCATTAGCGAGACAGGGATCTCGACTTTAGCGTCTACCTTATCGAATGGATAGTTATCGTAATCCTGCCAGAAGACGGGACGGACAAGACGGTATCCGTTGTCGAATTCGGCAATGGTTTTAACATCGTTTTCGTCCAGGACAAAATCGAAAATTGAGGCGTTTTCCTCGACGCGGCTTTTAGTTACCGTTTTTGGGATGCTGATTATGCCGCGTTGGAACTGAAAAAAAAGCAATTATAGATAAAGATATCAGTTAGCAGGGATACATTTGATCTTTTGTATTAATATCACGGAATGCCGGAAGGCTTTTTTTGATTGAACAGTTGACCTATGGGTCAATAAATGAAAATGGAAAAAAAACTGATGTTCTGATACATTTGTCCAAGAGTATTCGTCCAAATGTATCTGAACGCTGTTTAATTTCAAATAGGTATTGTTCAAATTAGTTGAACAATATTTCAGAAGAATTAACACTTGAACAGTCTAGTAGGTCCTAGCCAAGTTCACCCTTCCAATTCATCATTTACCATTATTATTGTTAATTTTAATTTAAAAAAAATTGGTAAGTAGATAATAAAAAGTCATATTGAAGAAATTAATTAGTATAATTTTCAGTCGATTCACTAGCATAAACAATTTTATATAAATACCTATTTGTTTTGTTATTTGAATGATGAATTAATCAAGTATATTCTATGTATACATACATATACATATAATGGTCTCCTCCGTCCAGATTCTTCTACGGTGGCAAAGCCCAAGGATTGACCAAGAAGGAAGGACAGATTAAACTTACTCACCAAATATCTCAACGTGACTTGCGTCACGGTCTTGCCGTGTTTCTGTGCGATGGCTAACATCGTCGGGTTATTTAGTTTCGGCTCCGGGCTGTTCGGCGCCGCTCGACTTGGGACCATGCTGCCGAAGGGAGAATACGCCACCACCATTATGTCGTGAGCTTGGCAGAAGTCTACTAGCTCTTTTTGACCCAGGTTCAAGTTAATCTGAAAGCAATTGCATAAGCGGCTAATTTATAATGATCACATTTTTGTAAATAAATGCTCTAATAATATTGGTTATCCATACTAATATTATAAATGCGAAAGTAACTCTGTCTGTCTGTGTCTGTCTGTCTGTCTGCTACTCTTTCACGCCAAAACTACTCAACGGATTGAAATGAAATTTGGTATACAGATAATCTAGACCCTGAGAAAGGACATAGGCTACTTTTTATTGCGAAAAGGGAGTTGTAAGGGGTTGAAAGGGGGGTAAAAAGTTACTTTTCCACGCGGACGGAGTCGCGGGCGGCCGCTAGTTATCTATAAAAATAGTCTTAAACTATGCTCCAGTACCGCAAGTCAAAAGAGGGCATTTGTCTCTAAATACACCCAAACCAGCTGAGAACTGACCAAGAACGGAACCCAACAACCTACAGCATCTACTATCTCTTTAGGTGGGGCAACATCTAGGACCATGGATATCCTTTTGGCAACTAAAAATTATTACTATGCTATGATGAACATATGTAGTACTTCTATGAATTTAAGCTTTCGTAATTGAATAACGTAAAAAAAACGTTAAATGCATTAATTTATTTTTTAATTTTCAATATTCGTAATAGGTAAGTAAACACTAATTACAAGATTGGAAACTTAAAATCAACCAAATGCAGTTATCGTCCTTTTAGATAGGTCTTTTAGATACTGTAGGTTTGTTAATAAACCTTTTTTTGTATTTCATGACTTCTTTGTCTTTAACATGTTTCATGTTTTCCCAAATATACCTAAGGCACTTGTTAATTCTAAATATTTCACTCACTTCCACCTGGTTGCATGCAGGGACAACTTTGGCGTTTGCAATCAGTCTCTTCAATTGATCTACGTTGAAATTGGAAACCCCGATGGCCTTCGCTAATCCTTTTTGTAGAACAGACTCGAACCCACGCCAGGTCTCCAGGTAATCGATCTTTTCATCAACTCCGTCCTGCTATAAAGTCAGAATAAACATGAACATTTTAAACATACACATAAAATCGTTAGAAAATAGTTTTTACCGACAAGTAACTTTTCAAAAGATTTTAAATTTCAATGACTACATTTTAAGTTTTGCTTCAATAAATTTATGATGTAGTTAAATTGTACCTGATATTTGTTTTTTTTTTCGTTCGGCATGGAAATGGTCAGCCCGACCGAAGTGATATCACGGCCTCACAAAAGACTGGCGTGAAGCAGCACCTGCATGATCGAGTGAGTGAGGGCATCAGAGGCCCAATTGGGAGGAAAGGGAGTTGAAGGTTGGCAGCGCACTTTGAACGGTACTTACTGAAATTGACATAGGCCAATGCATGAGCACAAGATCCAAGTAATCAAGGTTCATGCGCCGAAGAGACGCCCTCACGGACACCTCCACGTCGGCTTCGCGGTGATAATGATGCCATACCTGTATAAAAAAGTTTTATTTTAATACTGGAATAAATGTTCATGTACATAACTATCTATGAATTGATTTACATACCGATACCGAAAGCGCAGTCGTTATGGCGGAGTATTGGGCTGGATTTTTTTTATATTTTGATGCCATCAACACGAGAAGAAGAAAAATAATTGATTTACTTATTTACTTTATTAATCATGTCTTTTACCAACTATTCTGAAAGACATTTTGTTCTACGACATTTGGAAGTATCTACGTCGAAATTTTTTTCGACTCCCCATACAAGACCACTAAGTCACGTAATTGACTTTGTATGAAAAGTTGATTCCCAAAAGTCATACAGCAAAGTTCACAGATACCATATACATATATATCATTATATTAAAGGTACCGGACGGAAGGCCAATTGGGGGCAACGCTCGTGTTGCTCTATTGGTGTTGCAGATGTCTATGGGCGGCGGCAATCGCATACTATCAAATGATTTTCAAAGTTCCGATAAACTGCTAAGCATCAGTATCAAAGAAATCACCTATAAAAAGTACCACACCCGAACACTGATCAAACGCAACACTTATTAGCAGGGATATACGGTTAATATGCACGGCCGAATCAAGTTGCCAATTACGTGAAGTTCAAAATTGCTTTTCGCGCTGAGAATAAATTACCTTTTCTCATTGTTTTTAGGGTTCCCTTAGCGAGTAAAGAAAGAATAATACTTATCGGGACGCTATTACTAAGACCTACTATGGCGCCTGGGGGTGTTCGATATTTGTATTTAGGCTATCTATAGCTATGATCCATGCTCTGCCTCAGTTCGATTAACGAAACGGTACTCCAGCTTATCGCCATGAACATCAATAAGTCGAAAATGGAATAATAAGACATAGGCGGTATAGTTGCTGCAACTTATCTATGCCCTATAAGAAATAACTTCTAAAGACAACCGCGTTACATTTTAGGTAACCCGAAAAGACGAAACACTGGCGCAATGTTATCGACATGCGGCGTCATCTTTTGGCAAAAATTTGAACTAATATCAAAACATAGTTATCGAAACAAAGTGTGCGCGGGCCACTAGTACTATTTATAAAGAGATAACTTCTATAGACAACCACAAGACGTAAATGTAATCCGAAAAGTCGAAATATTAGCAATGCTTTGTAATCAACACTCAAAGATTGGAACTATTAGCAAAACTAAGCCCCGAAACGACGTGATGGTGGATCACTAGTCATGATGTAAATGCGTATAAACGTGTATATGCGATACTCACTTTAGTAGTTATAAATAATTCTTCTCTTTTCACCACTCCTTCCTTTATCTTCTTGTTTACGACTTCTCCGACCTCCGGTTCAACTCTATAGAGATGTGCCGTGTCGATATGTCGATAGCCAATATCGATGGCGTGGGAGAGAGTGTCCACTAATTTCGGGCAGTCAGTCATATCAAAGACCATCTAAAAAAATAAACAGTCGGTTAAAAAATTGTGGATTTGGCAAGTAATTTCATTAACACAAAAAATGGACTTTGCATTTTTTTCTGTAACTTCTGATTCTTAAACTGTTAATAATTTTGTGCAATAAAGTAAATCTATCTATCTTTAAAAGAACTTGAAAATTGTAATATTTTGAACTGCTTAAAACGTAAAATACATTTTACCCTATTAGAAATTAAAATAAAAACAAATGTGAAGCATTATAATGAGACAGAATAGCTTGTATAGAAATTGTAATCCATTTACAAGCTCTGTCGGCATGTTTGTTTGCGTTTAGTATAGTGACTAAGTACCTTATCGTCAAGACCAAGCCACGTTCCATATCCCAGAGCTGGAATGTCTCTGCCATTATTGAGCTTAAAATTTGGTATTTTTACCTGAAAATAATAGTTTAGTTTACCCACACCGTTATTTAATAAAAGAAGAGGAAAATTTTGTACCACGAGTATCGGTAACCACAACTTTTTTCTCTTTCAGAAATAAAAGTCTTACCTATTAAAAATTATGGCAAATAATTGGCCCAAAAAATAAATTTTATAAATGAAAACCCGAGTTTAATTTCTTTATTTTTATTAAGCTTACTTTCGTGCTGTGTAAATTTGAGTATGGTAAAATTATTATGTTGAACAGACCTAATTAAACAGCAAAGGCACCTAAATAGGTAGTTAAGGACTATATAAATTCATTCAATTATCAAGTGATGGCAAGCAAAGTCGCGAACATTATCTAGCTAATCAAAATTTAGTGCAATTGATTGAAACCAATATTTTTTTAGTTTCATACTTTAAGTCCTCTTATTTTTTTAACTAGCCTATACTGTCCCACTGCTGGGCAAAGGCCTCTCCCAAATCCCTCCACCAGCACCGATCTCTAATCTTGCGAGCAAAGCTGTTGAGGTCATCAGCCCATCGCTTCTTGGGCCTAACCCGCTGCCGGCGTCCACCGGGTTGCCATTTGGTGGAAATTTTCGTCAATCTTTCAGGGTCCATTCGGCAAACGTGACCCACCCGTTCCCACTTCAATTTGGCAGTTTTCCTTCCAACATCAGCTATCTTCATTTGTCAAATTTGATAACTATTTTAGAAATTATGAGAGAACAAATGAACATCCATACCCTCACATACATAGTATGTATACCTGTATGTATTACATACCGGTCAAAATCATAACCTTTTAATGCCGAAACACTTGTGCGATTTATCTAACTCCCAGCATTATCTATTAGTATTAATCCCAGAACGAAGCGATGGCAGGACATAAAAACAAAGTCTACATCTAATCTAAAATCTAATAATATGAAGTGTTGTTGTGAACATTAGTCTCTAAAATATACGCGAACAAATTTACCAAGTTAATAAACTGATCAAGTGGTCCTATTAGGTATTCTTCATTAGAATACGTATTTTAAGTAGGTATATTTTCAACTATAATAAACGTAGTTAAAATTTAATTTAAATATACACTGTAGTTATATATCAGCCACTTTTATTAGTTACATTCCCATCAATCTTATGCGCTGACCATTGTGAAGTATCTTATCACAAAAATGGACTGACATAATCTCAGACTATGGATTATATCGATATCAACGCATTCTTTTAGGTAACTGAATTTATGTCTATATTACTACCACAAACTAGTAAGATATTTACTTACCTCTTTATATATAAGGAAGTACGTACATATCTTAACAATTGTATTTGTTATTATCAACTAGCTGCATAAATACCTAAGCGATTATTACTAAAGACAATACGTTTCACCCATATAAATTTGTAAAACATAGTAACAGTTATAAACCTTATGGATCGAAGTTACATAGCTTCGTTTAAAATGCGCATAATTTTATTTTCTAACCACTTGAATAATTTTAGTATTTATCCATATTAAATACAATACCTACATGACATGTTTTTACACACTGCCGGTTTCAATGATGTTATTTAATTCTCGAGATAAATATCGAGGTAAAACCATCTAATAAAACACACTCTTGAACAACAGTAATATTACTCGTACAATATAATATCAACTAACACATAAACCATGTACACTTAATTTTTGGAGTTGTTAAAATGAATAAATAAACAAGGGCTCCAACTAGTTTGACCTGTTGTTAATCTCAGATGAAAACTTTGACATTGTTATTGGACTAATATAGTAAGAAAGGAACATGACCACAATCAGAACAAGCATCACCACAATCGAATTTAAAATCAGTTCATAATCTAGAAGGTCTGTACTGGAACAGACTTACTATATTTTTCTTTTCTCAAACAAAATATTTAGGTACTGACCTGAGCCATTTTGCACGAGCGGAATGTAACACGGCTATTTTGAACTGACGCTTACGCATTAGGCAGCGTACCACGTGCTACTATCACGTCAAATTTCCTCAGTTGATATTGAACCAAACACGTTTGACATAAAAGTGAGGTTCGATTGAAGAAATTTGACAGATTGTAGTAACTTGATGTGCTGGCCACCGTACTATCATAATGATTCGTCGGAACGTTAATTCAATAAGGAACGTTGTTAGATTAACACCCACAGAATTTAAAACGATTTGTTTTTATTGTATTTTAGTTACCAAATTAGGTTACAATGGTGTTAATTTTAATTTGTTATCCTACAAGAGTTTAGTTCTTATAGTTGAAACATGCAGTATGTATAATATGTATTTGTTTTTAACCATTACCACCCTTTTTCAAATTTTATCTATTTTCGGATGTTTTTAAGAATACATAGTGTTTTTATTAACACCCATGATAAGTAGTAATAGAAACAAAATAAGTATAATATAATTTAAATAAATATGATTTAGTATTAATCTACCTATACTACATATAATAAAAATGTAAAAAAGCTGTGTCTGTACTTTGGATAATTGTTTCTCGAAATAACTTAGGGCTATCAAGAACATTTTTTAATTGTCTGTGTGTCTGTTTTTCTGTGAAACAAAGATCATGGAATATCTGAGGTGGAATTCTAAAAGATTATCTACACTTTATATAGGTACATAAATGGAGTGGGATGGAATGAAAAGTTGTCACATTTTTTTACACTGTTCACGCTTTTAACAAACATGATTTGTTACCTAATAGATGCCTTGTGTTAGGCACTTCGGTATTACTTGTCTGAGGAGTATTTAATCTTTGCAAAGTTTATAAAACAAAGTCTGTTTTTATTTGCCCAACTGTACTGATACAATTGTTAGTGATGGTTTGTTATACAAATACGATAAGTGTGAATTGGCATCTTTTAAAAACATTATCTAAGTATTGCGTTATGAGATTGAATTTGTAACAGCTGAGATACTAAGTACCCAATTGTAGTTATTGTGCTGTCGTAGTGACAACAGTATAAGTTTCAGCGTTTAATTACTTTTACAACTCATACTAACCTTAAAAAACCATTGAAATTCTCTGAACTGATTGTCTATTGCAAAAGTACTTTAGGGTGAACAGTTGCCATCGATATCCCCGTACCAGTACGACGTTCATTCCTTTTTAAAAGGCCGGTTTCGGACTTGTAACTCTACTGGTGTTGTCATGGGCAGCGGCAGTCACTTACCATCAGTTGATAGATATACTTTTAATGACAAGAAGTTTACAAACTATGCTTACACGCTATGCTGATCCGTTTCCTCCAATACAAAATACTTTCCAAAGCAATGGCGTTACAAAGTCGGATCCTGGATATCTCAGAATTCCCAGCGCCAATCTCATTGATCGGTCCGTCAAAGGATACACTCAAATCCACTGAAGGTGGACACTATATCGGTCGTCCGTCACCGTCTGCCGGCTAATCCACTTAGCGTGGCCCCCGACAGTTTGCCAACGACAAGCGAAAATTTAGCCGCAACTACGAACTGGTACATACATAAATTTCGGTCACGTCGGTAACCCCGCTCTGCATGAGAAAGAGCGGGGACAATCTTTGTTGTGGAGAAAACATGTGAGTATAGATTTTCTGTCTCTTTTTTAGCTAATAGACTGTTCCACATGCCCTGGAAAGTGCGGATATTGTCTAGAGTCAACTTTTTATCAAATAGTTCAACCTCAATGCTTTTTATATGTTTTACCTGTTTCTTATCAAAGTTTCTTTTGAATATTACACTATAAGTATATAATTTATAATACTTTATTGTTCTAGGATTTATCCAGGTTAGCGGTGCGACCTCGTGTCTATCTTGGCCTTTATTTCATTAATTTACTTTATAAGGACAAACAACAAGGCACACACTACCAAAGTCTTTAATCTAGCGCTAAGTAACTAATTCTAAGTGCTGTCTTAAGTCTAAATTATAGGTTGCTCCAAAGTGATAATAGCTTCTATATAGGTCGCTCCTGGTAGCCATTTTCCAGAATTCCGACCAAATCTTTTTCAAAACATCATCTGTCCTGCCACAGCGTGACCTTTGACGACCAACTTGCCTTCGATCATTTTAACAGTCCCAGATACGCTTTTTTGCCGCACGATTCTCCCAATCTCTCGAGGTGAACGAACTAGCGAACTTTTTGGATATGTTCAAGATAATTTTGAGCTAAAGATAGATAAGGATACATACAAGTAAATACGTCAAAAATAAAAAAAAATTATCTAGTTGCGCATGCTAAGGTAAGATAACAAACAGTTTGAAATCGTGCAAGTATCACTACAGACGTGCAAAAGATACAATATTCAGAGCAATTTATCACACGGCTGATATGTTCGCATCTCACAACACAGACAGGCTTTTATCGTCAAGTAATGCCCGTACGATGCGTGCGAATCGATAATGTACGATACTTCGATAGGTACATGAGATATGTACAATTTACCTGATAACTTTAAAATCGATATATCAGATTGAAGTTCACTCGCTTATGAGTTTATTAATATGTCTGCCTCTGTGGCGCAGTCGGTAAGTAGTGATTGGTGATCACAAACCCGACCTATGTTTGGAAAATTCAAAGCATACTTAAAAGTATGTTCCGAATTTTCCGCACATAACTTTAGAGCTGTGTCTAACCCGGGACACCGAGATCACGGCCCAGTACTTTTTTTTTCCAAGGGAAACCATCATGGTCTTCACCTTGCCACATGTGGGGGACAAGGTGGTGTGTGGGACTCTAACCCTAACCAAAACCCCTGGGGTGTCCATCTTAGCGCAATCGCGGTCGGATACCCCGGGACTGGACCGTACCGCAAATCGTGCTCGCCACTTTGAGCCAAATGGTTTGGCGCAATCAGCCCTTCCCAAATGCGCAACCTACCAGGACACCCAGTAGGATTTTTTCCCTCTCGGAGTCGTGATCCTGAGCAACCCACTCCCCAGTAGTGGGCATGCTCACGTACTCCGAAGCCCGTTTAGTCGCCTCTTACGACAGGCCGGGAATACCTGGGCAGTATTCTTAACGCCCCTAGCCACAGGGCACACGGCCCAGTACTTAAACCAACCCGTAGGCATTTTATAACTGTCAAAGAGTTGAATTCCTCCTCAAATTGGAAGGAATCTCTATTGATTTCCAGTCTCTCAAAAGTAGGTATGTTAGAATTTTCCGAACATAGTACTTAAACCACTAGGCATTTGTCTAGCTGTCAAAGAGTTGGATTCCTCCTCAAATTGGAAGGAACCTCTATCGATTTCCAGTCCCTCGGTGTCTATAATTAGAGAACTAATTAGGCAAATTGTAGTTTGTCGAGGACAATTCAGCGACAGCCGTCTGAAGTCTAGACATTTCGTCAGCGAGCAGTCTTTATGGGACGCACATTAATTTATCCCATTGTTATAGTTTTCAAGAAGAGAAGTTGCATAGTCAAATTAATTATCAAAGTACATTTTAACGATAAAAATAGCCGTGAAGGAATAACTTGGTTAGCTTGAAAGCTCTCCGAGAATCCCATGAAATTCGCAAAAGCTCCGGATGTGACATCACGTCTACACAAGTTTGAGTGCATCGCGCAAGCTTGTGAATTTATATTCGATATGTATACTTGTATTAGATTCAATAGCTATTCGGTTGATGTACCAATATATCAAGAAAAGACAATTTTCTTTTTATCTAGGACTATAATGACACCATGTAAATTATTATAAAAAAATACGAAGATATTTTTTCCTAAAATGTCTAAAAATCGCACACAATAAGCCAAATGGTTGCGCTACTGGTTCGAAAAAGGTTAGTAAAAAAAGAAGTTTTACTAAATTTAATCTAATCTTAAAGTAGGTAATACGTATTTAAAAAAAATTGCGCTGTTAGACGGAGCCCCGAGACTATAATTTTGAAAAATATTGTAGGTATTTCAAAGACGATTTTAATACAAATTGGCGTATGCCATAGTCAATTGGACACGAGTTCTATATCTGAGCTAAGCTAATTGATGAATATTGCTGTCGCAGCAGCATTATGTATCGTAAGTGGCTTTACTTGCATAGAGAATATATTATAAGAGTGCCCACGATCAGGTCGCTTTGAGTAGCAAATTCACAAGAGGTGAAATATAACTTACTTGTGTCTTCAATCTCAGTCAATTTCAGTTCCACTTACACCTTCCAAACATGTGAGTTCAAGTCAGAGCACGTTGTGTGTGGACCCAAGGGATTAGTCTCCAATTAACTAATCCGATCAACATGATTATGAATACAAACACACTGAATACAACCGCAAACTTTAGAATTGAGAATCTTCGTTAGGAGTGTACATTTCAATTGTTTTGCATTAATTGAAAACAGATACTTACGAGTATGTGTGTTGGATGTATGTATCTTAAAAATCGATTATACAGGGCGTATTTGTAAACATTTACATTTATTTTACTACGTCTTCTACCAACCATTCTATAACAACATTTTGTTCTACGACTTTTGAAAACTAGTCAAATAAGTCACGTAACCGAGTTTGTATGAAAAATTGTTTTTTTTTTTGGTAATTTCCAAATGACTTAAGAACAAATGTGTTCAGAATGATTGGTAGAAGACGTGGTAAATTGATGTAAAGATACACCATGATACCTATAGATTTATAGAATAGCCATACTCTCATAATCAGGGCTGCCACTTAAAATTTTAGCAACAGCAAAAGTAAACGGAGGACTAGTAAATATTACCTACAAACCAGAATCTCAAAATGTACAGTAGCGCATAAAAATTCATATTCTTTATTTTAACTATTCATCCTACGATTTTTGTGTAATAAATCATAAGCGTAGCGGAGAAAAAACCGCGATTGTAACAAAAAAAAAACAAAAGCATAAACTATAGTGTGTGTAACTGTACACTCAACTGGAAAAATGCAACGAATAATAAAATCATTCGATTCTTTTTTGCGAGCGTGTACAAGTGTGAATAAAATACTTCACATCCACTTTGGTACCAATCACGGAAGTGCAATCTGCGCGTTTGTGCTTTTACATAAAAACTCGTCAGGTGAACGTCAAAATAACGTTTTTCACCATCTGTGCCGTAGCTATTTGTTTTACGTGGAAACGATTACCACACACGTGCAAATAATAAACATTTGACGATTATTTGATCTATTCCGATCCAATACCATCATAGCTAATACAAATGGTATTTGTTTTTATACTTTTTATTTCTATTCCGATCGGATACCATTTTTTATAAATATACGATATATTCCGAAGTATACCAAAACATTAATCTTGGTACAGTCATCTAGAAGTTTTTTTATTTATAATTATGATACGATTGTTGAAATACAATGCATACATTACTTATTAGTCAATATTAAAAGTGATTGCCCGTGATATTTTATTTTTGAATCAAACTATACTTACTATGTTTAAGTTTGTTTGGTTAAACTGAGTTTGTTAAATAAACACAACCATTTTCACGACTAAAATGTTTTTATTGACTGTACCTTATGTTACTAACTTGTTTGGTATTCGTTTAAAAAGTGGTATCCGTTCTTCGTAGGAAAAATAATTAAGATTTAAAACAAATACCATTGGTATTAGAATGTTGGTATTAGGTCGGAATAGATCAATTATTTGTTTTATAATCAATTTAAAAACGTAAGTACTAAAAACTGCACTCAATGGTTCGCTCTACGTATGCTCTAGACCACGTCATTGCGGGAGAAATGGCAAAGGATGTGAGACAGGCGATAAACTCTGACATGATGGCCACGACCTCTCTACCAACAGTGTTTTTCTTTTAAAGATGACCTCCAATCCAACCAGGTTTAAGTATGGAAGCACCACGCCTGAATGTCCCGGCTCAACAGGCCTCACAGAAAATGGATGTGAAGCATGCGCCTGCGTTGTTGAGTGAGGGTACCCGATGCCCAATTGGAGGGGAAAGATTATAAGGTTGACAGCGCACATGTGACTCCAATGATGTTGCAGGGAGTAGCCGCTTACCATCAGGTAATCTCAACTATCACTGATTAAAAAACTTGACCGCTACAATATCATTATATGCAATTTGTGGCTGAGCAAGCTATCTATTATATATTATTTTAATCTAATACTACCACATGTGTGTAAATAAGAAAACCTGAAAACGTTTGGTCTCGCAAGATAAAACGGCGAGTGAACCAGTAAATCAATCAGTGGGGAGCGTCCCCTAGACAAATAGTGTTCGAATCACCCGTTACAGCGCGTGGCTTGTCTCAACCCTTAGGACTGGGTCACATCACTATATACAAAAGTAAAAGACGTATTTTTTTTAATTATAAGGTATAATCACTGGTTTGTAGGTGCTAATAATAACTATATAGATGGTATAGTCAGTTATTAATAGGCATATCTTTAACGAGGAAGGAAAAAAAATCTTTCTCTTATGTTATACATAATAAATGTCTATGAATGAATTTTAATTGAAGGTGATTTCATTTTGAAATCATATTCATAGATTTATTACCAATGAATATTCTCTAAAGTTAAAATTTTTATATCGAAGCCTCTGCACTCTAGTGACATCATTGTAAAATAAGAAATCCATAGGACTAAAAATATTACTACGAATTTGAGAGACCAACTTTTGTACAGTCCAAATAAAATTCAAGGTTACGAATGTGTCAATTACCTAACTGTTGTAATTCATTACATACCTGAAATTAAACGAATGATTTTCTTTATTATTCATCTATAGCAAACTGCTAAATGGTTGCGTTAAACATAAACAAAGCCCTACAGACACCTCACAATTTACTTTAAAAATTGCTTAGACAAATTTACTTCCACTTTTAGCAAAGGCTTCTAATCTTGATCCTGGCAACCGGCCGATCTATCGTCGCTTAGCAACAAGAGGTCAAGTATTTGGCAGCCCTAGAATAAATTCTGCTTGATCATCGGAAGGTGTTGGAAGTTACTTTTTTATTTACTTTAACAAAGTAGGTATAATTTACTGTTTAAATTTCAACTTGATACTTTCACACGTTTCCGAAATAATGGTCTTGACACAGGACACAAACGGACAACAAAGTGATAAGTTCTGTTTTCTTTTTCAAAACCCTAGAAATCTTAATTTGTTCAATCAGGGTATATTAGGTTAGGATTGCAATCAGGTAAGCGACAGTACGAGAACCGTCCAATTTCAGAACTTCTTAGTAGTAAGCTTTTTTCACTCTGTCAAGACCTGACAAAATAACATAAATAACGGATTATGGTACTTGAGAAGGCTCTTAATGAGTTACTTGTCTATTTTTAACATTTATATTTTCATATTTTAGCATAACTTTAAATGTCTGACACGGATTTTTGAATCATTCCTAATTTCCGTAGCGGAAAGGCGCTAGGATATTTTATTTACTCTCAGACTGTTCCTGCGGGCCTGAGCCTGTGCTTTAATATTAGGCCTCTTGTTATTCGCATCATACCCTAGAGATATAAAGGGTCCTCTGGCTAAATTCTTGACATCCTCTTCACCTCGATTTCATAAATAAGACAAAGCTTCTAGATTGACGTCCGTCCGACAAGATGGACGGCCACCTTGATGAGATGTTTAGTAAGTTTAAAATGTTAATTGCAAGACACTAAGTTGTAACATTGATGAAGGATATGCAAGCTTGGCGAGAATTTCTTTTATTGAAATTTAACGAAATTACAAAAAAGACATATTATACCTACAGGATGGAAAAAACATAAGGCCCTGGAGCGATCACCTTACACTTCCTCTTTATCTTTTTAAATAGTGTAGAAGACCAGTAGCCCGCCTGCCTTCTTTTATTTTCGGACTTAATGTTACACCTTTCGGGTTTACCTACCTCTAAGCCCTAAACTTGACTATTCAATTATGCTCTTTATAAATAAGTAGTATTGAAGGTTCAGATTTTCTAATATTATACAAATTTACCTAGCACGATACACCATGTGACTCCGCCCTAATCTAGTATGTGAACCCTACAAAAGTCAATAATGTCCCATTTCTTGGACCGTTAAAGTTCAATTAACGTATCCTATGGACCGTGAAATGAAATATAAAAATGGAACCATCTACAGGAACCGTAAAATCCACAACAATAAGTATTTTATGATGCCCCGTCCATTAGACCAGGTTATATACAGGCGCCTGTGGAACTAATCTGTTTTAAGTTCGATATGAAATGGCTTTCAATCTAATAGCATCGCTTATTGCCACACCTAACCATTTCGATTTCTATCAAAACGTTTGAAACTAATGTTTTCTAAGATGTTTTCTTTTTAATAGCTTAGGCTTCTCAGCTACACAATGAAATAAGTTTCATTCGAATCCGTTCAGTAGTTTTTGAGATGAGCGCAAATAAACAGACAGACAAAAAAAATCAAATGATTGATTCGTGTAATGTTACTTGTTTTTAGTTCTACCTAAATACCTACTTATACTACAGACATAGCATTTTTATCATCATCTTAATCAGTTTGTTGCAGTTGACTGCTGGATAATAAGCATTTCCAAATGTTCGCCACACACCGATCTCCGATCACTTCAATAAATTTTTGGCTTAGCTCTTGAGAGCTATCTTGCGTAGATCGTCACTCCTTCTGGCCTTAGGGTCAATTGTGTAGAGACCGCGTCTTGTTCAATTTAGAGTAAAAAGTAATATAATTTATTAATTGACATATGAATATACAGGAATAGATAGATTCCACCCAAAAACCTTGCGTAATATATAATGCAAATTCGGCGGCGGAGTTTCCAGAAGGAAGTTTTCCCAGAATTTGAATTGCAGATGATTACAAATAAGTTTATAAAATGGCCACTCCGGTTGCTCTTGTTAATGGACTCGGAAAGGTCTATCGAAATCTTACAAAACCTTTAATTTTGTCCCGAAAAGCTGTTCTTAATTTAAGTATCTTGTTCACGGGATACGTCAGGGACACCTTATCTTTTTTAGAAGAAAAAACATAGGCTTTTCTTTATGAGATATGAAGGCAAACAAGCAAGCAGTTCATCTGATGTTTAGTGATCAGCTAGTAACACCTTTTGAATTCGTCAGGAGATATTTTTTGGGTGACGAGCAGAACGCGCAACATCAGTGGAATCAAAATTGCTTACTCATTGTTTATAGTTGTTACTTACGTCAAAGTAATTAGTTTTTTTACTCATACAAATTTATAAAAGTGATTTTTTTTTCAGTCCATATGTTAGTTTACGCATCCTAGGTAGTAGGTAGATACCTAAGTAAGTATTATTCAACTCGTAGTTACTAAGATTAATTACTATAAAACATCCATTATACTGTATAAAAATTTTAATATAATCTGCTTCATCGGAAAATGTTTTCGATGCACCAGTTAATTACAATTCAGGGTTCCAAACTTCAAAAGGAAAATTCGATACTCTTTGTTCTCACCCAGAAGAAGTAAGGTAGGTACAAGTACAAAATTTTGCTAGAACTTTGACCTATCAAGTATGACGGTCTTTTCCAGAAACGCTGAAAGACAGCACAAGAGAAACCTCTGTGGTTTTAAGTGTTATCTTTAACTTAAAATGTAGGTATATACGTACAGCCACACACCAAAGTACTTATAGAAAAATAATATTCAACCTAATGTGTATGCCAATAACACATTAGGTTGAATATCAATTGAGTTGGATTGGTACAAACCCCCCGTTTCCGATTCGGACTCGCACTTGACCTCTTTTTCTTCTTTCCAGCAATCTTGGACATACAAAGTTGGGCCCAAGAAAGTTGGTGTTGGATATTTTCTTTTTAATTTTAGTCATCTCATGCTACTTATTAAAGGCAAAATGGTTGCAGGAAGCTTTTATACCGGTTCATATTGTATAACTATAAATTGTCTAAGGTAAGGTAAATTATGACAAAACCTTAGGAATCCCAACGTGCCTTGAAATAAGATAATAAAGGGTTTTTTTTATATTTTTGAACAAAGGAGGATGAAAGGATAAGATGTTATTGTATTTTTTACTTCATTAGCATGAGAAAGGATTCGTTTAAAGCTACATTATCTTTAAGAATTTGAAGGTAGAATGTTTAAATTCAACATTAACTTTCAAGATTGACATCTGTTTATAAAACTTATCCAAATCATCCCAAATTCCACGTAAGTAGGTTTTATACAAATTAAATAGGTATAAAAGCATTTAAATATATGCCTACTAGGTACCTAAATTCCTACTGATTTGCAGGAGACAGGTAAGTAATTAAGCTTCGTTTTATGCCACCAGGGTCGCTACCAAAGCGCTGCATCATCGGTCACTCAAATGTATACTTTTTTTTTTTTTTTTTTTTTTATGTGATAGGTAGCAGACGAGCAGGCGGATCACCTGATGGTAAGCAATTGCCGCCGCTCATGGACACATGCAACACCAGTGGAGTCACAAGTGCGCTGCTAACCTTTACAATAACATAACATTTGCGTAAATTTTGATGCCCAATCTACCCACAAAAACAAGCACTCATACTAAGTTAGCCCTCAGCTCACCTCAGAAAGACACGTCCACTTTTTGGAAACGCCTACGAAAATAATATAGCAATTTGGTGTTCCTGTGCTGCGTAGATAAAACAAAACGTTGGCATTATCTTCCTCTCGTCTGAACAAGCCGGCGATCTTGTGAGGCCGAAAATTCCATCATGTTTCATTTCGGAGGTCGACTTGCGAACAACAAAGTGCACTTAATTTCCACCAAGTTGAGGCTGGTTTACGACGGCGCTGCTTAAGTGAAAAATTACCCTCTTTCGCGTTTGTACTATCTACCTCTACCTCTGTAATAATGTACGACCTAGATAACTTCAGGTTAAAGGTCACACAAGATATTTCGAATATGAGATTTTTCAGGACGCAATTTATTATTAGTAAAGTAAAATATCAGCCTATATAGGTACTATCCCACTACAAAAAAGTCTCCATCATAAAAATCAAGTCATCACTACAATGGTGGGATTAGGGTTTATGGGATTAGGGTTTAAGTGTCCATTTTCTAGTCTTAAGTAGTATCAATTTACCTATTAGGTACATACATATATACCTACTTCCTTTTCCGATGTAAAGTTTGTACGACATCCATCCAAGACTGTAACGAATTGATGTTGAGGTTCACCTTTAGGATTTCTAAAACAAAGTTGGCATAATTGCACGGCTGAAAATTCAAGAACGACAGAATAACAAGTATTATTGTAAGCGATACCAAGTTCGACATGGTCACTAATATACCGTAAATAAATAGTAGGTAAACACAAACGTAGTAAGGTAAATGTACGTAATTACGGAGTATTAAGGCATTTTTGTCTTTCCTAGCGATTTCCAGTAAAGCAGGACAAAACAGCAAATTGAAATTAGTTTAGTCGTAAAAAGCGGTTCTCAGAGAAGAGATGAATAATGTAACATACTGTATTTAAACTTTTTTATAAAAGTAATTGTAATTTTCCTGGACCTCGTATATGTCCGTTATTACGGTATAAATTTGACCTCTCGAGGTAATTTCCGTAAATGCATGCTGGTAATTCCGGTATATGTAGAAAAATGGCGTTATTCTGCAGGATTACATGAAATATGAAAAATAGATAACGTGACGTGTTTTTAATATAAACACCTTTATTTTCTTTGTGTAGGACAACAGTTTATTTACATTTTTAGGTACTTATAGTAGTGTTTAAACTTTCATGAGATCAAATTGAACTTACTTCGACTTACTTCTAGCTTATAGCACGGTTTAGTGAACTATATTTTATTCATTTATTTATTATTATTTTTTATATATGAAAAAATCCATTTAAAATTCAAAAATAAATATTTTTTAAATTTTCTCATGCAAGGTCTGGTTGGGTATGTTAGATGCACGATATATGGGCATAGTTCCATTTTTTAACATCCTCTAAAGCTTTGGCGAGGTCCTCGTTGGAGTACTTTTTGTTTGACATTTCGACCTGTAAAAAAAATAAAATGCAGTACCGAGCTCAATCAGGTACTTCTACCTACCGTAATAACAAATACAGCCAAACACGGGGTGGGTAATTCCGGTAGTCAGATTAACATTTTCTAACGAGTAACTCTTCTTAACAACATAAAACGACTTGAATTGTATAGGAATGCAATTGTACTAGTAATAGGTATCAAAAAATATACTGGAAGATACAATTAAATTAAACAAAATAATGATTTTGTACCGATGTTATTTGTGACGAATCTGCTTAAAGTAAGAAAAATGTTTTCTCTTTACAACACGTATTTCATAACATAGAGAAATAAAATAGTAATACGTAATTTGATTCCAAGAAACTATGTTATATATTAGACCTGTACCAGCTTTTTTCGTTTACTTATCTCATCTCGTTCCTGACAAATTCCAAAAAACAAAATCACCCTTCTTTCCGCTATTCCGTAATTGTTACGTAATAATGGACACGGTTGGTTTTTGGTGTAGGTAATTGCGGCAGTCAGAAAATTTCAATTAACTCGCTAAAAACTAAATGAAATAACTTGAAACGGCCATCAATAAGTTTGTTTTAAAACTCTTAAAAATAATCACATTACTTAGTTATGAAAATACTTACATGTCATTCGCAATATCCTTAAGAATTTATACGATATTATGTTGAAGTAAGGTATCGTTATAAACCCCTTAAAATCTTTTTGAATTATTTTAAGTGGAACAGCCCGCGCAACGCATTTGAAGTTTTGAAGAAAAACGTTCAAGTACCCACTTTTACACCTTTACTTACATGTTTGACGTTAGGTATAGTTTCATATTTTAAAGAGTATCCAGTCAAATACACTTAACTTTTGTTAAATAAGCTGTGTTGTTTATTAAAAGAAGGCTTTTGAGGTAAGAACATTCAGATAATTCGTGTATCCATGAGGCTAGATTCTGGTAAAATCTTATGAAATTGTACTATGTGTAATTTGTGTTTTAGGCATTGGGAATTATTTTTTCTCATCATGTCAAATAACAGACAGTCATACAAGTGCCCCATATTTGGAACTATTGAGGATATAATACCATATTACCATGTTACCAACCAACATACCAGGATGTATTGAAATGTTTCACGTGAAAATTCAAAATGGTAGTACAAAGAGCCCTCATTTTCCGAAATTGTAACCCAAAAAGTTAAAGGAGTGTGGAAAAAGGCATCAATACTTGTGGTCTCGCATATAAAAGTCATTTAGATACTAAAAACTTATCACTCCAAATGCAAAAATATCATCAAATCATTAAAAAGGTTGTGAAAAGTTTATCGGTGCTGTCGCAAAATATATGTGACCGTTATGGAGTATCCGACAGCGATTGCTTCTGCAGTTTTACACGAAGTTTACAAAGGGAAACCGGATCTTGCGTCTTTATATTTCTACGCCAACACTATCAAGTAATTTAGTTATTTTGACTCAATACATTGTTAAATTATATGCCCCCGTGTGGTTCCAAATTAAGACACATTCCTCATGGAAAGACGGATCACGACACCTGTGGAAATTCGCGATTCTTGTCAAGTGCATTAAAAGAAGTCATATACCCTGTTTTTTAACGAAACGCATATTTTTCTCACCAAGAAAATTTACTATTATCGATGTTAACAGATGAAAAAAAACATACACGAGAATTTGCAGCTAGAAGAATTCTCAAAGCACGTAATTCACCTCCAACCGAAAAACACGCGGTTTTTAAATGCCTCAACTTAATTTTGAAGCCAAATCTTACATTGAGCTAATAAACTGGCAAAAAACCAACTTTGATCCACGTATTGTAAGAAACCAAACGAATGAAGAATTTCTACAGATAATGGAGAAAAATGGTGACGAAAGTATGCTGTTAATTAGGTTGCCTTGCCATACACAAGCCATCGAACGAAGTGTAAAGATAGTATCAGAAGCTGTATCATTAAAAGTATGTATTAAAAGTATATGTAGTATCATTAAAAGGCATGAAACATTATATAAAACACCTTGGAACCGTACTAGTTAAGACTAAGTCCTAAGTTATTTTGACTCATGGTCTTATTTGTCGATATTTTCAACTAAACGATATTTAGTCAAACTAATAAGTCGTAGTATAAAATACTCAGTCTGCAAGAGCCTGATGAGCAAAGGATGGCATGATTCATGCAAAACTTGCTTCGAGGAAAGTTATGCCAAAATTCGATACTAGGCTCGGTTTTTCGTATAAAGTAACAATTTTTTTTTGATAACCTTTTATGATATTTTTTTAAGTCTTTTGTTTTACACATTAATATATGTCTTTCGTAAAATATTTGTTATGTTTCAATAGTATTTATAGTAATTTCTAATAAAGAACTATGCCTTATAGTAATACGTGTTTTTTCCCAAAAACGTATAGTTTTGAAGCGGATGCGCGGGCGGAAGATATATGTTTAATTATCCGTTTTATAGCTAAAACTACTTTTTATAATACACTGCAACATAATAGTCCTATTAGAATTCGATCCATCAACTTTTTTTTTTCTCCATACTAGAGTGACCCACCCTAACGCACACCACCCTTTATGGCGGTTTGGCGCAGGCTGACCGAGGGAGACGTGTCAACTGATCCGACGATGGTTACAGTTCTTTTTAACGTGTGTAATTGACGCTCTATTGTACATACTTAATAGATAACTTTATAACTTTTTGATACAATTAGTAATTTTCTTATTTTTAGGCCTAAACCGAAAACTTACGGAATTCCGTACACTTACGTAATATGGTACATCTACCTTATGAGGGTCACTCTTATCACGTTGACGTCATTCGACTCGAGGCAGTCTCTAAATCCATATTCCTCCTAAATTATTGTCAGAATCTTAAAATCATAACATTTTAAATAGAAGAGGCATAAGCTTAATTAGGTACCTAGGTATATGAGTAATCGGGAGGTAATTTTTAAGAATCTGATTTCCATTTTGAAGATATATCCTTGCTCGCTTGCTTATTTTTTATGTGTAAGGTGGCAGACGACTACTAACTAGATTACCTATAGGTGCCAGAGGACTACTACTAGGTTATTTACAGTAGAAAATTTTGGCAACGATGTTTGCCAAAAGCGATCGATCGTACGTACATGGGTTTGAAGACTGTCACAGTAATGACATTTTTATGAAATTAATAAGTACGTACAATAAAAAAATCAGACATAAACTCTGTAAATAAAATAAGATCTTATCTTTTTAAACTTTTCATTGTCTTTAATTTAATAGAAATACAACTATAATTAACAATCACAGATAAAAAGTTCGTACTTAAAAAATATTAAAATTTAATTGTTACCCTGGATTACCCTTAAACATCAAATTGCATGGTATAAAATAAATAATACAATATAATCATTAAAAGGCATGAAACATTATATAAAACACCTTGGAACCGTACTAGTTAAGACTAAGTCCTAAGTTATTTTGACTCATGGTCTTATTTGTCGATATTTTCAACTAAACGATATTTAGTCAAACTAATAAGTCGTAGTATAAAATACTCAGTCTGCAAGAGCCTGATGAGCAAAAGCTCAAAAATATGTATACACTTTAGGACCTTGTCGCAGTAGATATGTATAAGAAAACGACTTCCACTTTCTTACAAATATGTATTGTCACAAGGTCCTAAAGTGTATACATATTTTTAAACTCGACTGTTACTTATTAAAAACAAACAGTGAATTAACTACTTATGTTTAAGATTTTCTAAAAATTGTTTCTTATCAAACGGCGTGTTAAAGTGTTTCGGTGTCATCTTGTCCGAAGAGAAATCATTTGGGCGTTTTCTGATGAGTTGTTTGGCCTTGCTTAGTAGAGCCCTAGAGAATGTCGTCGTACGTAAAGATGCGTCGAACTTCTCCAAGTGTTCAAAGAGAATGGGGTACAAGTGATGGAGAAGAGCATGGTCGACTGTAGGGAACAGGTGATGTAGACCGTGGTCTCCGAATCTGGTGAGGCACTTGAAGTGGTCACCAGCTATGTCGATTCTTTCTACCACTGTATCCAGTTGATGGAGACCCCAGTCAGGGTTTTCTTGTCTGAAAAGAAATTAATGGTTTGTGAGTTTGGTGAGATTGAGACCTGTCTAACTGCCGCACACAGAGACGTTATTTAACCTTAATGCTCATTATGTTAACTATCGATAGTCTTATGTCTATTACGTAAAAAAAAATTGTGACAAAAAAGGTTGAATTAACGTCTCCGAGCGCGGCAGTAAGCCAATTTACTTCTGTAAGAATTTCGTAATTCTACGAGTATTATGGTGTCAATACAATGAAAAATTTCATCAATAACGACGACTAGTCAAGTAAGCAAACCGTATTTATGATGAAAGAATTGCCGTAATATGAATGAAAATAAATTTATTTAATCTTTAGATGATCCAATTGTTCTGGTAACCTTAGATCAGAAGGAAGTCACTTCATTGCAGTTATAGTGTCTATGGGTCCTTGAAGCAATGACGTCAGATGCAACCATTGCATATTTTACTCGTACGTACCTTGGAATATCACATTCAAAAAAACAAGGAGAAGAGTGGTGTCCTGCAGTTAGAGCATAAGTATGGAAAATGAGACTGCCCATCATGAGAATGGCCAACCAAAGTAGAAGCGCGCCCTTGATGGATAATCCTCCAGTCAACCAAATCCAAGCAGGAATCGTGAAAGGTACTAGATTTCCCAAAGTGAACTTTTTGCCCTCAAAATTAGTAGCACTTGTTAATATGCTGAAATAGAAAAAAGAACATAAATTACAATACAATGCTTCCAGTCGAGTATAGTAGAAATAATTTTATTTTTTTATACTTAAAGAATTTATTTGCATATGAAATTAAAAGCAATGACTTTCATTCAGTTCTTTTCTATTAATTAAATCAGGCATCAGTCATAACATAATAGAGGTTTTTTAGACAAAATAGATAAATGATCAAGTAAAGTCTTTACTAACTCTTATTCTAAAGGTAAACTAACAAAAAATTCTTTGCTTTAATGTTAAGGAAATAGACCAGTAAGAATTATTGTCTAGGATTCAAATGCTAACGTTGAACGAAATACCACCAATTACCAATTTCATGATGCCACGGCCTCACAGAAGGCCGGCAGAGCCCACGCTGTGATTCGCCAGATGATTGCCGGAGGCCCCTTGGCGAGACAGAGGGTTAAAATGTTGGCAGCGCCCTTGTTACTCCACTGGTGTTGCGGTGTCTATGGGCGGCGGCAATCGCTTACTATCAGGTGATCCGACTGCTTGTCTATGGTGGCAAAGTATATTAGCTCACCTTAGCCTGACGGTAAGCAAAAGGAGAGCCCACGTTGCAATCACTATGGACGCGAAGACACGGCAACACATCTGTAGGTACCGCCATACTGGCCCGCGAGATATTTCTTCACGTTTTGTTTACTATAATTAGTAGGTACTTACTCTTTAATCATCAAGCCTATCCAGATGAACATATATATCACTGGAAAATAAAAAGCTGCCATCTGTTCTATTATGCGCTTGTGTTTGTAAGGTAAAAATACAAGGATAGGCTCCAACATGCTCAACTCTAAATCTTGAACTGTATTTGTGTGCATGTGATGTGAATTTGCGTGAGATATACGCCAATCCCTGCAAAATATCACGTAGAAAAGATTAATGAAAAGTATCAGTCTATCTATTATTATCGTCTCACTGCATGACACGGGCCTTCATATTAATCAAGTCATCGCCACTATATAATTACTAAAGGATTAGGCTTAATCACTACGCTTGCCTTAATAGCCTAGGATCCCTGTATAATTCAGCAGGTACTGTTTTCTTGAAATTCTTCGTAAATTAATGAAATTCTGTCCATAAAGTCGTGAAATTTATTCAATTACTTTATTATAATTTTTATAATCAGTTTTTCACAATTTCTACGAAAACGATACGAAACCCAGGATTTGAAGGATCTGGTTAATAAGTAAGTACAATGAAATGAAGGCCAATTAACCTTCTGAACAAGGGGAACAGACCAACTGTGACCTGTCTGGGGGCAGACAAAATGCGACTCATCTTTCATTTAAGATTAGTTTTATCAAAAAATAAATACTTGCAGGATCGAGCAGTGAGATTGTGAGAGAGTGAGAGATATTGGGCTCTTAAGACGAGACTGAGAATGACACGCTAGAACGATGAAATATCATAATCATTATAATTTCAGCCATTATACGTCCTCTGCTGAACATAGGTATCCCCCATCGTCATTCAATCTGACCGATTGGAGGCGGCTTCCAGCGGGCATCCGTGACTCTGACAATGTCCATTTCGCGAGGGGGGGGCGTCCTACGCCATATCTACCGCTACGTGGACTCCAGTCGATTTTTTTTTCTGGTGAAATACTTATATTAATACCTAATAACGGACAGAACAACTACGGATACTCACTCGGAAGTCATTCCCGAGAAATTGATCATATACATACGCCAACTATCGGCTTGATGTAAATAATTATGTGCAGAAGTGACCAAGGCGCTCAACACATATGCACTTGCAAACATTAACGTTGTTCCTAAAACACGATTTTCATCCGCCCAAGCCCACGCTGTAAGAGGAAGCAACATTATCACAGATAGTAACAAAAAATCCGTCACTTTGTTACTCCGTCTCTTTTCTTCCTTTGGTATTTCCTTTAACTTATCCATTACTTTTGCCTTCAATGTCTTGTAGAAACCATCCTCGAGGAATGTGTAAGGGTAATTTCTTGGAGCACTGGTTTTCCTCACAAAATACTTTGGCAACAACCCCTCTGCGATTCCTTTGAGATGGTGCGTCTCGAATAGTTCTGTAATGTCTGTACCCTGAGAAAAGAAATGGCGTAGTTAGAAGAAAATAGGACATCGACACAAACTCCAATTATGATTGTAATAGTATTTTGATTTTGATCGTAATATTAGTATTATGGTTAAGGTTATCCATAAAATCGAATTTCACCTTTATCCTTAGAAAGTTTTGAGCGAATTATCGTGTTCGCATTCTTAAATAAAATATTATAACCAAAAACTGAGATACGAGTTTAACCAATTAATTAAAATTACATGTTTGACTTCTGCCTACTAAAATATTGTAATACAAAAATAAATAACCTGTATCACATCTTAAAGCTACCAATACAGCCAACTTAAACCAGTCAACCTCGGTGGCAACTACATTTTCTTTAGTTCGTCACGTCAACAAACTACGATAGTTTAGAAGTTAATTACAAAATCGCTCAAAATATAGTCCCATTACATACTAACTTTTAATATTAGTATTTAATTATATGATTCTTATAACAAAAAAAAAACTATTAACTTTCGGCGCCGTGGACAGTATTGAACAGTTGCCTGCATTTAAATGTAAACACCTCGACTCTTAAGCCAGGACTATAAGGTTCATATTTGAATAAAGTTGTATACTTATTGATGCACGTGACTGGACACCCGTAGAGTATAACAACACAAGTAACAACAGTAGAACCCTTTCCCTCGGATTGGTCCTCCGGTACCCTCACTCACACAGCGAAAGCCAACGTTGTTTCACGCTAGTTTTTGTGAGGCCGTGGTATCTCTCCGGTTGAGTCAGCCTATTTATGCCGAAGCGTAGCTCTACCACTTTACCGAATCTAAACTAGCTAAACTGAACGATTACAAATTTTCACGGCAATTAAATGAAAGGCTCCACTAATCTCAAAGTATTTATATAACTCGAATATTATTAAGTATTTTTTCTCGATTAATGTGTTAATGTCAAATTGGAATTTATGAACAGTTATTTATTATAGGCTGGTAGGTAGGTTCAGTCAAGATCAGTGTATGTAGACAATGGTTGAATACAAGACAAAAATAATTTGCTTTATTATGTACCTACCTACCAGAGAAAACTATCTGATTTGAAACTAATTTTGTTATTCATTTTAAAACCATCAACTATTTGTCACTTGTACAAGATATTTAAGACAAAAGGTTGTCATGAATAGTATCAAAATGTATGTTACACCTAATGAAGATATGTTTCTTAAATAAGTAAAAAAAAAACGAAAAGCGATGCTTTTCGAAGCGTAGATACTCGTATCTACAAATTCCAATGTTTAGTTATTTAATCCCTACTTATTTCACTAGAGATTAAAATAGTTTTAAATAATTATCCAATTGTTTATCAGTGACTGGATAATTGTATCTACAAATGTTTACATGATAATAATGTTTATCTTTTCATTATGATTATTATACAGTGTGTCCGGGGATAGACGTTC
This sequence comes from Cnaphalocrocis medinalis, assembly GCA_014851415.1. Taxonomy (NCBI): domain Eukaryota; kingdom Metazoa; phylum Arthropoda; class Insecta; order Lepidoptera; family Crambidae; genus Cnaphalocrocis; species Cnaphalocrocis medinalis. The sequence goes on along the minus strand of CM026280.1, from coordinate 7,833,078 downwards.
GACTCGCAAAAGCCAAGTTATTACGATCATTCTCACAAGTATTACATTGATTCGTTTTTTTAATGCGATTGCCAAGTCAATAAATGAAAAACCAACTTTTTACGGTAGTAACGAGACTTGGCTTAGTAGTATTGTTTTTAATGGGATATATTATTATATTTGACGTGTCTCTCTAAACCATTGACATTGGCAGAATCATACGTGCGGCTGTATCCGCGCGTAACATTAAAAAATGATAATTAATAATTATTAAACTCCAATTTCAATTTTAACGTCTCCAACATAAAGGTACCTGCCATCATTATAGGTACCTAAAGGATTTATTTGAACACATAATAATCGTACCTTAGTCACATTTATCCAGCTTGCACCGCCTGGATGCTTTGATACAAAATTTGATAAGTCATACAGATTATCATGTATCCTCCATAAATCTTCCGCCCCATCTTGGATCCTCTTACTCTTCATCCATTGCTGCACAGTCTTTGGGTCTACGTCACGGAGCAACGGATACTTCAACGTGGGAAAACTGACTTGGCGTTTATCAGAATCTGCGTTAAGTGCCATTACTGAAATGAAACAAAACATTGTTGATTTTTAAGCAGTTTTGATTGGTAGATCTTTACATCTCGAATGGAGATTGTCACGAATGTCACGTTGAAGGACTACGAATTAAAAGCAGGAAAAGTACCAATACTGTATCTTTTCTTTTAAATATAGCCAAATACATTTTTTACTAGTCAAGGGACATGACCGCATAATGTTTTAAGTTCTGAAATGTTGTCCGCGGAAATCACAAGTAAGTGTAAAAAGAATTGACCCAAATGTTGTTAACGAACCGCAAATAGAAAGTGAGGGTTATGACGCAAGTCCTTTCTTCACAACACAACCATTTATAATTTTAGTGAGAAGTCTTTCATTTAGTCTTCCTGTACAGTATATTTTGGTGCTGTATGTAATTCAATATTAGTAAATACATTCCATTAAAAGACCACAAAACTATCCGCATAATCGTGCGCTTATCCATTATGTAGGTAGGTAGAACAAAAACTTGACAACACTGCAAGAAAATTATCAGACGACCGACAAAGTCAAGGTCTTGGCGCTTGTTCAAGCTACAAACCAACAATTTGAAATATTAAGTATAATAATATAATACAATTTAACAGGGGTACCTACTTGAGAAGTCGCAAGTAATTTTCTTACCGTTAAAATTGGTAACCATTTCCAAAAACATAGCAAGAATTTGGCCTTTGTTGATCCGAGAGTAAATTTTATTAAAATCAAAGGCGGAACGTATACTTCAAAACTCTTCCCGGAATCAAAACTGATGTAACAGATAGGTACCTGACCTTTACAGTATTGAAATAGAATACAATTACCATTGTTGTTAGAAGAACAAACTTAAGAATTTTAGTAACTGTACTGTACTGTACCTACTATGTCAAGACTTTAGAATATCACTTAAATTAGGTACATATAAAAGAATACACATATACAGGGTTATTTGGAAACATGAACAACCTATTTGATACAGATTCTAATGCTCACATATTTGTATGAAATTAGCTTCTCATTATAAAAAAACAGCGGCGAGCGTCTCGGAAAGATTTTGTGGCAATGGTTTTTGATATTTCAATATTTATTATTATGTAGTAATAGCATTTACTTAAAACAATAAACTTATATTAAGGCTGTTATATTGTACGCATTATAAAACATAATCCTTACTTTTGTAATTTATAATAAATACATATTATTACAAAACCAGTTTCCGCCTTACTTGAATTGAATCAGTTCACCTGTCGTTTCCCGTTTACAAAAAACTTATCGTATAGAAACAGTTGATGGCCGACAACTTCGCGGGCCAAAACGGTGGCCAGTCTAAATAAGTAATTGTAAACAACACAACATGTGATAATCGTTTTAATATTGCACTTCAACTTGCAGTTTTAAAACACTTTAACGCCACTGCGCGTGGATTTTCCGTAATAAATGCTATTTACAATTCCTACCTACAATTTAATGGAAACAAAGTAGCTATATCAACATCATTATACTCCAATTACATTCACAATCTAATGAAACTGATAACGTGGGTATAAATAATTATCAATGAACGTCTGTTATATCTTCGAAAACAACACTTACTGTAAAGATTTATAACGTGTCATCAAATTAGTCTAAAAAGTCAGCCACAGTTTTATTTATCATCACTTTTTATTTACAATTATACGGCGCGAGCGTGCGACTGATCCGCGTCGTTTACCGAACGTACTGGTGGACGGGTGCGCGCGCGCCGGTCTTTCCGCCTGTTTACGATATGAACTAATTACGGTTTTGCTGACTGACCGTGCGAGTTGAGCAAAAAAGACATAGAAATATTAGTTACCTACTTGGTTGAGTGGATGTTCGGGTTGTCTTGTATTAACGTACTTTTTAATGGCACGCTGGATTTTTTACGTCATTTGATGTTGATTAGACGAGTTATTTAAATGAGAGTCATATTATAACTTGTTAATCAACTTAAGCACTATACTTTGAGGCTTGACAATATTTTTTACTATAATAAATAGTACTAATTTTATTTTAAAGTAGGTAGGTAGACAAAGTAAGTATACGTAAGTAAATGAATTAATTACGGTATTGTCTCTTCTCAAAATAAAATGCAGCCAATGTTACTTAGGGACAGTATAATAAAATAAGGCTTTTAAGTTCTTTATAATAGTGTTCTTATGAAAAATGATTCGTGACCTCCAAAAGTATAAACCTTTGTTTTGAATATAATAATGTTATGGAAAACTAGATAAAACGGGCAGTATTAATACGGACCGATCATTATGAATAATGTCTAAGTCCATGAGCGTCGGTCAATTTAAATATGTATTACTGCCGGGCAAGGTCATTTTAAATAATGCCCGTCGGTCCTTAGTCCATTTAATAAATTAGTTTGATAGCAAACAAATTCGATCCTCAATTGAAATTAGTGAGACCAAAGTGCAATGATAACACAACAAAAAAAAACTGCTTTCTAGCCCCTAAACGCTTCATTGATATTAAGTTATATGTGGGAGAACCATACTTCGGCATGAATGGGCCGGCTCGACCGGAGTGATACCACGTCCTCACAGAAGACCAGCGTGAAGCAGCGTCTGCGCTGTGTTTGGTCGAATGAGTGAGGGTACCGGAGGCCCCATTGGGGGCAAAAGGAGTTAAAGGCAGCGCACTTGTGACTACTGGTGGCAGCAATCGCTTACCATCTGGTGATTCGTCTGCTGGTCGGCCACCTATCACATAAAAAACGGTCCAATTTATTTTTCAAATGCCTAAAATACACCTAAAAATACTACTTATAAAGAAAAAATAGGAAACGGAGAAATTCTTGGAACGCTAAAAATTCCAACATATCGGAGATAGAATTGCAAATAGAAAATATCGCACTTATTACCAGTCGAAGTTAGGTTTCCCTCACGATGATTTCCCTCACCACCGAGCTAATAATATAAATATTTTTTAAAAATGTCGAATTGAATCTACAGCTACAACCTCCAGTTTAGGAGGCGCACATTCTTGTCCACCGATTTACCATCATTCAAACTTACTGGCCTAAAAGCGAGTTTAGGTCAAGTTCTGTATTCCTATCATGACACTAAAACCTTGTTAGTTGACGTTTGCGGTCAAGAGAAATTAAGTAAACAGAGGTGAAGATTGAATTGGTCAAGTACTGACGAACTTGCGACGTAGGCGGGTACTTCAATCTAACCTAGTTTGGACCTCGTTACGCTAAGTTTAGTCAATGTTTGAATCCGTCCAAAACTGCATCAAATTGGTTCAAAGTTTTAAGCGCCCTACGCTCTTTCACTAACATGATATTGCTACGCTATGCCCAAAGAAAATTGCAGATTTTTATTCAAGTGAGTTTCAAGAAGTAACTGTGCCACTCCTTAATACATCATCAGAATGTGTTCATAGTAAACAAGTTTAATGGTTACCGATCAAATATTTTTAAATAACTTGTATGAAAATTAATGTAGTGATTTATTGGGACCTTCGAATATTCTTAAATTAATTTTACTTGTTCTAACAACCGCAGAGAAAATCAAATAATTATCTTTTCGCTGTTTACTCTTTTCTAGTTAATACATCGCCCCGTATATGTATTTACCTTTGTACCTATATCGTTTATTAGTTTTTTAATTTAAACCTTCTGATAGTTCGTTGGTTAGTGATTCAACGAACTTGACTTAGGTTTTCGTATAATTAAGTAGTTATAAGTTTACCGTGTTGATTTTCAAATTATTAGTCTACAAATCGCAAATATTACCTCTACAAATATTTAGTTTGAAAGCAGACTGATACTTTCAATCTGTTTATTTTCAGTTAGGGTATGATATTAATACTAGGTATAATAGGTATTAGTAAATTTAACATATTTACATTGATGAATATCAGACAAAGCATAAATAGTGATATTGTTTATATTTTCATATTTACAAACAGTCCATTTAATATTACCGATTTAAATTCGTAGTTTCATTTGAAATTCAGACCCCCTATTTTTATTTTTTTAGATAGCGCCTGTATTTTTTAAAATTATTCAATAAATGAGAATATAAAAACGAATGATACTTTTATAGCATACGTAATGTAGGAATAAAAACTTAGGTATGTTCCACAGGAGTAATGCACAACGAAAACATTATTATAATATTATTATATGCATTATTGTGGGTGGTGAGAAAGACACTGTGAGGAAACCTGCACTTTTTGTATAGATTCTCAGACGTGTAACCATTCTCATTTATTAACCACTAGCGGCCGCCCGCGACTTCGTCCGCGTGGAAAAGTAACTTTTAACCCCCCTTTTAACCCCTTACCCAACCCCCTTTTCGCAATAAAAAGTAGCATAGGTTCTTTCTCAGGGTCTAGATCATCTGTATACCAAATTTCATTTAAATTCGTACAGTAGTTTTGGCGTGAAAGAGTAATAGACAGACAGACAGAGTTACTTTCGCATTAATAATAAATTATATAGTTAGGATGGTTCAGTATGTCTGGATCTCCTAAAGAGTTGCGAATGTCAGACGCCAATCGCTTCATTGTAATTACCAGAATCATTATCCTGTCATGATTATGTCCTGAATTTTATTATGGTCTAACAGTACGCCGGGCTCCAAAGCGACAGCTTTAGAAACAACTGGGAATTACACGCTAAAATGAAATGGAAGACTTAAGTCAAAACTTGCCGTCTCAAGATTCCCGCCTGAACTCCTCAACATTTCTATTTGGAAGTAAGATTTGCTTCGGGTTCGTCGATCCCGGTGAATAGCGTGCTTATTGACAGCTAATTTATCCCACAATCCGTTCTTACGACAAGTACGGATCCGCAAATATTGGGAAAACCGTATATTTAGACCGTATAGGTAGTTCCAAGTTTTTGCTCCAGATAATTGACCTCTTTCTCTTTTGTAGTGGTACGTTAACATACCATTTTCAATGAACAAGGTTGGTTTATACGACTTTTGAAAATTTGTAAAAAAAAATCCTTATAAAAATTAACAAATTCATGTCCCCGATTCTGTTGATCTAGAAGTAAATTGAGGATTAAAAAGCAAACAACCGTTTAACATCTCAAATGATTAATGAGGTTATATTAAAAACTTTAAAAACCTTCTCAAATCTTACTAATGCTGGTTTCTTGTTGATACCTACTCCATGGCTCATTAGAAAATCTTATTCTCCTGGAGTTCCTAAGAGCTTTAGAAGGAGGATAGATTTATTTTGTCTAAGTACTTTGAAACACATTATGCTTGAGTTTTTGCTTACCTATTCTGCCCATTATCCTTGGAAAGGACTTGTTAATTTCTGTTCAGGTAACGACATAATTTTAACCTACATTGTTTTAAAAGTACTACACTTTTTATTAGTTGAAATAGATACTACGCAAACTTAAAAAAAAGTAAATCAATGGAGGGAGAGGAGGGAGAGTCATAGGTTTTAGAAGATATTTAGTACCTACGCTATAAATGAAAAGCGATGCATATTTTTAGTGATTTTTATGTGGTTGCCGACGAGCAGACGGACCTCCTAAAGCTAACGATTCGAAGGCCGAAGCCCGATTTAAGCTGACAATGAGGCTAGTTTTATTTATGCAGGAGTAACTCTCAGTGAACTCGTGTAAATTACTAGTAGAATTAAAACAAGTGATAAAAATGTTATTAATTATCTTCATAGAACAATAAACCGTGAAACATTGTATTTTACACCGATCACATGCTAACAACCATAATTATCAGAGCTACATGGTGTATAACAATCGCTTACGCTATATTCTGTCGCTATATTATGCTTATCTATCTTAAAACCAGGCAACGGATTTTAATAGATAGTAAGTATATAGATAGATTCAACTAAAATAACAACAATAAACATTTATGATATGTAATGATTATGACAGTGGATGGTTTGTTAAATAATACAATATGTACAGTATGTGTCTTCTCAGTAGAAATCGACGTTCCGAACCAGTGGTAGATTATATTATGTTTTGACACTCATAATTGTTCTGTATGGCCTATCTTGAATAAAGATTTTATCTATTTCTATTTTTATTGCACTCGTGCAAAGCGAGTTATGAAGCTAGCTATGTATAATTAAGATCCATCTCAGGATGAATTTGGAAGTAAATATTCTATGCGGACTAAGATAGATAGATAGATACTCTTTATTGCACAACACATAACAGAACTTAATGCTAATAGTAATTTCCAAATACAATATCGGCGGCCTTATCGCTAATAGCGATCTCTTCCAGAAAACCTTTGTGTAGAGAAATAATGCAGTGAATTAACAAGGGGTAAGGCAGTGCAGATCTTTTATGTAGGTAATAAGATAAATACATCATAATAAATACATAAATGCATACTAAGTTGCGGGCGAAAGCTAGAACTCCAAACTAAGAAGCCAAATGCACTTGTCTGTGAGAGATAACGTTTAAGAGTACACTCGAATACAGCTAGAAAATATCGTTTATTAAATTGATTCAACAGGCCGGCAATTGAAACGGTTATTCAATTTGGATCCTGCTTCGCTACCGACGAAGTTTGAAAAATCTTAAGAAAGTACCTATCAATGTTGAAAATAGAACTGTTTTAGTACGAAGAATGCTTTTTGCTTATTGAATTGTTTAAAATAATAATATCGCTATTTATTTATTTAAAACTTTATTGCACAGTGTGTGAGATTTTTTTAAAATAGGTATATGTCGCAAAAGTATAGTTTTGTTGTTGTTGTTTAACAACAATCACAAGAATTGGGGGTCTAGTCGTCCGTCTATGCACACGCTGCGTTTACTATTAAGACATAGTTTCCACAATATCTACTCTAGCAAGTGAGGGGTGAATCCAGACAATTGTACAGGTAACTTCAGCCACTGAATTAAGTAAAACGGTTCATTGATTCAGTTCAAGTAAGCAGTCCGTTGAGCATAATAGTCATCTAAATTATGCACATCCAGATTATCTGCTAACAGACCCTACATTGTCTAACTAAATAAGTGATGAGCTCTACATTATGCAGTACTGTGGTATTTAGTTACCCCACACAAAACGAGCACTTAAGCTGTCTGTTAAGCTTTAATCAAAGCAGTTTAATTAATTGTAAGCGGCTATTGATTTTGTACATTCATTTTAAATATGTATGTAAATTAATCTTACCTTTGGTTACACGAACCTTATACTATAACAAAGAACATTCAATATAAAATACTATAACGGGAATTAACGCGACATTTATTATTATAATGGAACGCGAAAATCTCGTGCGTTCCAAATCATAAATACGGTCCATAAGACATTAGATACTTTCATGCACTTTCAGTGAATTTGTTAGAACCACATTAAATCTAATTAGTAGATAGTAGTAGTTAGATTGTTAAATATAAATGTACGTGTAGGTAAAATATTTTTGATGTAAGTAGGAAGGTAGTTTATATCTTTATGTTATAAATTTATTTAGGTTAAGTAACTAATGTAGATTTTAAATAAGATAAAAATATTAATTATAAGGATTACTAGACTATCGCATTAGATTAAGGCACCTGTAATGTTAGTTAAAGCTGCGAATAAAAACCTACAGAACTTTTATATCTGTTTCAAAGTCTTCAAATTATTTTAATTGTATACGAGTAAATGACGCTGTATTAGTAAGTAAATCAATATCAGTTACCTATATGTTTTAATAACTAACATGTACCTACTTAGGTAAATGTAGAAGCATGTTACCTATATGAATTTTGTTTGAAATTAATTAAAAAAAGCTAGTTATAAGGACCTCCGCATATGCTATAAAGTCATACTTAACAAGTAGTTTTTTTTTTCGGTTCTCGTGAACACACCGAAAAACGCTCGTATACGCGCGTGCAAGCCCATATGCTGGCTGAAACGACCTTACATTCAATCAACTCATGTATTTAATTATACCTATCTATAAACCCAAAAGGCAAAACATTTGCGCGATGCAATCCACTCCCAACGCCATCTATTAGAATTAGTCTAAGTTAAAACACAAAATGAAATGGAAGCCGCACAATCGTTATTGAATTTCAAAGAAACCTTGATACAAACGGAAAGCCAAACCAAATAGACAAAAAATACATTTCTCATCTCAAATTTTGTATCATTTCGCCACACTGTGTACACAGAAAATATTTAGACTAAAAGGTTGCTTCAAAAACAAATTGTATTTATTTATTGAAGATACAATAACTACATTGAGGTAGAAAGTTGCGCCGCAAATTTCGTACCAACCCTTTTTTGTTACTGTTTTTTATTTTATTCACAGCGGAAAGGTTGTGATATCAGAAAAGTGAAAAGTTAAGTGAGTTTGCGTATCAGAACCCTGGTTGAGATAAATATTGAGTTGTGAAAACATTCCTGGGAATTTTTCAAATAAGAGGAAGCGCTTTTGTAAATATCTAGGAAATAAGACGAAAACTTTTATAGGAAGGCACGTGAATGATTTTTTGGCAATCAGTTTTCTTTTTCGTTTATTATTAGAACAAAGTAAATGTTGTTATTAAGTAGGTACATATTGTCTCTTATGAGGGAAAACCTGATAAAGAAAATTCTTATTAAAATTTAAATCATATTTAACCAAGTTAACGGAAAGGCTTTAAGCTTTAATTAATCTGGATTGTCAATAAAATGAACTACTTTAGTCTATCGTTCCGACTCCATACAATTGTTGACAATTGTTACTTAATTCTATATGAATAATTTACGAACGGGAATTTGAACCTGACTGAACCCAGTAATATGAGACTGAGTTCATGTGTTCATCAACTGTTAACTAATGCGACAGCACAATATCAACAAGATAGGTACATAAATAAATTTTCTTCGATACTATTTATAAACAGGAAGCTTCTAAAGACAGCGACAAGGCTTAGATAAAACTAAAACACGACAGCTTGCGCGAGGTAATCGTCACTCGGCGCCATCTATTGGTGGTATGTTTTGAATTAATACAGAAAGGGACCTGGTCCTAAAACAAAGAGAGGGCAGGCATCTATCTTCTATAATATTTATAAAGCGATAAATTCCATAGACATTGACAAACCGACAAACTAAAAAGTTACAACACTAGCGCGATCCATTGGACGCTAAGCACCATCTATTGTTAGACAGTGAAACTGCTGTCCCGAAAAGAAGTGAGGGCGGGCCACTAGTAATAAATAAATTGAGACAAAATCGCATACATTTTTCTGGTCCCCTCTGAAACAAATTTTCCCTTTTACTATGGAAACCAGAAACAACGAAGGAACCACAAGGTGTCAAACTATAGGTACTGATTCAGGATTCAATAATTCTTCTTTATTTCTTTATAGTGGCACGCCCTCACTTCGGTTCGGGACCCTAATTCAGAAATGAACTAATAGATGGCGCTGTGCTAAATTACATCGCGTAAGCGTATTGTGTTTTCGGTTTACCTACAAGCCTTGTCGTTGTCTACAGAAGTTATCTCTTTATAAATAGTATAGATTGTCGAAATTGTATAATGTTTGACGGTTAAAATGTTTTAAGCTGTTTATTAAATGTGTTTTCAATGTTTTCCTCATGAATTATACATAAAATATAATTATCTAATTTTGGAACTGACCCTTGAAAATAATATAATTTTATCCGGTCTATATTTTCGAAATAAATTATTCTCAAACATTAGTTGAATGAAAGAATTCATTCACATACGTAACAAACCAAAATATTCCGGCAGTGCTTTGATCTTAGCCCTAGGGATTCAATAAAATCGGGAAAGCGAGCGTACTCAACAAATTCACACCTTATTTAAGGCAATTTACACAATACCAATTTGCAAGGTATCTTGATGAAGGAAAACTTCGATGAGATTTACAACACCGTACTTGATTGAATTTGTAGATACGAATACCTTATAGAAAGTTGTAGTTACATAAACTCATTTTGTTCAAAAGCTTTTTCAATACTAGGTAAGTACTGCACTGCGCAAAAATATAATACTTATTACCTTTTCATTCTCTGCTTATGAACAGATAGGTATACCTACCTAATGGTACCTTGACACAATACTTAAACGTGTCCGCCTATAATACTTTTCCATTGCTGGGCAAAGGTCTCCATCATAGAAATCATGTCATCGCTACTATGATGGAATTAGGCTTAATCACCACGCTTGCCTAATGCGGACTCCTTCCCTATTTATTGGTTCACTATTATTATTGAGCAGATGATTAAAAGCTACTAAAAATTAAATGAAAGTAACATTTGAACTCTATAATCGCCACCAAATAAAAGGAATGTCCAAACAACAAGATGGATGAATTTCACAAATTCGATAACATGATCGGAAACATATACTTACCAAGATGAAAACTTATACATCGGGGATAAAGTTGGGATGGGACCAAAGCCAAAGTCCAGATATCCCTAAAGTTTTTGTTGTGACCCGCCTTGGCTTTAGATAAAAATCAACTTCAAGAAAATATTTAGTACCAAGTCGTTATTCATAGTCCTTCAAAAAAAAGAAAGGTTCGGGTTTGCCGAAAATGTACTTACCTACCGCCAGGTAGGTAAGGTACAGGTAAAACACTAACTAGGTATTAAGTTAGGGTGTTACCAGACCAATCGATTGATGACGTTTGTCGTGTGGTGGTAGAATTTGATAAGTCAATTTTGATAATTCAAGGGTCCAAAATATGTCTAAATATTTATAAACTAGTGGCCCGCCCTCACTTCGCTTCGGGACCGTAATTCAGAAATAGATGGCGCTGTGTCCAATTACATCGCGCAAGCATTTCGTATTTTCGGTTTACCTATAATCCTTGTCGTTGTCTATAGAAGTTATCTCTTTTTAAATAGTATAGATAGATAAGAAGATAATCATCTAAGTATGTATATTATGTTCATTTTGAAATGCAATAAACATTATTCGTTTGTTTCTATTACTATTTTAATCCTTTCAAGAATTGAATTTGAAAAACACATTCCTGGTTCCCACACACATCGCTACTTATTTAAGAAACTTCAAATCTCAACTTCAAAATTCTAACATTTTAGATTTATTACTTTCTCAAACCTCCAAGACCAACCTCCTTATTTGACTTGACTAATGGTGGATAGGCACTTAAGTTCCACTCATCTATTACCTACCTACTTGCAATTGAAAAGTGTAGGTAAGTACTAAGTGTATTGAAGACTCCCTATTACCCTAAATGGAGGTAGGTCTTACCTTTAGCTACTCAATTGATGGGGCAATAAGCGTTTCTCTTAAAACCCAAAACCATCCGCGAAATACGTCTTCTAAATGGGTCCAAATTGGTTTTTCACGTCAATATTACGCCGTGCCGAAGCGCCTACAAGGCCGTATTATACATACATTCTTTCGCCCGAGTCCGAGGCGATGCAATAACTTCAGGCACCCGCTATATGTATTTGTAAGGTTTTATTTGCAATGTACTTTAGTTCTCCTTTTCTTTGCTTCGTTTTCAATTCAATGGTTTTATTAGTTGCTTTCTATTTATGTGACAAAAGGAAGTATACTTCCTTTCATTGTGATGTCTTTGTATATACATGCTGCACAGTGAAAAACTTTATTCAATAAAATTCTAAGTGTGGACTGTCAGTCTGTCAGTCTTCATTTTTTTCTTTCATTAATTTGTACACAGCGGTCTTCAAAGTAAAGTTCTTTAGGTTGATGCACCGTTTTCCCCCCTCACAGCCCAGCAGCCCAGGAGCCCAGCCAGAAGGAGTGTTTTGGCAGATTACTTAGTTAATAGATTTCAAACAAATACCTGTTACGTCTAAAACAGATAGATCGATAAGTGATAATGTACACTAACACGACATTCTTTCTCATGGACACCTGAAATACCAGTGGAGTCACAAGCGCGCTACCAACCATCCTTACCCCCGGACTGGACATCCGGTACCCACACTCAATCGACGAAACATAGCAGGTACCTACTCTTAATATTTTTATAGGTGTAGATATTCTTTGAATTAAATTCATTTATTTAAATTAATTGTATAATGATAACATTGTACGTACACGACACAGTTTATATAATTAGGTGGATATTAGAGGCATATTACAAAATGTAACTATATCATAAAGTGCCTTATTTGCTAGCGTTTTGTTCTTTGCAAATTATGACGAACCCTTTGTAGGCAACGAACAATCCAAACAAACTCTTACCTAGGGTCTACCTTACTCACCCACTAGGGATGTTAGGAAGTGCAAGGGCGTATATACCATCGACAAAAATACTACGACACGATATACCTAAACGGATGAAATAGCACGCTGAAGTGACAGTGGACTGGCCACTTCTGCCCTTCCAACATTGGGGGAGACCTATGTCCAGCAATGGACGTCTATTGGCTGAAACAAAGATGATATTGAATTTCACTTGCGAACATGATTGAGAAAATTGCGTAAAGAAATAATCAACGTGTCAGAGGCAGGTACGTGAATTTGTAGCAAATCTCATTTAGCCTTCCTTACATTATCCAAAACCTTTATTGGACTCGGGTACGGTTACGGATACTCTTATTTTGAACTCTATAACATCCCTTTTACCTCATAAAATAGAAGGCAGGTAGGGAACGTGTGGGCATTGCACCCACTTTATTCATTTTGCTCTCCACATATTTTGTCATGGTTATACGGCATTAGCGAGTTGAAATTACGGGACAGCTAGCCCGTAATGAGGACACACATATTCGTTTTAATGCGGCGGTATTACCCTTTTACATCCAGCATCTAATTTTGAGCTAAAATGGAACATAGACTGAAGTAGGTAATATGTAACTAAAAGTAAAGTATCAGCCTATATACTGTCCCACTGCAGGACAAAGGTCTCCATTATAGAAATCAATCGCTACTATGATGGGATTAGGCTTAATCACCACGCTTGCCTAATACAGATTCATCAGCAGCAACCCTCGCTCGTCCACTGCTGGACATAGGTCTCCCCCAATGCACGCCACCGCTCCCGATTTTCGGCCACTCTCATCCAGCTCTCTCCAGCCAGCCTTCGAATGTCGTCATCCCATCTTGTAGCAGGGCGTCCAACACTACGTTTACCGAGTCGCTAATACAGATTGGTGATTACAAACCCGAACTACAAAAATTTCGAAACATACTTTGGCTCGACCCAGGAATCCAACCCGGGATCCCGTGCCCGGCCCGGTACTTAAACCATTAGACCAACGGGGCGTCATATGTGACTACGATAGGTTAAAATAAGGATGAGTGAACATTTCTCCTTACAATTACCTCTCGGTACACTATCTCAATTAAACACTTATAAACAAGACAAGTTATCTAAATTCCTTTTACCGAATCGATCATTTCCTTGGAAGCTTGCTAAGTTTCAACTTAGCAGTGAAGTTCTCGGGAACTCACCGTAATTTTATTCTTAACTCTATCTCAAGCCCTACAATAGCGGCTAGAGAAGTGAAATTAAATTATCGATAGTTTAAAAATGTATATTTTAGAATAAAAAAAATCATCCTTTTGATTTCTAAATACATATTACCTAACACTGTAATAGGAACAGTTTATTTCTCTGGTGACTCTATTAATTTTAATTGCCAAGCTTCAGCCTGGCTAGAAAACTTATGCATTTTACAGTACCTATTCTGTACCTACATCAAAAATAAAATAGCTGAACCCTTATAACTTGTTCGTCAGTCAGGATCAGACCTCTTTTCTCAGGACTGCAGTGAGGTAAATAAACGATAAAGTTATGTTATTCTAAATACTAAGTGCTAGAAGCCCTTTAATGCAGAGGAAAAACCAAATGAAACCAGCTTAATTAAAAGAAGTTATTGTGATAAATAATTCGAATACAAGCCGGGATATAAGTTGAAAACCAGCACGATCCAAGAGAACTGTACTCTTTTGTGAGAGCAAAAGCTGAAATACCTAACCTTGTTTGTCGTTCCTAACAGTCGTTATAAAATAAATAATAAATAGGATAGGTAAATAAATTCTCACATCATATAATACATTGACTTGACTTCGCATTAAGTAGCTTAAGCTCTTGTGTTACAGATTATAAGGCAACATAGGAAACACAAATATACTTAATAGGTACTTAAATACATTAATATTACACCCAGACACTAAACAAACGCGATTATTCATCACATGAATGTTTGTCCAGGATGGGAATCGATATCACTACCATATTATTAGCGTATAAGGCAGGGTCATAGCACATGTCAATGATTCCAGTCAATCGCTATAATGAATATGTTGTTTAAATAATGAATATGTTTGTTAGAAGGAAAAAAAACATACTTTTACTTCTTTATCAATTTATAGTTAATATGGGGAATGCTCTGAGGAATTTTTCGGATTGATTCCTGCCGCTTCATTTCGCCACCGTTCCACCCGACAATAGTTCCACCCACATCATTTAGATGCTTGGCAATCTTCAACTGTGCGTTTCTTAAAAAACTTTCTGCCTCGAACTACAAAACTATGGAATGAACTGTCACCAGCGGTATTTCCGAACCGATACGACCTACAAACCTTCAAAAAGCGAGCGTATTCCTTCTGCGCTTTTGCGACTCCTCTGGTGTTGCGGGTGTCCATGAGCGGCGGTAATCGCTTACCATCAGGTGATCCGTCTGTTCGTCTGCCCCCTATCTCATAAAAAAAATATCACAAATAAATCGGTCTTTCTCCCCGACCCCAGACCCCTTAAGCCTGACTTGCACGTAGCTAAATTGTGAACTAGAACAAAACAAATAACCTTCACCGGCGAAGTTCCTCAATGGGTCGCCACAAGGAGCTCTTAAAAGGAAAGCATTGTAAGCTATTTATTTCCTTTAAAGCTACAAATTAGACGGATGTTTCTTCGAAACTTTGTTTAAGGCTCATGGCGGATTGACGAATGACAATGGGAAATGTCTGCAAGCTGTCGATGTTGGGAACTTGTCTCCAACTTAGGGGTGCCGCTTAGGGGACCCTCGATGTGAAATGGGTGGGCGTGACCGCCTGATATTGAAGATATACTTTGGCAGATGGCTGCAACTTTTTTCAATGTAGGTCACGTTTATATGTTTAAACCTACGTAATGTATAAGAAAATGCTTGGTCGGCCCACTAACCGATGCAGAAGGATGTTGATACACTTCCAAATCTTCAACTGTGTGTCTCGGGACCAAAAAAAAATTCTCAAAAGAATTACCAATTGATATATTAAATGATCGCATATTTGGTAGTGACCCTGCCTTGTACACCAAAGGTCATGGGATCGATTACCTAAACATTCAGTTCTGTTTGTAATACCTATGTATTTAAGTATTAATATTGGTAATTCCTCCGCTAACTGATATCTGGAACACTCACTAAGCTACTTAGTACCTAATACAATTTCAGGTCAATATACTCTCTCCACTCTGGCGATGAGGGAACGTCGCTGAGTCTTAGTCGGTAAGCTTCAGGCCGCCACCGGAGGAGAGCCAAAAAAAGGCCATCCGTCCCTCGGCAGGAGGGTAAGTCTAACAAGGAATTCCTCAGCATCCAAAAAGGGGTATACCCATTCACTAAACCGCTTGTATCTCTTCTAAGGCATCGGTAAATGGAAAGAAGTTACAAGCATATGCACGAAGTACATAAACCTCTTCGGGCTTAAATTAATAAGTAAATGCATTTTCTTTCTCTCTATAGACCATATCTAGTTAAAGCACTACAAGTGAATGTTTGTTGGTGAAATCCCAAATATTGTGAGCTAAAGTTCTAGCGCCGCTTGTTACGCTCAATATAAGACACGAACGTACACTAAGTATGATGTCTAAACTTTGTATAAGTTAAAACGGTTTTCACATACTTGAGTCGGGAACTCTTCGGCATTCGCAAAGAACGTCGTGCAACGTTTGGTATTCTGAACACATGGCATCAGTTCGTTGCCCTCCAGTGTTTTGTTGGATACTGATGTTTGTGGCCAGTCCTAATTCTTATTCTTGCACATATTTAGATGTAAGTTCCTTACCAGAAATACTAATCCCATCAAAAACATAAATGTGAAATGGTAGCCAAGGTAAAAAATAGTTTTGTTTTGTAAAGTTCATCGTTAAACGAAATGATATCTAAATAGGTGCCAAAATCAATGGTGACACCTACTTGGCTAATTCTCATTCACAAATTATATTAATGCGGTCGGATGCCATTTTTAGTGATTTACAGTAATAATTCGTATATAACGTTAACTATTTATCAATACACCCTGTGAAGGCTAGACCGCGCCATGACACGAATATTCCAACGATTCGCAAAAGGGATGTAAATGTTTACTTATACCCATACACCCTGTATACAATTGTATATATCCTTTAGGTGCAGCATAAAGGATATACGTTCATCATGGGACAAAAACCTGTTAGGTAATTGATTACATGAAAATCTCTCAGTCCAAAGACAACTTTCAATTTTCCTTTAGGAAAAACATACCAAATATTGCGCTCGTACGACGGTTCCTTATTGAAGCAAGACATCCAAAACAGCGCTATATTATGTGATAAAACAAGGAATTTCCAAAGCATAATTTTTCTAGGGGCGCTCGCATGATATAAAACAAGAAAAATAATGGGACGGAATATGCAATTATCCCTTTTCATTGCCCGCGACGTGCTTAGAGAGAGCAACGCAGGGGATTATTCTTAAAACGCTGGAAATATTACGGCGAGATAAGCGGCGACAGGCTCACACTTATTCGGTAATTGTTTTGAATAAAAAATGTTCTCTTGCTTTATGACTGCTTTTAGGTAGAATAATAATGGTATGAATTACAATTACCAGAATAATGTACGGGTTGACAGCTAAAACAGTAAAGTTATCAGCCTATTTATTTATTGTCCCACTGCAGGAAACAGAGTCAAGTAATCGCCACTATGATAGGCTTGGGCTTGATCACCACGCTTGCCCAATGGGGATCAGTGATCACAAACCGCAAATTTTCTAACATACATAATAAAAAAAAATCAAAACATTTAAAATCAATTGTTGTATGCTTTTTAAAAGGCTTATGGGCCTTACGACGTTAATATACCTACATACAAACTCAGAACTTCGAGATCACGGTCGGTTACGAAAGCCACTAGACCAAATAGGACATTATTTAATTAACAGGACAAAATGTCGATTGTGACTTCAATACATAAATAAATTACAAACAGGTGAGGAAACCTAAAATTCTATTCCAAATCAATCACTGAAGACGCAAAAAGCAACTCGGAAAGGACTTGAAACGCGACACGACCCTTAAAGTTACCAATGAAAATCTAAATCGAGGAGGGCTATTCTCTAACAGTTCTTTATTGTTGCGGTTGTGTCGACTGGCAGCGTCAACCACTTACTATCAGGTGAGCCATTCGCTTTTTTACCACCTATATAAATTAAAAAAAAAATGGGACGGTTTGACTGCAGCAGTATCTTCTCACGATTACGACTGAGACCTTCAAAAGGTGTAAAACACCGACAAGGTATCAGCAACCTCTGTCCATCATTCCACCACCACCATTCCAGCCAATAGACGTCCACTGCTGGACATAGGCCTCCCCTAATGTTCTCCACACAGATCGGTCCTGTGCCACCCGCATCCAAGGGACTCCCGCGACCTTCACTAGATCGTCGGTCTACCTTGTGGGGGTCTGCCACGGCTGCAACCTCTCTGATCTCACAGATATTCATATGCGGCGTTGATTACTTACTAGACCTATCAGATGATCCGCTTGCACGTTTGTCTCTGGCATTGATAATCGGATTTCCTGATCTTATTGATGTAAAAGTTACCAATACTTACCATGATCACACAATTGTGTAATAAACTGTAACGAAACTATTGTAAAAATCTATTTAATAGGAATTTTCATTATTTATTAGTAACTAGAGGCCGCCCGCGACTTCGTACGCGTGGAAAAACGACAATCCACACAATATATTTTTATAAATTGTTGCCTATGTGTTATTCTGATGCATAAGCTATTTTTACTGTAAAGTTTCATTAAAATCCATTCGGTAGTTTGCGTGAAAGAGGAGCAAACATCCATTCATCCATACTTACAAATTTTCAGGCTTATAATATTATTGGGATAATAGCTACAGATACGAGCATTACTTACTTTTTGAGTATTTTTTCAAGGCTGTTTAAATTCAGAATTATCTCTTACGCACGAGAATCGGCCTCCTACCTCCAACGTAAATAAATCCAGAGTTGGATCTCATTACCATGCTCGAGCAGTGTCATTATCGCGCTCACGACACCCTGTATATCATTAACACGCATTTAAGTTTTTAATTAAGTCGTTTTGATACATTACTTAGAATATTTTGTAGCCAGGAAAAATCTATTATTTTAGTTGTCCCTTCTAACACTGTCCAAACCAGTTGATATCCAACTGAGGTGGCTGGGTCATTATTGTACCGTAGCAGTTTTCAAATCCATATTTATCTGTAATTGACATTAGTATATTTTCTTTTAGCCTTCTATATCATCGGTAAGTTTTATGAATTAGATGTTAGTGTTGGAGGCATATGGGTTTGAGGACTGTCACGGTAATGATATTTTTTTATGAGAATGACCCAAATTCCGATTCATGCTTCCAAGAAGGGACTTACTGGTATATGGTTTTTCAGGTCTGTTCACCCCATTATTCTGAGGGGGTCATAATCGCCACAAATTCTTCCCAAATGTCCCTCACATTTTAATTTGTCCCCCCACACTACTCTCCCCCTGATAGTTATTTCGAAAATACTATAGTTTCCGTAGGTACCACGTGATACAAAGACCCAAAAAGAAAATTCAATTCCGCAATAACGGTTTGCCTTTGCAGTTAGCTGAACAGAACAAAAACTGGAGCTTACCTACTCGCGCACTGGAAACTGCTGAAATATTTCTCTGTAGGTATTATACGAGATTGAAAAACCCCAGACTTCTAACCAGAAGTTTATCACTGTTTTCCAATGAATTCGGAACAATCTTTCGTATCTACCGAATGTTCTTAGATGAAATTATCTAGTACTAGCGGCCGCCCGCGACTTCGTCCGCGTGGAAAAGTAACTTTTAACCCCTTACAACCCCCTTTTCGCAATAAAAAGTAGCCTATGTTCTTTCTCAGGGTCTAGATCATCTGTATACCAAATTTCATTTAAATCCGTTCAGTAGTTTTGGCGTGAAAAAGTAACAGACAGACAGACAGAGTTACTTTCGCATTTATAATATTAGTATGGATGTAGGTAATAAGCCATCTTCTCATTTATTTATCTAAAAGCAATATACTTAGGTACACAAAGCGTCATAAAGTAAATGTTGTAAATGCAATTTAAAGCGATTTTCACTGAATAAATGGTAACTTATTGACAATTAAAGTTAATGAACAACTCTGTTTGTTGAAGAGTTGTAAGAACTTTTTGATGTCGTGCAGTGCAATTTGAATTCCCAGCTTTAGTTTCGGAAAATCGTCCCCTAAACCTCTTTGCATGGAACGTTGCCTCCAAGCAATTGTATTTTAAGTCCAATTAGCTGAAACATGCACTCATAATTGGCTCCAATGTTGCGCTAAAAGAACATTTCGATATTTTTCATGACATGTAGAAAATCGTAGCACCAACTACCGTTGCATTGGTTCGATATTTAAAACTATATACATGTATACTAATTAATTTATCCTAAAAAAAATAACACTAAATCAAACCCACTACAGCACCACAATCCTAATCCTAACTTATATTATAAATGCGTAAGTAACTCTGTCTGTCTGTCTGTTACGCTTACAAGCCAAAAAAAAACGACTGAATAGATTCGAATGATATATTATTATGTCAGATGACCTAGCTAGACCCTGAGAAAGAACATAGGCTACTTACTTTTTATCGCGAAAAGGTTAAACGATCAGGGTTGCTCGTGATGATTTCGCTCACCCCCTAGTTAATAATGAAAATTATAAAACTAGAGAGATTGACTTGAAAAGAAACACTTTTAGCATGCGAATGCTTAAAGATTCAAAGTATCAATTCAACACATACATATCTTCACAAATTACACCATTTTAGTACGTCCGTACCAGGTATGTTTCGCTGTTATGGAACCCACGTAGATCTCGAAGTCGTAAACTCTTTGGGTAAAATAAAACCGTGCACCTAACAAGGACTATTATAGAGGAGTCTTTAAATTCTCACGCGTAAGGTTCAAATTGAGCTTCACTGTTTAAGATGAACACTGTTTGCGGTTCCTTGGGGAGTTATGTAGGTACGCGCCCCTCTGAAAGGATTTTAATATTATAAAGGGGTTCCCAGTCAAAACATCCGAGTAAGGCGTTCGACGAAAGTGAATATTTGGCGAGAGGCGGAGAAATCGATTTTTGATTGTAATATAAATACGCACCTAACTCGTGTTTGTTAAAACAAAATCAAGTCTTAGCTTGCAGAATATAAATTACTTGGTAATCATTGTGATTTCCGCTATTGAGAAGGTTTGAAAAGGTTTAAATTGCCAATGGACAGAAAACGTCCGCATTGTCTAAACGTATTCCAGATCAGAACCTTGTAAATAAATTTAAGATACTTACCGTAGAATAGATAAAATCTGAAAACTTTATTTAATTTAATTTAAAATATAGTAAGTAAAATGTTTATGTACTGACCCTTATTAATTTTCATATTTTATTGCTATTTTGAGTATTGAACAATTCTTCTTTGCTAGTAATGTTTCATGTGTGGTCTATGTAGTATGGTTTTCCCGTAGGAGTTTTTCCACAATAAAACGAAACCCTTGTCACTTAAACAAACGTACCTTTTCAATACTACTATTTAAAAAAAAAGGTTCAGTGGTTTTTGAGTACATATACCTATTCGTTACAATATCAAAAATTTCCTGATTCCTGAAGTATGATGATGATGACGATGATGATGATACATACATCCATCGTCCTCATCATCAGCCTGTTGCAGTCCACTGCTGGACATAGGCCTCTCCAAATGCTCGCCACTTTGATCGATCTTCGGCTCTTCGGATCTATGTATAGTTAGTATCAATCTAAAATACAGTTATAGTGCATTGATAGTCGGTAAAATAGAAATTACCAGGATTCAGTTTTACTCGTAGTACAGAACCACGTTTTCTTAATAAGATGAAACCTGCAGAACATAAACCTGCTAAAAGTCAAGGTGAGTATACTTTTTGCCTCCGATTTTAAGCAGGTTTTTAATTGCAACAAGCAGGAAAGGGTAGGAAAGACAAGGGTCATTGCGCACTCCACTCAGACACCTTTTAACAGCTTTGTTAAAAACAAAAATGTGTTTTGCCGGTTCGGAAAAAAGTCTATAAGTCTCTCTCTTAGGTGTGTAATTAAGAAAATCCCTGGAGACAACATAGGTATCTACGATAAAATGTTGTTTTTGCCACACGAGAATAAAAGATGATTGGAAAGGTAGGATCTATTCAATAGTTCATAATTTGTCCGCGATCAGCAGTTGCTTGGGAATGGAAGAACGTAGGTCCCAACTCACAATCTGTAGATTTTTCAAATCGCATTTTTGCCATAAGCACACACATACAGACAAAATATCGTGAGGATAACTGCATATGTTGTTATCGGCGCTGGGAGTCGATTACATCGCGCAAGCGTTTCACCTTTTCGGTTTACATACATTATAAGCCTTGACATTGGCAATGAGGTGAACTTTTTTATATTTCCAAAAATAGGGGGTTAGAAAGGGGCATAATAGGTAGCCCATGTTACTCTCCAACCCTTCAACTATCTCCACTTAAAAAATCACGTCAATTCGTCGCTCCGTTTCGCCGTGAAAGAAAGACAAACATACTAACAGACAGACAGACACACTTTCCCATTTATAATATTAGTATGGAATAAATAATAAAAGATAATTCACAACATCAGATTTGTCAAATAACTTCCTAAAATTTAAGATAAGTATCCTGCCTATTAGTATATTGTCCTACTGCTGGGCAAAGGCTTCCATCATAGAAATCAAGTCATCGTTACGATGATGGTTTTAGGCTTAACTATGCTTGCCTAGCGGATTGGAGATGACAAACTAAGCCAAAAAGTAATTACTTTATAAGTGACATAATAATTAGAGACTGGTTAAAAAACACAAACTTTTGAAACCTTGTATGCAGCAACCACATAAAATGTCGATTCCACGGATTACTGAAATGTAAAATAGGTATGTAGGTGTAATAAACTGTAAATTTTTATTTAAAGCAAGGTTTCACAATTAGGTACAAGCAGGAAAAGGTAAAGCATCAGACACCTTTTGACGGCTTTGTTATAAACATAAATGTGTTTCGCCGGCCGCCGGGAAAGGGTCTCTAATTCACTGTCCTATTTACCCTATGCTTATAAAAACGCATAATTAAGAAGGTCCATGGAGACGTTTCTGCTACCACATTTTTTATAAAAAAAAAGGAATTATGAGAGAAATGAATCTGCATTTTTCCTTGGAATCTATGCATTTACATTTTTTAACCTTTGATTTGCTTACTTACTAGTCAATTTTGGCAACTATTGTTGCCAAAAGCGATCCACTGGACGGTTAGTAGGGACTTTCTTTTACTAATTTATTCATCGAACCATAATTTTTATCATACAAGTACCATAACTAAACATTATACACTTAACTACTTAATTTTACGGAATCTGAAGGAAATGTCTGGTTCTAGGAACTTCGGAGATATTGGGGACCGGGATAGTTTGTTAATTTCACAGTAAACGGACATACGGCCGTTGGGGTGAAAGGTCCTTGACGGAGGCAGCGTGCAGGAGGCCGCAGCCGTGGCAGGCCTTCCACCAGGTGGACCGACGATCTAGTGAAGGTCGCGGAAGTCCCTTGGATGCGGGTGGCACAGGACCGATCTGTGTGGAAAACTTTGGGGGAGGTCTATGTCCAGGAGTGGACATCTAATGGCTGAAATGATGATGATGATGATGAAGTCAAAGTTCTATTCGTAAAGTTATTAAAGTAAACATCATTATCAATTATGCGGTCTAATATGCGTGTATTTCACACAAAATCTGACCGGATGACCGTTTTTTCAATATGCAGGTCACTCGACTAATTGCGCTCATACAAAAATGTGTGATCTCAAGACAATGAGGAAGTAAATGGAAGCGACCATAACACGAGACAATGTAAGAGCGAACGCAACATTTCCTATACGAAACTCCCACGAATCAACGGCCGATTGTTATGGGTTTTGCAAGCAGCGGTGCTAAATAATTGCTGCAACCGCAATAAAAATTCAGCGTACGAATTATCGTTTCATTGCCTCTTTTGAAGTAATTAGCTGTTCTCTGAAACAGGGAAATGAACGCGGAAGTTAATGTTCTATATTTTGTACAGTAGCGCATAGTTTAAACTTAGTCTCTTTTTTACTCTTCAAGGGACTCCCGCGACCTTCACTAGATCATCGGTCCACCTCAATATAGCCTCCCTCACTTGGCAAAACACAACCCTGACCTGGACCCTGATTCACGCCGGTCTTCTGTGAGGTCGTGGTATTCCCCCTGATCGAGGCAGCCGGCTCGTTCATGCCGAAGCGTGGCTCTCCCACGCTAGCCATATTCTCAGCACGCTAATTAAACTACTCCTCAAATCTGAAGGTCGTGGTTATTAAGTGAGAGGATTGACACACGCACACACAATGCCTTGTGACAATTATGAATGGAGTAGTTCGCCGTTGGATTCCACAATTCACTCATTATTTATCAACATTTAACCAAAGAGCTGGTTTCGCTGTGATTTTCTTTTTATTACATGAAATAAAAAACACGCAAACAAAGCGGAGTCCTGAATTCCCGGGTCGAGGTACCTAGAAGTATTTTTCGGACATAGCTCGGGTTTATGATCACCAATCCGCAATATAAGGCAAGTCTCCCATCATAGTAGCGATGATTAGTTTTCTATGATGGAGGCCTTTGCACTATGGGGAAGTATATTGGTTGATACTTTACTTTATTTTTCTTTTTCATGAAAATAAACTATAAATTCGAATTATATGTGTGTTCCTTACGTACTAGAGTGGTGGTGGAAAAACCTAACATTACCGTTATAGTAGTTAAACAACATTATTTAATTTCATCTCTTTTAAATTTTTATTATTCTGGATTTATGTTTCAATTTGAACCCAAGTATAATTGCATATTTAGAACCAAAATGTATTAATATTAACAGGTTAAAATACTACCTGCTATTATACACTAGACTATTAGATAATTAACAAACTTGTGCAACAACTACTAATACTTCGTTATTAAGAAAGCCATTTGGATTCCTGTGTTTTTACGCAGCCGTAGAAAACAATTATGCATTAATTAATACGGTTGCAAAACAAATAGGTCCCTTAATCGAGTGTTTGGGCTCAATTAAAAGTTTTGTTGCATGCGGTTGTGTAATCTACATTCCAAATTAGCTAATTTTAGCTTCCAAAATACATAGAACAGCTACTGTAAAGTTTTAAACCTCATAGCTTATTTTAGAACGAGCAGCGTGTGGTCTCTGTCGGAAAGTTAGTGCTTGATACAGTTGGTATGAGTATGTGCCAATTAAAAAGATTTATAACAGTCATTCGTCTGTGCGCAGTTTAGATTGTCAGAAAGCAGGTGTATTACAAAGGTGGTATTATAACTAGCCTGATTCAGAGCAGTACGGCCAATTATGGATTACTTGTTGGTAATTCCGCTATACTTTAATCTGAAATTTTTGTTATCTCCAAAGATTAATCATCATAGACTAACCCAGTGAAGATCATAAGGAAAATTCTGCAAATTAATGTTGCAACATTTTGGTCGAAATGGATACTAACTCTGAGTCAACGCACCAACTTTACCGTCTTGAAATATATATAATGTGTACGGAAACCTTAAATAGACTAAAGGCGATGTCAGTATATAACATAAATAAATAAACGATGAGGTGGAGAAACACACACACAACAGACAAACAAGTACTTTGCAGAATTTCACACCCGTGGTCTACGAAAACGTAATCAAAATCTCAAACATTTCACATCTCACCTCCCTAAAGGACTTTGCGTTTTATCACCATAAACAACTGTTTCCATGTAACTTCGGGGAATTCCCAAAAATGCCTTTAATTAAAACTTTGCGTTTACGTAGATGATATTTGGACAGCTCCATAACTTATATTACGTGTTAATTAGATGAGCCTCCCTAAGGTGACCATGCTAGGGTTTCTATGAGCGGATAGCTGCCAGAAAAAAAGCTGTTGAGCTAAGTGCGATGCAACGACCCTTAAATTATGTAACATGGCACCTTTTTAAGTTATTAGCAAGTGGTTATCTTACACCAGCGTGTGTAAGTAGTAAACATTTTAACGACCTTGCATTTTTTATGTAGGTTAAAATCATCGGACTGTACCTAATAAAATTTTTTTTGCTTGATTGCATTTTTAGGGTCTTTGACTAACACAATACCTTTTTTGCCTTACATTTTATAATCCAGATATTACCAATCTTAAGCCTTGTTAAATAATTTGGAGTGGCATAAAATCTTCTATCTTCTATACTATTTATAAAGAGATAACTTCTATAGACAACGACAAGGCTTATAGGTAAACCGAAAACACGAAACGCTTGCGCGAAAATAAATAAATAGAAAGTACCTACTTTCTTATCTGGAAAACAGTCTTTATGATTTCGAACCATAATTTCTCCAAACCAAAAAGAAACTAATAATAATAAAGAGGAATTTGTCATGTCTACTATCTGATTTCTCATTATACTGATTATCTTCTGAAGTGTTTTCATTCTGTCATAGCGATATATTGCTTGCTACCTGCTAATTAGACAAATACCACGCTAACGGTTGAGTCAACAACACCTGTGCTTTGCAATTCAGCCCAATTTTTCGCATAGTAATTACCCAAATTTCTCAGGTATATGAAATTATGTTCACACGAAATTTCCTGAGAAATTCCTTTTTACCTGAAATTACAAATTAAAAGTCTAACAAGTTTGTCAATATAATCTCATGATGAGTCATCTTAACTAACACATTTATTGAAATTGTGGACACACTGCATGCAGCGCCTGCATTGTTTCGAAGCACAATTTGGGCGAAATGGGGTAAAATGTTGGCAGCGCACTTGTGACTCTACTGGTGTTGCAGGTCTATGGGCGGCGACAATCGCTTACCATCCTGTGATCCGTCTGTTCGTCTGCCGCCTATCACATAAAAAAATTTCGTCTTTATGGGACAATGATGTCAAGCATTTTTCTCTTTGCATAATATTAGAAAAATCAAATCATCGTTTCTACTATTGACTCTGCAAATTCATTCATTTCATTCAAATTAATTCAAACGCATTTATAACCACATTGAAAGGTCAATGTTAAATCCACCAAAGTTTATAGACCAACTTTCAAATATAGTATAGTCGATAGACAGTTTACGCAAACTAATTTGCAATACGTAACAGTCTAAAGTTCGTCATACCTGACATACTCGTTTGTAGTATTTTAAAGTCTTTTAATAGTAGTAAATTCATTAAGATAAGACTGTTAAAAACCAGAGAAATCTAGAGGTCAATGTTAACGTAACAGGGTGATTCTTATACATTCCATTTTTACCACACTAATTATGTAAGGAGCGATTGATTTATTGATATGCTTAATAAACAAGTTTTGTTCGTCTATTTTAGAAAGCATAAAGATTTACCTATTTGATAGTAGTTTTGCACGTAATGGATGATTAATCGGCTGCATAAGGAAAATCGATAGGTACGGATACATTGATTAATAATAAAAAAAGAACAAAAATGGAGAGCATCAATTGATCTTTAGTCGTATCATTGTCAAAAAATTAAACATAGTACATACCTACTGAGGACAAAAAATCTTCACAATTTTAATAATCTTACCCACTGTCTTAAGGACATAAATTTACTATCTATTAACTTAGGTAACTTTTTATCCAAGGATAATGGGTTGTTGAAATGGTGAGTCCTTTTCAAAATCCGACGAATTGTATTTTCAACCGACTTCAACAAAAAAGAGGAGGTTCTCAATTCGACCCGTATGTTTTTTTTTCTATGTTTGTTACGTGATAACTCCGCCAATTATGAACCGATTTTTTTCGGCGTATAGGTAATACCTCAAAGGTGGTCCCATTTAAATTTAATAATAAAAAAACAACCGCCAAGGGTGGAAAATTGGGGATGAACTTTATCTTCTCGTACTTTCTCATGTTTTAGATAACCTATTTCTGCATATCTAACCTACTTACATGAGAGAAAGGAGTTCCCAATAAAAATGACCATACGCAATAGGAATACAGAAACTAATAAGTTGTATGCACACAACATGTATATTAAAAACATAAACCAACTTTCAAACTATAAAGCACAGTTCCTCAAACGGATGCGTGCATCGGAATGGTGCTGACAATATCCTCGCAGTGACTCGGTCGTGACGTCACGACCTGCGCGCGCAGGGGAAAGTTTCACATTCTTGAGCCCGTTCAACGCAGCCCAAGTGACCATACCACATCTTTTTCGGACGTAGAGACAGAATTTCGAGGAAACCATTTCAAAATTTCGAGTCTGTTTCGATACTGAAAAAGTAGTCAGGTTCAAAAAATGGAAGTGTAACTTTGGCCACGCATATTGCATATTAATTTAATTTTCAAATCAATGACCATAGCTGACTTTTCGATTTGTAGTGAGGGCCTTGTTAGGCCTAGATAGTCCTAATCTAGGCCTACAAATATAAAGACATCATTCATCATCATCTATTAATTAATGACAATGAATATTCGCAATAACTTAGAATAGTGTAAAGTACAAAAACACAAAAAGACATCATCCTAATATACCTACATAATAACAATAACATGTACACATACATAATTATTACTACTGCATTTCTTACGGTACAATTTATGTAAAAGAAATTTGATGTTGACAATATTGATTTGTTCTAATAAAAATAATACAGATGCTTTCTATGAGGCTAAGACTGTATCTGTGATCTGTATATTTAAGCAGACAAGGATAAATTGTTGCTACAAGGACAATAAATCAACTTAGTTTATTAAAGTAAGTAAGTATATTTTAATGTACCTACATACAGTCAGCCACACATCAGGTTACCACAACCTGTCAAATTTCTTCAATTCATATTCAACCTTAATATGTTTGACATTAAGATGAGAGTCGATTGAATAAATTTGACAGCTTTGTATACTTTGATGTGTAGCTGTACGTACATATTATATTATTACTCCTTTCATGATCCTTTTTAACACAGGAATCTAAAAAGCGTCAAAAAATCCGATCACTCAAAATTCTGTCGCAATATGTATGAGGTGAATGTGCCGTTGTATTTTGCATTTCATGGGTATTTATTAGTATGTAAAGCACGCCTCTACAGATGTGGTTGACTTGGACGAGGTACTGTTACTCAGCAACTGATCGGTGGATTAGCTCGCCGCCGTTATGGTATTCGCAACCTTGGTACAGTTTCTGCAATGGCATGACTAACTATTTCAAGAGGGCAGGTATCCAGAATTAGCTATATTATATAACTAGAACTAGAAAGAAAATTCTTATCTACTTATATTTACATTAATATGGTCTTAAAGAAAACAACAAAAAGATTAGAGCAAACTTTTGGATTTTCTTTTATTTATACTAGCGGCGACAAACACCGCCCATGAAAATCTGCGAGATCAGCGAGGTCGCTGAATGCGTTGCCGACCTTTTAGAAAGGCGTCCTTACCTATGCTCCTCATTTGAATTATGAAAGTTTTCGAAATTGGTTGTTCAGATTTACAATTATTTAACTTTAAAATATCCATCATCAAAAGCAATCCGGGCTCCGAAGCGATAACTTTAGAAGCAACCTGGAATACCAAGCTGTGATGAAATAAGATTTGATCTAATCTTCACGGCTCATGAGCATTGAGTTTAGCTGATAGTCCGGCACAGTCTATACTAAATCCTGGTTAGTTACGGAATTCAGAACCCGTTACAACCTCTATAATGTACACTTCAATAAATCTATTTTCCATCTCCAAGATTACTATTAACCACGTTATTTAACTAACATGACTATTATAGCGGATATTTTACGCTAAGTAGTTTAAAATGGTATTCGCAGTCTGTTATAGTTTCTATTATGCAAAGGTTTCAATGAATTTATGTTCTACTTCTAGATAATATATCAGCAGTTATAAAGCATGACGGTGATATAAAATTACGCTAATTCTGCTAAGAAGTTATCTAGCAGCCCGTTATATAGTATCTATATTGTAATCATTCCAAGTATTTTATTTTCTGATTTCTGTCTTTGAATAGCGTTATAATTACTAGGCTGTAAATAATAATAATTAACAATTTCATGACCAATTAATCATATCACGTGAGCACTTATATTTAAAATTTGTAGTATGATTGAAATCTTAGATGTTTTTTTCTTTCAAGGTGTAAATAATTTATTGAGTTAGAAGATTCATTTCACATAGTACAAGATGTGGATGGGTTTGCTCATCGATTCATTATTGGGATAACTAAGGCTTGATTAACAATCAATCTGTGGTATAACGCGACAGAGTTAGATTTATTCTTGGATATAATTGGTCGAATCTGGCTTAAGTTAAGCTTGAACTAAGTATGATTAACAGACTGTGATGTTTCAAATGCCATCTTAATCAAAATAGATTTGTAAAACTAAACAGCACATTATTTATACGTACACATGTATCTTTACCCAAATTGGGACGAGTAAAAACATGGGGATTACAATAATGCGTATGATGATGAATCCCACAATAGAATTACCTGACAGGTCTCAGTTTCTGAGATCCGTTCAAACGCTGACACACACAGATATGGGTTTGTGTTGGTGAAGACAATAGTGTTGTACGACAAACCGGTAGAGACCGTTAAGTTATGCGTGATAATGTCGCTATCGGTAAGATATTTTATGGCTTGATATTTTTACTATCTTTCTTTCAGCACATTTTACATGATAGAAATTTGACGTTTACAATTTTGATTTGTTCTAATAAAAAAAATACAGAAGCAGATTGAGTTGGTGTTACTCCAAGTGATAATAAACCAATTTAGTTTAACTGTAGTTTATTAAATGAAATCTAGTCTACCTACTCTATCTGCTGTTGTATCATTAACTGTTTCCACTGCTGGATACATTTTTTTTAATTCCTACTGCAACATATTTACTGAGCATCTGATTTCCGCATTCCAATACATTAATCAACAATATCCTGTTCTAATTCTGATTCGTGGTACGCTCTCAGTAAATTATATTGACTACATCCTTCATCAATCCTTTAACACACAACCTGCCTATCGTTAAGTTGCTTTGTTATCCTTAACTCTTCCTATTCCGCTTAAGTGTTAATAGTTGTGGTTCTGAATGAAAATTATTTCCGATGTACCGATTATCTTACCGGTAGTAGCTTGGCGCACGTACAAACAGCACTACAAGACACCGTAGTCTCATTCTTACCTGCGCTCGCGCCGCTGCCTCGAAGAAAGCCTCAGTGCAGACCTGGCGGCCGTCGCGTGCGCACCGCCCGACCATGTGACAGACTGTGACTTGAGTGTGGTGAATTTGTGTTAGCACTGTGTCCGTGCATTAACCCCAACCCTTGATAGTGCATAACCGGATTTTTGTTCCCTAACCGCCCGCGACTCGAAAAAGGTAATTGTGCATGCATTATCTAGCGAGCCAGTCGAGTGTTAATTTAAGGTAATGTGAAAGTTGTGACGATCGATCTTCGAGTTCGAGGAGTCAGCCGTTGACACACTTTTGGCTCAGGTGTGGTGGCTGGCAGGTGGGCGCGGCGCTGTGTCAATGATACCGTGATACGTGTGCGACCAAAATTCCGATCTCGCGGGACCGCTTTCGGGCAACTTTCTTCCGTCTGCGAGAATTTCAACGTTTTATCAGCACGGCTTGTCTTTGATCATCATCTTAATGTAAATGTTGACAAACCCGCGTGTGAGAAAGCGGAAGGCGAGCTATCTAACTTAAGACATCAACGCGCTGCGACCGTGCAATTATTACGATTGTATCATTTTAACTAAATATTATTTTGACATTGTTAGCCATTTTTAGCTGCTTTATAGCTAATTTGATTATAAATAATGTTATTATCATCAACTTCCGTGAAGCTAAAATGACATTGGTGAGAAGGCAATGCAAATTATCATTCTAATCCAAATTTATAATTTGCATATTTATCTTCTCATTTATTTTCCGAATAAAACTATTTATTTTATAGAATTTACAATCCATCAATGTGGTTCCAAATTACACAAAATACGGAAATATTACTAGAAAACGTATTTATACAAAAGTGAATAAAAGAAATTTATTTATTTTATTTTTATAATTGCACGAAATAAACACATAACAGCGAAATAGGTAAATAGATAGTTAACTGTTAAAAAATACATGGACATCCCTAATTTTGGATTCTTCGAAGCTGAAAAATGTTATTAGACATAAACAACAAACACATAAGGCAAGGCAAACGGGGACAGTCGGGTACGCCGCCTCGACGGGGCCGGACCGGTTGCTCCCCCCTCCCCCGTCCCGTGCCTACACTCACGCGCACGGTCGTGATGCGCGAGCGCATCCCGGTGCCGCTTCCACGTCAAGTGCATCGCTCTGCTGAGAGATCTGAACCGTGTAGAGGTTTACATGGTAACCACAATAGACTATCGCCGTAAGGCCCAGTCAGTCACAGTGGAAAATCAATTGTTTTATGCATTTTAAAAGGCTTTTGGGTCTTACGACGCTATACATACGCGCTACGCTATATTGTGAACCAAAATATGCCACATATCCAATCCTCACTATGGGTGATCTTTATGATCATAATTCTGACAGTATAAAATGTATCAAGATTGTATATTACTCGTACACTGTCAGAAAGAATAGCACAAATTTTTGTTTTGTCAATAATCATGAAAATCATGTATTTGAAGAAAGGACCAAAATTTAAAAATGCCTAGGTATAGTATTGCCTCTTACCAAAATTGTCAAGTATTAATTAACATTGGCAAATAAAGAAATAAGTTTAGACCACAGCAGACACATTGCTCTGGTCCCAAACAATTTACAAAATTGCGAAATTGCTAACAACAAAAATATCTATGAAAACAGATCAAAACAACATAGTCACAGTATTTTTCTAGAATGAGTGTGGAACCTACATCATGCTGCAACTCCCAAAGTGTGCCCAAAGCATGAAGCGGGGTTGATTATAAATGTCATGAAATCTTTTCATAAACATTTGCATCTAGATTTTTCTGGATTCTAAATTCTAAAACATGTTTCAAAAGGAAAGCGTTTATACTAACATAAAACCTTTTCCTTGATGCAGCAAAAAGTCAAAGCTGGTTCAAATGAATTTCTATTTACATTCTTTCCGCCTCCGGCTAGGACTCGCCTCGTAGCTTCCTGTCTTTCCTGATGCCTTTTAAGAGTGTATTAACACAACAACCAATGCCAAGACTACAATCCTGCGAATAGAATTCTCGTGTAAACAGATTCAAGTCACATTTATACTCTAAACATTTTCATTGCGTACCGGTTTTCGTATTTATTTTCTCACATATCGCCATGGCTGTATTTATCTTTCTGCATCTGATCTAAGTGTGTAATTCCGGATCGCATCCACGCTGTCGCTTCGTAGCTCAGAGTTTACTATAATCCAAGATTTGGAGAATGAAATGACTACCGTCTAAATTTCGCAACCGTTAAACCAACAAAATCATTGGTTACACGTTTCAGAAATGTCTCAAACATATATACATGTTTGAGATGTAGGTTTCCTCACAATATTTTGCCCTTACCACCGAGCTAATGATATAAAATCGCATGTAGATTTCAAAAATTCAGAGGCTCGGACTCGAACCTACGACCAAGGCACGCAAGGAAAGCGTGTTCCTATCCACTGAGCTACGATTGCTCAAAATGTTCTTTTTGTGTAAACCAATATTATCTTTCTACGCCAACTACAAACCTTATGCATAATTCCTATCAGAACTTTAATCTATCTCACCAAGTATCTTTGTATTGTACTGAATACTTTACTATTCAGATTACTTGTTTCATCTACATTCCGATGTCGTAAATAAATTAGTTATTTTAATAGGACAAGTATTACATTTGCAAAATATTCGAATATTAATAGATTACAATACGGATATAATTGCCAAATCAATTGAAATGCCAAATTTTAATTGTAGACTGGTTTCACTAATAAATTTCGCTCTATTTAGGAACTAATATGAATTATTTGCGAACAAAGGCCTAATTCTATATATCTTCAGTAATTTTCCTTTGGTATTAAATGAAGCAAACAGCTTGGGTTATCAGATTTTAGTTAGAATCAATTTTCTTCACCACAAACGCAATTAGTGTAATTTTTAACAACCTAGCAAAATGATGTATGTTTGTGTTATGTTATTTTGTATCTACAATAGATTTTATCTGATTTCTTGGGGTCACACTCGACCTGTCTTAATATTAAATTATTTATTGATTAAATAAATGGACATGACAAAATAATGGTGCTTTTGTTGACTAAAACCAACAGAATCCCTTCCGTAGTAATTAAGATTATTCGATACGACGACCATCTAAAAATACAAATCTTTCCTCTTAGAATCTTCGGTATAGAAGTATAGATATATCGGTTCCCCGAACAGGAAAGTCACTCAACAGTTAAGGTCAATGCCATACGCTTGTCGATATCAACATTGTTGATCTTAGAAATACTTTGGGCCAAAAGGAGGAGAAAATATCATTACAAGAGGAACATATTCTGAGGTTATAATTATATTAAAATAAATATTACTTTATATTAAAATGTAGTACAACCAGTGATGAATAGTTCCAAAGTTTAGGCTTCACTTGTTCCGTAAAAGAAAAATCTCTGACCCTTGTCGAACCAGCATCCTAAATATTTCCAAAGAAGATTAAGCATTAATTCACGGAAAAAAGTAATCCCCTACTGTGGCCTAATACGGATTGATAGACGGATTACCAGTACCTCCCTTCTGAGTGGAAACTTCCTTAATCGCGTTGTACGACTCCCAGGGGAAGATATGGAAGAGGCAAATTTCTCTTCGATGACTACCACAAAACTTTGAAAAATATATCTTCTCTGATGCTCTTGGGACATGCACAAGCAGCAATGATTTATATGAAGACGATTTTAATAAATGTGAATATTCACTTATCCCTAGGTCGCCTTTTAGGAACATACTCAATCAATGCTCATTTACATACAAAAATAAGTAGATACAAATAGTTTATATGTGTATATGTAATGTGTAATGTAATGCCAAGAGACATCCATCATCTGATGGACTCAAATCCGGGTTAGAGTCGAATTAGTAATGAATAAATGGATGCAATGTACCATTTTTCAGGAGATAAAGTATAAATGATTCATTGTGATCAAATACCTTTTAAAGATGTTTAGATTCTAAATTGACTTGAGTTAATCTCACCAGTAACCTTTCTTAGGTACAAAAAAAATATTATATTAACTTAACACTGAAGACCTGGTCGCTCTCAAAACGTTTTCCAGCCGAAATCAAATCGTTACAACTCCAATGAAGTCCTCTACAGAACATTTGTTCAGTAGAAGATCAACTATCTATTATATTAACTTTGCTTTTTTTCTTATCAGCTGCAAGAGACCTATTAGCATTTTCCATATAAGTATGTACCCTCGCAACAGTAAGTAGAGTTGTGAAAAAAATATCGATTGTTGCAAAATGTCGGTAATTTTCCATCAAAAACTTAGTTTATGTTTTCCAAAAAATGTGTTCAATATAATATGTTGCATATACTATTTGGAGCATTTAATTAAGATTTAAATATTTGTTAAATAAACAACAACTAACTACTTATACCTGTGAAACTCCGAATTCTTAAATTAATTTCTGACTTTATCAGTAACTTCTTTACAAAACTACTAAGGGTTTGTTTCACAAGTACGTTCTACATTTATGCTATTAATGCCACTTATTTCTACCATACATACTCAACTGTTGTTACGTTTCACGACTGTCAAAAAGTTTATTTTTAGTTATTGTCATTTTGGGCCCATGATTTTCCCAAATAGAAATCGTAACTTTTATCCTCAAAATAATTTATGTGTTTGCCTATTACAGAGCTACTGTGACCGTTTTAATTCATTCACATTGTGAAACAGGCCCTTTCAATTATAAAACATATTTACATAGAGCACTTATGGTTACAAGGGACACTGAATCCAATCATCGATACAATACAATCGACTCCGCATTTTCCGTCCCACCTCTACCCAACGGAGTTTATTGCACGTGCACCGACGTGCATCGGCCGATCGCTAATTGCATCGTATTGCCCCACGCGACCGCATTACTCTCATAATTATTAATAAAAACTACTAAAAGCCAGGACACCCCGTGTAAGTGCAGATAATGCATTTCCCGCCTCTTGAATAAGGCGGAGTGGAATAAGGATTAATGCTATTGCAATATCCGGGTTAACGTAAAATCCGGATGACGCATACGAGTCGTATTAACTCGAATATTTACGCCGCGGTGAGCCTTTTTACCCGTTTAAGGCAACACACATTTTGGCAGTCTATGTATGTGTGTAGATTAATTGCACAAAACATACAAGTAGGTACTAATGTACAATTTAGTCTATGTGTGTAGATAATATTATTAAATTGCACAAAATTCATGACATTACTTGAAGCGATGATAGCTTAAAGGATATGAACCTACCGCACTTATGGGTTTCTGCGCATTTTTAGTATTAATTCGGCGGTGAGAGAAATCATCGTGAGCAAACCTTCACGTTTCGGATAGTTTCTGAGACGTGTAACCACGATTCAGTTGGACTAGCTCTCTTGCTTTAGGGCTGCATAGGGCAGACGGGTTTATTGTAATAACTAGACTCCCCAAACCCTGAATTATGGTCTAAGCAAAACGGGCACCAAAATGATTGATTTGAACTCAACCGAGAAATACATGCTAAATTAAGAATGTTGACGGTTGGACTGTAGTTCTCGCTAGTGGTGCCAATAAAAACCGATATGTAGTGGCAAAACAATAATTGTATTTTTCAAAAGACGTTAACATTCATAGCCCTCACAAGACAAGACAAAAAAAACAAAACAATAATATATCAAAATATTAAAAAAAAACAAATTTAAACATACAATATAAAAGGATGTTGGTCCAGCCGTCGATCCTCATCAAAGAGAGTGCTTTATTGCACAAATACACAAGTACTAAATGTACAATTTAACCTGATCTAATGGTGGTTTTAGTAACCAACGCCTACCGAAGCCAATGATATCGTTAGTAAGGACATTCAGCTGACATTCTAATCCAATGAGCCGATCACTGTTGAACGGTGAATATTGATCGAGCTCGCCAGGCAGTCGAACTAAGACCCTTACCAGGCTCATGTGTCCTGCGTTTAGTACTCTCTAATAACTGACATGAAATCTCCCTGCATGATTTACGTATAGTACTTAAATTCTCTTTATTAACGACTATTTATATTGGCAACGAAATATTTCATTTGTCAAAAGATTTTTATATATTGCTGAAATAGATAGACAAGCATGCAGCCCATCGCCGAGGCATAGTCAATAGTCATGCCGCTACCTACCGAGAAAGAAGTACTTTTTTCAACCATTGGTTAAAAATCTGCGATCAGGGAACAACGCAATTTCATAGCGAAAAGCTATATGCGACCTCCGTCCATGACATCTGCGAGAACATAAAGGTCGCTGACGCGTTTCTGGCTTATTAGAAAGGAGTAACTCTTCTCTTGAAGGTTACTAAGTTGTAAAGTTTGGCATATAGTTATCATAAACTTCCTGCACAATACCGTTCCTGGTAGTTTTTCGTCCAAAAGTTGTGGATGAAGAACTATAGGTCAAACCTTTGCACATTGTCCATCAGATTCGGTTATGATATTTTTCCCATCTGAATATACAATGACTACTTGTATCTAAAGGATAGTGAATTACGAAATAATTAGCTAGAAAAAAAAACAAGAAAAAAATAATGCAAAACTTCGTGTGGTTCATAGCTTTTGTCAACTACATCATACCCAAAACAATGCACCATTAATTTACATGACTAAAATAACTGCAATTGTTGAAATACAGGTTCATCTATTTCCAATTTGTACAAAAGAATCACGGAGAATAATTTGAATATATGAATAAAATTACACACGTTGGAAGATCTAATCAAGCCCTGAAATTATTATTCCAGACGAATTCGCACTTCTAAACGAGCAGACAACTATCTACCTTATCGTAATAGAATTGAATACGATATTTCAAAGGACCTTTATGCATTTATAATAAAGTCTATATTTGTTACAATAATCCAATATATATTACCGCCCAGGCATTATTATAAAGAGTTGATACCAAATCTTACCTAGGTACTTACGTCGCTTAAATTGTTACCAAGTAGATTCTATGTTTATTAATAAGGTAAGGGAAAAAATATTGCTTGAGCGTAAAATAAACATAACAAACTTATAATCAGAATTATATTGGCAGTTGAAATTATTACTATCAGACAACAGTTTGGTTACACCTACACCTACCTACGCCTTCTAACTTTAAAATGATTTACAACACTTGTGTATTAAGAATAATTAATGAAACGCAACTCATCACAAGTTTTAGATAACATAGGTAAACATTTTAAATTAAAATGTAGGAGAGATTTAGAGACACATATTTAAGCGAAATTGTTTATGTAAAGTGTAATGTTTAATTTCGACGGAGCGACATAGTCAAATATTGACCAAGCTTTTTAAACAAAGAGAAAAAAGAACTGTAGGAGGCAGATCATCCACTTGAGACAAAGTTCTAATGCTGATCATAATCTTCAAATGAGCGATCGACACTAAATTGATCAGGAGCCCAAGTACTTTACTATTGATAGAAATTTCGTCTGTTTTGAGAAAGTTACTCAAAGCGATCGGCACTGCTGATTGGCAAAATTTTAGTTTTATTTTCATCATAATTCTATAAAAGCAGGTAAGTACCTATGTCTATAACGGTTCTGCCATCAATAGAGCAAATCCATTTAGAAATGAACACAGACCTAACACCATTTCCGAGCCACTGAAAAGCATAATTACTCTTACTGTACCGAGTAGTCATTAGATCCTATTTAGGCAATTACCTATGTATAATGATGCATTATGCTCCCGGCACATAATGAATAGTGAAATTAAATTATCAGTTGTCCGATGATTAGATATGACATTGTTTCGGCCATTCCACGGAGTATGGGTGAAAGTGTGGACGGGCGTTTTTGAGTTTTCACTCACTCTTCGTGTTAACCGCTGGCCTACTTTGTACGTATGAAACTAAAGAGTGTAAATGTTCACGACAAAACGTGGGCTAGATGTCGTAAAACATTTTAGTTACATTAGAGGTGTAGTGATTTCTGCGGACATGCTTTATAGTTTTAAATCTAATCTCATAAGTTTAAATGAGTAACGGGTCATTATTGAAATTTAAATGTAGAAGCAGATAGGTGGAAAAGTAATTTGTGAATATAACCGAAATTTTTATAAAAATATTAGTGTCAAATTAACTACTTATCCATCCATTACGTAGATTTTAAAAAAGGCCGATATTTTCTCATTTGCCTACAGTTTATCTACCGGCTACAGTTTAAGAAGTTTCCAATTAAAACTTATAGGACAAATTGTTATGAAAGAAAAATGTTTGATCCTAATCATAGTTACCAAGTAATATTAATCAAAAATATCAAATGTTACATCGTTCCTTAATTTTTCCATCTCAAAATCGTTGATTGGCTCAAATTACAGTAGAATCTTCCCACGAGATTCTCTATGGCTGACCTAAGGTTGCAATACCTGCAATCGTAATAGGCACTGTTTATTTTACTTATATAACATCGAGTACCGCAACGATACATCTGGCGATGGGCAGCGAGCAACGGTGACTAGCCCGTTACTGCTAAGGGGGTCACAAGCCAGGGTTGCCAGCCGCGTGGTATTTTACCGAAGCCATTTAACACATGTGTTTAGGTAGAAGGAGACAGCTGCTTCTTCAATATTCGATAGTTTATCAGGTTTTACTTCCGGTTTATTAGACATCTAAAAGCCAGCCTTTCCGAAAAATACCACAGGTTTTTATGCTTTCAGATATATAACTA
Organism: Cnaphalocrocis medinalis; assembly: GCA_014851415.1. NCBI lineage: Eukaryota > Metazoa > Arthropoda > Insecta > Lepidoptera > Crambidae > Cnaphalocrocis > Cnaphalocrocis medinalis. The sequence continues at coordinate 7,793,284 of CM026280.1, read as the reverse complement.
AGGATTTAATAATGAGTAGGTATAGTATTGATTTTTTGGATTGGATCAATAATGCCAAAATATCGAAAACTCAAAAATGTATAGAATCCCCTTACAAACTTTTTAATAGCTAGTTTAAAACAAAATCTCTAGATAGCTTTTAAAACTGTTTAAATGAATTTTACTGCTAGACGGTACAATATTTACGATTATAAACGACAAAACGTCCCTAGAAATAGAAGAGCATGTAGCAATCTCTATGTTGACAGATAGCATCATGTGATCCCTTGTACGAGCAATAATAAAGCAATAAATGATATTTGATTGATTTTTATAAAGAAAGCATTTTTTTTCTGGCAACCCTTGTCATGCGTCGGAAGGAGTCGCGTGCGCACACTTTCAACACGCGCCGAGTTCGCTGAAACTAATAGGCGAATAGCCTTGCGAAATAGGCCATGTATGCAGTGACACTGTTTTATCGGCTGGTTTAATTGGGAAACGGAAATGAAGTATACCATAAATAGTACAAGATACCTAACATAAGTAGGTTTTCTGTTCCTATAGATGTTACTTACCTAGTGAATTTGTAATTATTTTGTTAGCGTCCGCGAACTATAAAGGTGAATGCACACTTATCGGAGCCGAACGAAACGAATTTTGGAATTTTGTTGATTCGGACGATTTAACGCGAGGTGCGTGCAAGTTTGCAAGGTGTCATGAGATTTCATATACAGAATTCTTAGATTTATTTCGTAGTCTCAAAGTCCTTACCTCAAATAGACTGTAGGTCTTGCAAAATAGGACATTTATTCAGTAACATTAGGAATTGAGAAACTTCAAAGAAAATCGTGACAACGAATTTTTGAGGATAACGGAATTAACATGTATCTACCTAGAGGTTCCCATATCACTATGGCGAAAACGGTAGCGGCACGCCGACATAACTCCATGGTTTTATGGACGAGCTAATGGCCCGCCCTTACTTCGTTTCGTTTAGTTCGACTCTGTACCAATAGATGGCCCTGGGTGTCGATTGAATCGCGCTTGTGTTTCGCCTTTTCGGTTAGTATGTAACGTTGTTGGTGTCTATAGAATTCATACTTCTTTATAAATAGTCTAGAGAGAATAGTCAAAAGGGTTATGGATGTAAATTTATAAATCTTAATAATTTAAAACCAAATATCGCATTATTAAGTACACAGCTAAGTAATATTAATCTATGTAATTAACGTAAATTGAGTTAAGTGCCTAAAACTCTATCTACTTACAGATATTCTGGTAAGATCTAAAAATAGAACCTACCTGTGTAGAAAGATTTTATCAACACTGTTGCCTTTTTATAAGACATTTACTTATATAAATTGTTTACATAACACAGTGTTGAATTTAATTCTAGAAATCATATTTATAAAACTGAAAGAGTATGTTTGTGAATGAATAGAGTAAAATATTGCCTATGCTATCAACTGAAACTATTTATATTAAAAAAAAGCCTTGAGGCGGAGCCACAAAAGTACAGACCGCGTACCGGACGCTTATTTCGACCATTCTTACAAGGGTCCTGTGGCGCAACGGATAACGCGTCTGACTACGGATCAGAAGATTCCAGGTTCGAATCCTGGCAGGATCGATTTGGGTTTTCCTTTTTTTACATACATTTTATTATCGTATTCTGAGAATACATTTACTTTGACATTGCTTTTCCACACCATCTTAATCATTGCCGGATTTCATATTGTTATTTACTAACCAATTATTAATAAAGTAAGAAAATATGAGCCTATATAATGACCCAGGGCAAGGGCCTTCATCATAGAATTATTATTTTTTGTTTTCTTTTTTTTATTCTATTCACACAACATCACATACATTGACCTGACTCCGTACTAAGTAGCTCAAACACTTTTGTTACAGATATCAGACAAAGAAATCAAATCATATTGAGAAAATTTAATTAAATGGAATATCTACTGTTTTTTCATATTCGTATTAATTAGCTTTAAGGCCATTGACCCAACAGCTAACTAGTTCCAAGTCCTAAGTCGATGCCACTAGTATTAGCTCTAGCAGAAATATGCAAATAGAAAGTTGTCCCCGACTAAATATACCGGTGGAACAAGTCCATCCTTCCGCACTATTTACAGTACAATGAGTGCTAATGAATTCGATTATCCAGCGAGAATCCCCTTCCGACCCTCTCGTCTACATTCAGGAGAATAACCCTATTTACCTATCAACCTTAAACTCTTCAGACTAAGACTCAAATTAGAGCGAAACTTTTAAGTCTACATTTTGAGTAATGTCTCAGCATTGCTGTACTTGCAAGTAAATTGAACAAGCTATTTTACCGGTGTATTATCCGGTGTAAATAAATTGAATAATGATGTTTACAAATAAGATGAAAAACCTCCTTAGTAGGTAGGTATTCTAAACTTCAAAATATACTTTGTCAGAGTGTGCAATTAAAATCAAAGTCACTTCTAAAGACCCAAGCAACGCACTTTGTGCAAGGCCGTCTATGGCCGCAAAAACTTAATTTATATCGTGTTTCGTGTCTTAACTTAACTAATATAGTTTCCTAATGATTTTTCGGCTAAAATAGCAAAAGATGAGATACAACGAAGTAACTAAAAAATATTGAGGATATTTCTATAAACGGATACGTAATTCAATAGAGTTTTTTCCGTAAAATTTGTCCAACACTGTCACTACGTGAACGCGCTGACCGGATGGCCTTACAATCCAATCACCATACCTCTGGCCCACACACGTGCTAATTTGCATCTGTGCCAAGTCTCATAATTTGTGACTCTTGTGGAATCGAGGTGTAACGGGCCGGACCAGTCGGCGGGGAGTCGCTGAGTCTCGCTCGACAACCAACTCCGATCATTTAATTATAGAATCTATCGACGATGTATTGAGGTTTTAAACATTAGCAACGTGTATCGGGAACCGAATGTTTCAAACTGGTTTTAAAAAGTAGATACCCGTTTTATCCAACAATAAAAAATTTTTGGAAAAATTTCTTCAAAGCAATTACGCTAGTTGCACGAAGTTGAAACTATGTTGCTGAGGTACCTGCTTAAACTTCCAACTTATCTTTGATTTGAATCATCAAAAGTACACTACCTCATACTTATATGTACTCCTTAAAACGAATAAATGAATTCAATAAATTTATAATTATTTAATTTTATTTTATCATTTGTAAAGTGTATAAAACAATGATTAAATTAATACCCAATGAATTAACACGTACACAGACGTTATTATACATCGTTAAATGAAAACAAACTCTTTCACTAAAACAATAAAATAGTTTTATAAATGTTCATCATAGAACAAACAAGAGTAACAGCCAGCTTTAACAGTTAAATACACTTTAAATAGATTCTGGTTATTTATTTATTCGAGGAAATTCAATGGCGTCAGTTCCGTACAAAACGAGTTAACTCCTTTATAAATTACCTATATAGGTAATTAGTTCATTGAGACTAAGACTATTTGTTTTTTTTTGTTACAAAGAATAGGCATGCAATATCCCGAGCATAAAGAGCTAGTAACACTTTAAGTACTAGTTGTTTAAGTACTAATTAAAGCTCATTGATCGAATTCTTTGTTAACATCTTAAATTTTCTTGCAAATTCTAACTAATATCGCATGACATTGATTATATTATTATCCCTTTGTCTAATCCAGCTATAAGCTTCCAGAATAACTATAACAATTGCTGATATTCTTTGTTCATACACAACATCATTAACAATTGATGAAGCCATCAAAATAGCTTTGTGCGAAACCGGTTCGAACTCCGAAGTCGAGGAAGCAAGGCGTACAGCGTCTGTGATCTACAAATACTCGGCAGCTATACCTCGCACCAGGTCTCCCTTCACAAACGGCCTTGCTTGGCCGGAATGCGGCGACATTGCAGCCACTTGCAAACTTCTACATTCTTCAGTGCTGCGCAGATACCTTTGAAGCTCCCAAGTATCCCAAAGTTAAGTTTGGTAGTTAAAAAATATTTTGGCCCCAATCAAGTTTGGAAGCTATGTGATACTATACTCAACTATTCTGGTTATGGCTTGTGATGTTAACATTTTAGTCTACAGCAAAGAAATTTCGGAATCATAAATTTTCCGAATACGAATAAAGTAGTATTAATGTAAATACTGTTACCACAATTTAGTAACTTTTACAGTGGAAATATTGGATTGAAATTAATTCTGAACCTACAAATTTAAATCTACAGACTAAAATTACTTTATAATTTAATTAAAAGCAGTGATTTGAAATACCTATCAAAAACTCGATTTTACTCAAATCGTATTTAGTCCAGTGAAATTGAAAGTTTTCTGTTTTTTGTAGACTGGTTAATGATTTTAACATATTGAAAATTCCAAGTTTACTTGGCATATTTTAAAAATAAGCTAAATTTGCTACTTGAGTTGTGTCTGTAGGCTTAAGTTTCCGAGATAAAGACTTTTAGACAGTAAACTTATTGAACTGATTCTCTCAATCATCTCAAAGTTTAGAAACCAATACGATGTTTGGGAAACTAGCAAACTTAGGTCCATTTTTGATGATTATATTACATTGGTACATACAGTATGTTGGACGCCCTGTCTCAAAGGTAGCAAAACCTATGGAGGACTGTTGGAACTGACTTGATACGGAAATATAATCGATGGCGGTACATATTACTTAAAATTGAATCTTAATACACAATCTTGTGAACCTGAAATTGCAGAACAACGCAGCTTGGTTTTGGATACTATTGCATTCAGAATACTTCTGGGACCTTTACTTTGTACCTTTACCAGAGCCTGACCGTTATGCACAATGCTAGCAATTCTGCAGCGAAACTAAAGACAAAGATGTAGTTGTCTTTTGTCTTCTCCAGAATGCTGCATCATTATGTTACGTGCAGTTTTTTGTCATCTAGGTACCTGCATTTCATGTAACATCTTTTACTTTGTTTTTTGTTACTGTGGTGATAATTATTAGTATTCTTTGGTATAATTTGGCATTAAATGCCACTAGTTTGGCAATATCATCATCATCAGCCCGGTAGTACCCACTGCTGGGTGTAGGCCTCCCTTCCCTTTCGCAAATATGTCCGGTCCTGAGCTGCTCGGATCCAGGTAGCCCCTCCGATTTTAGCGATGTCGTCGACCCATCGTACCACCGGACGACCTGGGCGTTTCTCGGACACCATTCGGTCATAATCACGCTCCACCTGCCATCACAGTATGACACAATATGACACAGTGTAATTTACGTTAATGATTAACTCTTGATTGTTTAAAAGTAAACGTAACACTTAGAGCCTGTATTCTAACCGACAGTCTTAAACACCGGATGATCTTTCTTCGTCGGCTTTCCCATCACTTTAATTCAAAAAAAAAAGAAGCAGAAACGCTTATTAAACCTGCTGACCTTACTTAGCATGAACATTAACTAATCACTACATGATAATACGTGTTTTATATGTTACTGACAGCTTTCTCGAGTCAATCATGTGTTTAAACATCAGGCCTAATCCTTATACATATTCATCGTAGATAGAATGATAAATTTTATCTCTTGTCGGCCTTAGAGAGGAATGTCGTTGAAACCGGTCTGATATAGGATTGTAGGAGTCACAATAAAGCCCACAAACGAATTTATTGTTAATTAGCTAGTCACAAAACGATTTGCCTCTTTGTGACTCGTTATTAGATGCATTACACAAACGTACAACTAGAACCTATATTGCTATAACTATCTTTGCACTATCTCGAACTGCAATGCAATCTATCCCATTTTCTAGCAACATAATTTCCCATACTTATGTGAGACCCGGTTTTGCTACTCTTGGAAAAGTCTGGTCTGATAGATATTTGGCATAACCTTTCATTGAAATGCCTCAATTTATCTGCTCTATAAGGTATCCGATATTATTTCGAGCATTAGCAATGATCCACCCTTGGGCGTTCACCTGTCCAAGACAGTACCTATACACTATGCCAACAATTATGGATTCTTGTTTATAATGCCTTGATTACCATAATCATATTGATTATACTGAGAGCCCTATTGGTACATTCCAAACGCCATAATGACTATGATGTAATAGTTTCCAGTCAGAAAATGAACAAAAGATTTACATAACTGTCAAAATACAACTTATGAGATACGAATATGACACAATAACGAGTTGTCATTGTGTCTAACCACGGATAGTACATCACTATAGGCATAATCACGTATTCAAATACAATCTCTACGTTTATGACTTAGAGAGCACTTTAGCTTAATATCAAAGCCTTCTTGCAAAATATAGGTAGACAACTATTAATCAATGCAGCCTAGGCGAAATAGCAACCTCAAGGCAATATATTGCACAAAGTTATTCGAAGGCATGCTCATGCTTCCATCGACTTGACCCCTCTGTGCTGCGTCAATATTAAACCACTCAGTGAAATTCACAATTTCGGAAATTGCTATAGACTATGCCCGGGGGAAATGATAGCATATAATCCGAGTCCTTTCAAGGTAAAGCGTTGAGAATTTATTGTTGTAAAAATCTCTGGCTTTCATTGGAATTTATTATGAATTTCCTTTTCCATTCCAGGTAAGCAGTCTATTATGACAAAGAATGGAAAAGGTACGAGTATATTTCGGTAGTCTTTGACCAGAAAATTATAACGGAAAATATAAGAAAACAGATTAAAAATAAACAAATGGAGTTCACATTAAAATAAAACAAAATAGTTTTAGAGCGACAAATCGCAATAGCTTAAATACAAGACAATAAAAAAAACATCTAACCTTCCAAGCTTTAAATAGGTGCTCTTAAAATAAAAATAGACAACAAACAGCGATTTGAGACACGGTCATGGAGGTTGTAGACTGAACGCCTCGTTACGAAATGTGTATCGTGAAATCGCTTGGACTGGTTCTACAAACCTGCACCTACTTTACAAATTTATATATAAACTTTGTTGGTGATAAACTGGTAAAAACAATGATCGAATTAGGTGGCGTAATTTAGGGTGAACATCCTCAAATATTGCAATAATATAGGTAAGAATGCGCGCCCGCGAGATTGAAGTAAGAACAACTTTTATCGAAATTGTAATTCATTCATAAGCCGTAGGTGTGTCCATTTTAAGCTAGATAGATAGATAGATACTCTTTATTGCACAGCATATTATTACAGAACTCAATACTAATGATAATAATGGTAATGGTAAGATTTCGTCTATATTTGAACGAACACTAAAATGTGATCACTGGCGATAAAACTAATTTATGTAGTTATCAGCCACCATAAGCTTTTCGTTTATTACTCTACAACTAAATTGCGTTTCTATTAACATGGTGAGACGAAATATAAATATTTCCCATTGTAAGTTTGGTGACAATAGTAATCCTTCAAATGTCTCAGCAAGGTAAATTTGTACGAATCTACTCTATTATGTTTTTGTTGGCCGGTGCGAGGACTTACATAATACAGCTTTATTGTGTTGTTCAGATATCAATTAATAGGTAGGACCTACTAAGAGTTAAAAAATATCTCTGTAGATTTGAGGCTTGTTAACAAACATCTTGTTTTGCTTGTTAACAATTATCAGTGTCATAACGGTACTCCTATTTAAATAAGCAGAAAATCGGTATTATTCTTCTTTGCACATTCTGGAAATAAAAACTTGCAAAGTAGCACAAGATGATTACTAAGGCAGCCCAAACTTAATCGAGACTTTTATGACGTAAGAAACAATAAAAAAGAAATTACACAAACACAAATTAATTCGACATCCCTATTTCTAGGTCATTACATGGTAATTGATTACGTGATCTCTTGTAACACTCGCTTACCGATTTCACAGTGAGGAAGTGGCAAACGCCGCGACTCACGCACCCAGCTGTTATTTCAAAGCCAGCAAATATCTGTGTCTCTCAAGTACGTAAATAGAGTTAAGACAAATATTCTCACGTATCTAATAGATGGTAACCAACCGCACCTCGTCGTTGGACGTGACCGCCGCCTTTCATACGTGTTGTTTTCTATTGAGTTATGTTTTCTTCAAACATGATCGGTATTGATACTGATTCGTATTTTCGTTTCCATTCTCACCTTGTACTGATTTTTTATCTAACTCGAATAAGAAATGGCGACGTACGGAGAAAATGATGACCTTATGTGAAATATTTTTATGATGATTTTGTTCTTAACTGCCTTGCCTCACTGTGCTAAATGTAAGTAACAGTAGAAAATGTGTAATAAAGAAACTGTTACAATTAGTCAAAAAATCCCACGCTTCTGCTTAACTAAAGCATTCAATGCAGGCCTCGAAATAACGTTCTACACAGAAACTATTCGAAACGAGCCTTAGCGTTCGAGTCCGTAGAAAGTTAGGCGTTCAAACTTTAGCTAGAAGGTTGATCTTGCTGAAGAGATACAAAATCTATTAAGCTATTGTTAAACTAAATCTTTCTGCACTCACTTCAGATTTGAAGTGAGCGGTCCACTGTTTATTCTGCGGCCGTCGGTGTGCCCCTGCCAGAATAATAAGTCGCATCGCAACACTACCTACTAGCCATTCGCTAAAGAAACCGGCGATATCACCACTTTCCAACACTCGTTGAATATAAACTAAGCCTTCATACATAGAAACATATTCATTCGTTTCAATATTCCTGAGTTGTATAGCAAAATCTAAATGGGGTGAAAAGTAATACAACTATCGAATGCCTGTGGCTAGAGATGTGAAAATGACAAATAATAAATAGATTGTTGGAAATACCCAACAAAAATTTAACTCATAAATGTTTCTTCAAATCTTTTAATGTAAATCCCGAACCCATGCTTGTACTTTTTGGCAGATTATTGTTAAACACGTGACATCAAAATATAGATATTTTTTAGCGTGTTAAATATTATACTCGTTATACTTAGTTGAGTTAAGCTGTCTACCACGATTGCAGATTTACCCATTAATAAACCTTCATGATCGTCGGATTGTGCACATAACAAAAGCTATCGATTCTGCAATGACGTCACGTATTGTCAAAAACAAGAACAATAATAGATTAAGATTGAAAATGTAAATTAAATATATTTATCGGTTTTTCATATCATACTCACATCTCTAGCATTAGCTGGCCAGACAAAGAGCAACCCAAGAGCAAAATGTAATCACGTTAAGCTCCAATAAAAGGGACTCAGTAATTCTATTGAACTTTATTATTTATAGAAGAAACCTTTAGTTTCATGTTAAGCACTGGTTTCATACAAACAATCTTTGGTAATACAATATTCTTTGAGAAGGTTATTATAACATTATTTTTATCAAAGTTTGTTATAATAGCTTTGATAGGTTTGGTCAAATATTGACGATATTCTTTACGTATATTTCATAAAAGGTATTCATTTTATGTAGGAGCATAATAATATTTGTGTAATGTATAAGAATATTTTTCTTTAATGAGCTACAGTGATTTTAATTATTAATTATGTTAGAGAGAAGGTTTATTTATTTGCCTTTAACTCGTAAAAAGCTGTTCTCTACATGCAACCAGATGTTCTTTATTCATATCATAAATATTTATTATGAATTCATTTATATTTTAAATATCATCGTTCTATTACACGTTCATTTGTAACTTGAGTTTGTATTTAGTTTACCAAAGCAAATTGAGCACAGAATAAGTTTACAAGATAAAAGTCTGAAAAACTATTTTCGCTACGTATCTTGAAATAACCTACTACAAATTAACATTATTATCTCGATTCTGTTAACTAATAAAAATTAATTGTTAGTGAAAAGCGGTTACAGAGAATTAAATTGACATTTTCGCAGAATTCACACTAGAAATTAAAAGGAACTATGTATTATATTAGAAAGGAAAATATTCTATTAGCGACTTCTATTATCGTTCATAGCAATTGTTAATTCAATGCGGAAGGTTTAAACCATTTATCGTGGCCGTATAACGTTTTGAGAACGTTTCTATAAAATACAACTTCTGCACGTAGGCTGTGCTTCGCAAGCATATCGGCTGCAGCAAGGTTGTCACAACTCAGAAGTCTTTATAATTGATCCATCACAAAAAAACAGACAAACGTATTGCGTGCGAACATACAATATCGCAGGAATCGGCAAGCGTGACTGGAGTAAATTTAGTTTAGTTGTAACTTTTTATACTTAAAATTTTAGAACGGACGGTCTTGACATACTAGTATACTAGTAATAATTGTCATAAAAATACAAATTGTCGTTGAGCAAAACATTGAGATTTGTTAATTTTTGTTTATTAAAAAAGCTTTTTTCAATTCACTTAGTTACTTTGTAAGACTGTTAACATAGCACTGTTAAATGTAAGAGACTTCGTATGGTTTCATTTTGTTCAAATCTACTTAATTAAGATTTAATTGTACTCGTGGCTGCCACTCGAGTGGAGACTTGTACGTTATCTTTTACGATTGTTGGATTTCTTTGATCTTCATCATTTAGATTTACTCAATTAGCTCAGGGTGCTTATATAGCCAACATTAATGATTAATGTTATATCGGTCCTTACGGTGGTGTGTCGTACGTAAAATGATGCCTTTGGACAAAAGTTTGTGTGCATACAAACTTGTGTATAGCTTGAACTAACAATAACGTGTACCTAGAACCACTGAGTTATGATTGATTTATAGGGGACAAGTTTCCCGACAACATTAGACAAAGTTCCAAGGGCTAAAATGAAAGTTGGGCGCAGCAACCCTATCGGAACCACCGCGGTCTGAATACGCAACCGCACCTACATCGTCAGCGTGCGGCTGAACTACTGACTAGTACTAAGACTTTAATGCCGTACTAACCAGACTATGCTCTCGTAACAAACTGTCCAACAATAGTCTGGGAGGTGATTACATGAACTGATAAGATCGCGACGTCTCTTATTCTTAATATTATCCGTTCTACGCCGCAATTACATTTTCTGCCTCGTGTCGCTGGTTATGGTTGACTGGTAAAAAGGCAATAATTCCACCATTTGTACTTTTTATTTTGTGTAAATTAACAATATTAAAACTGTTCTTCTCTTACACGTTGCTTGAGTGACTACAATCTGTAAATATTCTTCATACGCTTCTTATACATTATTAATGTATTAAAGAATCGAATGAAGAAGTTTATCGTTGACCTATTTGAATCTGCTTTCGTAAATTCTGATACCTATCCATAACACAAGGTTTTAACTAAGTACTTATTTTGGCACAAGGGTCAATATAATATTATGTTCTCTAATATTATATTTATTTATGTAAATAAATACTAGCACATTCATTTACGTATGAACGTGCTGATATTCTCATACATATGAAAAATACTGCTAAATCCTGGGATTTGAAAAGATATTTTTATTGTCATTTTATTCAGTACATAGATAAATTTACATTTATATTAAAATAAATTTTAATGTTTGTTTCTTTGTTCACAGGTAGAATAGAGTATTTTGGATAACCAAAGGATTAATGAAACACACTGGTTTGATATAATTTTTATATAAGTTTTTTTCAGATAGCCACCAAAATTACCTTCACCTCTCGTACTAAACCCTCTTCAGTGTCTCTCCTCAACGTAGTAACTGCTATGAGAATGTTAAGAACTTTGTCGTACATGAATTCATATGAAATATTTAAGTCCTTGTTTCTGAGTTGCTATGAAATTGTTTCGAACCCCACCTGAGATGTTCGCCATTTAGCTCGAGTCACAATTTCACGCCTTTAAGAGTCTAAAAATTGTTTGCAAATTGGAAAATATATGCCAATTAGAGCACAAGCCAGTAAGTGGTGAAAACTATGAAGCATGTAATTATTTATCGTTAGAAAAAATTAAGTAATCCACCCGTTTTTGAAGAGCTGAAGTTTTTTGATGACCAATTGACTTTACTTTGATTAGAAACATAGCAATCACCACTTTTTGACAATAGAAAAATGAAAAAAATTTGAGTATTAGATATGATAAGATTGACCTAATACAAACTTATCCCATACTTAGATAATTAGAAACGAAAAGAAAAAACAAGCACTATTAACTTACAAACGAATTGCGATGAGTCAATAATTTGAGAAAACGTTTTTAAGAAAGTTTCTGTATGAAATAGAAACTAGTAATGTCTGTTTGTTTACTAAGTTTGACGATTTGTTTGCGTTTGATTTGATCATATAAACATAAGTAATAGTTGTGCAGTAAACCTAACTGTTGGACTCTGAATAAGTTTTCATAACAGCTTTCTAATCAAATAATTGAGCGCAAATAATGATAGTGCATATACTTCCGCTAACAATGCTCATTTCTGAACAATAATGTACAAGCTGGCTGTTTGACACAAATCGCAAAACGTTTTCTCATACCGCAAGGTCATCCTGTGTTGGCAATTTCGAGCCAGTTGCATAAGGGAAATGCAAGCTTGCAGCTGTTGTTTCCAGTAGGGCCTTTGACTCATCGTTTTAAGATTTGTGCACGTCACGTTCGTACTAAAATCCTTACTGATGTTATAAATGGGAAAGTGTGTCTGTCTGTCTGTCCGTAATTGACTTGTTTTTTTAAGTAGAGATAGTTGAAGGGATGGAGAGTAACATAGGCTACTTTTTTCTCCTTCGTGTTACCCCGAATTTAAAGCAAACGAAGCCGCGGGCAAAAGCTAGTTGTAAAATAAATTCCAATTTTTCCAAGCATTATCTTATCGTATACATTTAAATTACCTACTATTAAAATTGAGTTTTATGATAAGCTGGTTGGTCAAATAGATGGAAGTCCCTATTGGCGGGGTTATTGCATAGAATACAATTCAATACATAGTTTCCCATCAAAATTTCGAACTCTTTATCATTCGAATCTAACCGCGTTAAATCTGTTTTCAATAAAATAATCAGATTTAATGGAAATATGGCACAATTCACAAATATATCCGATTTCATCAACCTCCTCGTCGAATTTATTTTTCGAAGCATGTATAAAAACTTAACACAGAAAAAAAAAGTCGTAAAATTTATGTACAAAATGTTTACAACTACTTGAATTTTCAGTGTTCATAGCCAACATTTCATAACCAGTTGTATTAAACTAGCTAATAAGGATTGTGTTAAGTGGCCCGGACATAACCAGGGTAATAACTAAGAGAAAATGGAAGTGGGTGGACCGTATTATGCCCACGACAGATGGGATTCTAAATTACTTCAATGAGACCTTAAGCTGGGCGTAGTAAGAGAAATAGGGTCTAAAATAAGTATACAAAATGTTAGTACATTAAAGCCTTTATTATACCTTGATACCCATTTCTAGATGGGTTACTATAAAATAAACTTGTTGAAGTGATCGCTCGGGACGGAGGCTCCATGAAACCACGATTGTTATAAATACAGGGTGTATCTGTGAACACTGTGAAAAAATTTTCGACTCCCCATACAAAACGACCACGGACCAAGTCACGTGACCGACTATGTATGGAAAGATGAATTTTTTTTTATGCAAATTTTCAAAAGTCATAGAACAAATGTTGTTCAGAGTGGTTGGTAGAACACGTGGGTAAAGGGATGTAAATGTTCACAGATACACCCTGTATACCTACCTTAAAAGCAACTGAAGATCACCTTCAATAAACTACAAGATTAGCAGCATAGGTTTAAAAAACAGTAAGTTTAAGCCATTGAAAACCAAATCGCATGTTGGATTATAGTATAACTAGCTTTTGCCCGCGGCTTCGCTCGTGCCCCCCACTTCTCTAAAATGGGGGGTTAGAACCCTTTCTTTCATGGAGAGTAACATAGGCTACTTTTTGCCCCTGCAAAAAGTAGCCTATGTTACTCTTCATCCCTTCAACTATCTCCACTTAAAAATCACGTCAATTCGTCGCTCCGTTTTGCCGTGAAAGAAAGACAAACATACAGATAGACAGACACACTTTTCCATTTATAGTATTAGTATGGATTGGTAGATGTCAAGATTACAAGACTGTGAATGAAAGAAATGCATAACGCGAGATATGAAAGATCTTATATGTCTTTTTATATCTAAATATAAATTCTGAGAAGATTCGTACTAAACAACTATCTTATTAAAAACTTATGGGCGAATCTCCACAATAATACGTATCTTTTTGAAGTCATTTAAAACTCAGAGTGGATTTGACCGCTTCTGATTTTCCGCGACAGTGAACTTTCTGCCCTTTTTAACAAGGGGCTCTCTGTGAACACCGATTATACATGTTTATGAGGGCTATAGCTAAAGTGGTCATTAAATCCGTAGAACAATTCTACTTTTGACTCAACCAGCTTCGAAATTTAAAGGGTCGGAGGACTGCTTTTGTAGGCCAAAAGACTCGGACTGATTGAGAGCCAAATCACATAGTTCATGAACTCAATTTAATTTGGAATGGAAGTAAATTACGGAACTGGTCGAAATTAAAGTTATCGAAATGTTGTTGAAAGGTAGTCGAAAAGAGCCTTTGTACATTTAATGACTTCCAGAGAAATGGTAACAGCAAATTTTAAAGCCTCTTGTATACTTAATACCTACCTTTGTTAACGTAGTAATTTTGTAATAATACCTTACACTTTGGCGCTACACGAGTGGGTATACCTTACTATTAATATTTACGCCAAAGGATGTACCTATGTATATGTAAATATGTATTTTTGTTACTCTTTGACGTAAAAATTACTAAAAAAATTGTGTTGAAACTTCACAATAATTTAGCTTAAATATCAGAATAATATATTCATAAGTTAATTCGTAAATATATATGTACGTAGGTGTATACAAAAATACATAGAAAAACCAATAATCAATTTTAATAGTAGCGTAAATGCTTAAAAATATCAAAATTTCACACATCGATTACTTATCGTATCGTATACATTAATAAAATGACTGGGAACTTCAATTATCAAGATAGTTTAACTTGCACCGACTTGTGTGTTATTCGATTATAATCCGTAATAATACTGTTTGTGTGTCAATATCCTTTGCGTACCCAAGTGTTTGAACATAACCAATGGGCCTTGAACTTTTCGCCTCAAGTCGAGGCTCGCAGCCTCCACTGCTTGCCGGGTCATTTCGAAATATCTACTCGAGAATATAACTGGCAATTACACTGTGAATCGTATAACTAGTATTCATAAAAGTCAAAGTTGAGTAATCCGCTCTTTTTTCTTAAATGCCCAAGAAACTACATTGCAATTTTTCGCAAGGAGGTGGCATGCTGTAAATGTGCGGCATATGGATGTTATGTTTATTTATACACGCCTATTTACCATAATAAATGCCGCGACCTCTACAGCGATTGTCTAATAGGGTACTAGTGTGACTCATAATACAGAATCCATTCATATAAATATGCATAAGATAAAACCATATACTACAATATTACTAAGTCAGGATATTGATTATGAAGGTTTTAGCTAATGGTAGGTAGATGCTTTCCATTAAAAAAACCTTTGCAAGAATATTAAGGGTATTTTTGAGTTTTATTTTACTGAAGGCTTTTTCTCTTTTTATTACCCATTCAATATAATTATTATAATCCCTATTTAATAATTGGTAGTATAAATAAGGTTTAAGGAAATATTTTTTACAACAAATGACTGAAATGCTATAGCACATACTTTATAGCATAGCGCACCTTTATAGGTGCTTTTGATTTAAGCTCTTAAACAAAAAAAAACAATAGAGCACGCAAATACACTCAGAAAGGATGAATGAAGCTGCAATTATATGAGAAATGAAACGTAGCGAAAAGTGCAACATTATCTACACTAGAAGAGGCGAAAAAATTTAACACAAAAGTGCTCTAAATGTGAAAGCATTTCGAAATAGCGGGCAGCATGTCTCGTTAGGTCTATTCAACCCATTGCTTCCACCAAATGTTGGGAACACAAGTTTTTCGGACACTACTAATGCAGAAGATACGAGAAAATTAGACGCAATTGCTGGTATAACAAGATTATTATGGTCAGGGCAAGATTGGACCCCGCGTATCTAAATTCTTGCTTCCTTTTTGTGAGTAGCATATTATTATAATCTAGTGTCGTATTGCACTAAATTATGGTATTTTTTTAAATAAATATACCTACAAAATATTTTTATCCATTTCCTTCATTTAGGAGATTCTTTAGCGTTTTAGTTATGTCGCCGTTATATTAATAATCACGCAAATTCAAACTACAAGATGTACAATGATGGACTGCTTAGAACCGAGTATTAAAATATGAATTTTATTGTCAACTAAGAATCACCAGAAAAAAAATTATGAACTTTTAAGGCTGTCAGCCATGTCTTTCTACCTGTCCACCAGTCTCTGCAAAAATGCTAAAACTCATCGCTCTCAAACGGTTAATCTAAATCGTGTCATCAGACTTTTTTAGGAGTGGACCTAATCTATCCACTCTTAATATCCTCACGCACGTTGCACCTGTAAAAGGAATGACTATGAGGATGATTCACAAGCAACGGGAAATGCAGGTTTCTGTCCCCTTTACTCCTACGTGCGGCAAACTTTCTCTTCCATATCTTTTTATGACGTCATATTTGAAAATGATCATATTGCAGATTGAAGTTCAGTCCAGAGCATATATAATGTATTTCTTCATTTTCAATAAATGAGGGTTTTGTTTACAAAGCCCCTATGTCAAACATGAAAGCTGCCTACTGGTTACAACTATTATGCAAATTGCACTATTACTGAACTCTAGCAAACGTTGTACTAATGACATATTTTGAATATTGATCCATTCAACCTCACCTTTGATTATTGCCATAATGTAAAATATTTCAAACATAAATATTTAATAATCCAGGAAGACCATTGCAAAAACCTAATTGAATACCAAAATAACGTCTGCAGATGTTTTTTGAACGGAATCCTTAAACAAAACGTTAAACGAATTCGCCAAAACCGGCTGGCCTTGGGTACAGCCGTCTGACATCATTCCCAATACAATTTCAACGCTACAAACCGATATAAAATTATAATAAAACGATACCTATAGGCTGTATTTCACCCAGCTGTATATTCTTGTCTTAATGTCCACAAAGATATGGTTTCTTCTCCTCAACTCAATTTCAAGGTAAGCTTCTACCATTATGGTGACTTATATTTTAATTATGCTCATAAAAGTATCTGTCCCTAAATTCGTTTTCCAAACTTAAATTAAATTGACGCCAGCCATTTAAAGCCCCTGTCGATCTAAGAAGGCTTATATCTGCCATATTTCAACCGCTTTCAAGAAATACCTGCTATTATATTAAAGAGAAATCACAATGTCAGTTGGTATCCTTTATAAAATAAATATCAGACAGTTTTCAATAAAACTTCAAAGGTTTTAATTACTTCTATTACGGAGAGCCATTAAAATTTCCTCAATTATTGATATTGGACCAAACGTGTTTGACATTAAGATAGAAAATCAATTGAAGGAATTCGACAGAGTCGTATACAATGATATTGTGTGATTGTTTTAGTTTTCTTTACCTTTTTATTCTTAAAAAGATTTTATATCAAAATGTATAAATGTGAATATTTTGCTAGTCAGGTTGCTTTATCAAGAAAATCCTAATTTCCTAACTAATATTATAAATGCGAAAGTAACTCTTGTCTGTCTGTCTGTTACTCTTTCACGCCAAAACTACTAAACGGATTTAAATGAAATTTGGTATACAGATGATCTAGACCCTGAGAAAAGAACATAGGCTACTTTTTATTGCGAAAAGGGGGTTTTAAGGGTTAAAAGGGGGTTAAAAAGTTACTTTTCCACGCGGATGAAGTCGCGGGCGGCCGCTAGTATCATATAAATCTCTCCAAACCTTTAAAAATATGAGACCTTTAAAAATAAGAGGATTAGCCTAACAAAATTTAAATTTTCTTATCACAATATACATTACATGTAGGTTGCAAAACTCAACTCCAGAACGCTTAGATTATATGTCTAGAATAGGATTACCAGTTGAGTACGTACTGGTAATTTATCTAGATGCTATTTCCCAAGAGAACAAGCTGACGGATTCCCTCTAGTACCATTAAGTTAGATGTTCTAAGCCCTAAACATATATAGGCACATCAAATATTAATGTGTGCGTCGAATATAAACCTTGTAATTTCAAGCATAGCGTCTAAAATTTGCCTTGCGAGATATGTCGGCTCATTTGGTAATCTTGGAATAGAAACAAAGACAGCCTTTGGAAGATGCGGCCAAAAATTTTGTGAATGAATATCGGAAGGACAAACTTACTACAGCGCATATTCATAGCGATCTATCAACCGTTATTGCATTAAATAATGTTGTTGTTTTATTTATGTCGCTGCTCGGTTTCTAAACAAAACATTACAATGCTTTATGGCAAAGGAACTTGTAGTCTGCCAAGTTTTCTATGATAAACCTGCAGGTAGCCGGACATGTTTGTGCTTTTTCCAACAAAGTCACGGATTACAAAGGGCCTTTCGGTGACTCAAACCGTTCACAGGTATATTTTTTTTGTCAAAAGCAAATCGCGCGACCGTAAATAATACTACTAGACTAGGTAATTACTGTGAGAATCTTCCATTATAGCAGTCTTAGACGAAAACCTACAAAGAACTTACGTGCTTCATAAATCACTTTACTTACATAAAAGTTTTTATGAACGAGTAAGGTGCCATTAGGATGTTTTTGTTTGTCAGGTAATGTTTGGGCTGTTAAACTTCGTGGGAATTTTAAAGGTTTTAGCTTTTGAACTGTCTCCTTTTACCATAAACAAGTACCATAGATTGCGTTATATTAAGTACTGAGATTAAAACATTAAACTTAACTTTATGAAGAGCTCAACAATAAATTGAAATTGTCGACTCTCATATACAAAATATTAATTATTACATTAAGGAGAAATTATTAAATAGAAAGTCATACGAAAAGCGTTCGCGTTTACAGCAACTCTTGGTTCATCTGTATAATTTAAAACGTAAGGCAATAGAGATAGGGATCAAAATTGGGAAATGCAGAGCCCGTCAAATATATACAAGTGACTTTAATTAGAATCACTGATGACTAAAACTCTTGTAACAGAAAGTTTACATAAATTTGTAGTCTAACTGAAGTTCGGAAGACACATTGAAATTAGCACTGTTGTCAAGGGAGATGTCTCAGCAAAGTCAGTAGAGTAGTACCAATACTTAATATTAGATAACTTTAATTAGACAAGAGTTAGAAAAGTAGCGGAACAGAATCTCAAGAGGAAACGACTTACGATATAATTAATTTAAGAAAAGTAAACGTAATTAATTAAACAAAAAAGGGTGTTTATAGAAATGGAGGGATGAGAGATAAAAATTAAGCAATTGAACAATCATAAAAGGTGAATTTTAATTTACAGCCATGCCTTTGACCACTTCTAATGGCATCATAATTGTTATATAGACATTCAATTAGCTGTTTTTTTGTTTCGTTTTTCGATGCTTGAAAATCATTGAGCAATTTATTTACATATTTTATTAATGATTTCTTTAATTCTTCGAATAAATTTCGCAAACATTTTTTTAATGGTGAATCTAATATCAAAGGAGCGAATATTAGTGTAATTAAATTTCTTGTAGATAAAATCATTAGAGATACCTGTCGCACAGTTATTGACGTAAAAACAGCTTTGCATATTGGTACCGGTTGGACATTTGGTCACAGGCAGGAAGGTTGACCAACCACCTAGCTTAAATGTTGCCTCGTTACATTAACAGTAATGGTTATATTGAAATTAGAGGCATTACTAGTTTCTAAATACCCACTTTTTATGTCTTAAGTATTGTGCAATGTATTAAAGTCACGTTCACTCACAATTTTTATGGCTACAATTGATCTTTTAGAAAAACGGCCTTTTGTAATAGATACTTAACTCCGCGGAGTCTCAGTGCCTACGTGGGTCCAAATAAATAACTATATAATATATTTTTAAATATTTCCTAGTACTTAATTGCCTTATATTGAAGCAACTTGTCTTTCTTTATCATTTGCTTAGGAAATGTTATTGAAACATAGCAAAATCAATTACAAAAAAATATTAAACAGTCCGCTTGAAATACTTAGTTAACTTTAAGACTATGTTTGTTTGTGGATATAATATCATTCTGTATCATTATTCTTTATGGCTTCTTGTATGAGCAACTGTAATAATATTTATTGAAAATATGACTGAATAGCATTGGTTCTAAATACTTCCTTCGCATGGATGCTATAACAGCAAGCTTGCCTTCTAAGTAGTTTTCGTCTCCTATTCTAATTTCTGTGGAATAAAATTAGTGGATGCGTTATCCAATATTCCATAAGAAATAAATGTGATAATAGACACACGGAATCTTAAAACATACCGCGCCATTGGGTACTAACAATTTTGAATCCTACTTGCTTTTAGAATGCGTCATGATGACCTGACTTTATTTTACTTGTTAGTGTTAGTACTAGACTAAGGTTAAAAACGTACGATTTAGTTCTTTACGCTATCCATGTCCAAACTATGTATAAAGGCAACACACAATAATAAACTTTTATTAGCCTATTTCCCCGCAGCTGCGTCGATACATAACCGTCCGTTTAGTGGCTACTGACGCGGAAGCGGACCCCTCAGTTACAAGCTTGTCGCAAATTCAACGTAAGCCCGTTTCGCAAAAAGCCGGCGTAACGTAATTTAAAGTCTATTCAATGAAAATTAGCGGCTACTGGTAATTGAAAAGAAACACTAACCAGGATATCTTATGGAAATACTCTGAATTTGCTAAGAGCGAAATTTTGCAGGAAATAAAAACATGAATTTCCAAGACATAAAATAAAAATGTGTAAAAAAAACTGTTGTCATTGTCAGTGTTCAGGAGTTGTAATCATCTTAACAACATTATTATTTGTCCGAGTATGGAAAGAAAATTGCTAACACTGGCCATATATAAACCATAACTGTATAAATAAAATACACAAACACTATCCTTTCTACAAGAAAGACACGAGTAGGTACATACATTATTTTGTGTGAGAAAACTAGGTAGCTTAACTAGTTCAAGTAACAAATTAGTTTGTCACGCCATCTTTGTTGCTTGACAGGTGGATGATACAGACCGATGTGTGTATGACCGTTTGTAAGAACAACTGTTAGCTTCGGTTTACGGTATTTAAATAGGTAAAAAAAACTTGGCCTGTTTTTATCGCGTTTAGTTGGCTTCGTAATGTTTAGCCAAGCGTAAAAGTGATCAGTTCAGTTGCTTAAAAGACTAACAATGTGATATTTCTAGGTTTTAAATACCAATAACTGTAGTAAATACACGTGTTTTATATCTATAGCGCAGTTATAATTAACCTTGGTGGACATTTTTTGCATTTCAAACTGATAATATTGCTATTGAACTCTCGCAAAGTTGTATATTTTAAGACAAATTATGTTTCAACTTAAAGAAAATTTGTGTATTATCTCGTTGTTATAATGAGATCTCCACTCTTTTCCCTGTTCTGTGAATTCTAAACAACTTATAACTATGATTAAGTTGGTAGGTATTGCTTTAAATTACGTTTCCTAATAATCTGTTCTGAATTATGTTTCATTTATTTTTTATTGTTACGTTTTATTCTGTTTGTTGGTTGTATTTTGTTAAGTGTCTGTTTTTTTTTGCTTTATGAAACCGTGACGTCATGACTCACGGTCCAAATCAGCGTTCACACCAGTCGTTGCAGGCCTTGTAGACCATGTTACGTGTTTTTAGTTTTGGTTTCGTTATTGTTATCTGTATATGTTTTGAAAAGTTATAGACCAAATGTTGTTCAAAATGGCTCGTAGAAGAGACGGAGATATATTTGTTTACCGATATCGACTGCCAGCTAGGTTGTAGGTTGACACACACAATCTAAATGTCTTGCTTACTTACTTACTAATAATATATTGTCATACTAGAGTATTTCGACAAATCACAGCATCCAAATTGGTTGGCAAATATCTTAAATACATTTAGGAACATCGACACAAACCGTATATATAAATAGATTCAGTAATAGCTGTGTCAGAAGCACTCGCCGGTTTATTAGTTCCTCTACTAACGATTTCTTGCTACAGAAATTGTATTCAGAATTAATATTAATTAGTTTGAATATGATGTCACAAACGATATGCTCCCTATACATGCTAACATATTGTTTTCATTTGTTTTTTAAAAAACTTTAATATCTCTAAAACTTATATTGAAACCTAGACCGGAAAGGCGTCCTAGCGAAGTTATTAAATTCACGTTGAAACTGCCAATAAATTTTACTTAGATACTTACTCCTCTGGCTCGACGACTCGAGCTGAGTCCCTAAAATGTCGATCCTTGTCTAAGTTTGCTTCTAATAAAGAAATTCAACAAAGGATACAGAGCGTTGTTTTCTGCAGACTGCTACTTGTAAAAACAAAAGAGAGTCACAGAGAAAGTTAAAGGTTACGATAGAAGCGTTGACACGTAACCGCATTCATTAGGACCAGGACAAGAAACCGCAATATTGTTTCACGCCTCGTACGTTCAGCCATCCCCAGCATTTTCACTTTTGCCATAAAACAGATTGGTTCCGCATACACGCTTCCTCGAGGAAGAAAAAAGCGTGGAAGAAGAGCGTGGCGTCTAGCTCCGCGATGTCACGAACACAATACATCGACAAGACGCTCCATTATCTCGGAGTAAAAGTACTCTGTTCATTGCCTCTTGTTCCTAATCCAATCCGGTTATTAACTTCAGATCGATCGTAACAATTTGCCACCTGTCACTGCTGTTCCATATATGAACTCGTGCATCTGCCAATACTGTTTATTTCTCTATTATCATTAGCTGTAATGAGACTGGCACGATATTGCAAATGAATATCAGCAGAAGAAGAAGAAGACAAAAAGCGATAATTAAAAGAAAAAACGGTAGCACAAATTCCAAAACGGCTACTATTTGCAGCGTTATACAAAATGAAAATTTTTTTTCGAACGCTTAATTGCGTTAATTAACGAGATTACATCTTCATTAATATTGAAATTAGCGATGAATTTGATTAAGTTTAGGCAATTACGTATATTTTTATTGTTAAGAACGTAACAGTTGTTTTCTCTGTGTTGCGGGCTCCAAGCCTTCAAAGTTTCTATAACTGACCTCTTTAAGTACAGGTCAACCGTTAACGAGTTTCCTATATCTGAAAGGATCGGCCACTTAACCGATTGTTATTTGTGTCATGTCTTGTAGCGGCGAGAGCTAATGCGTAAAGCAGCTAACGGTGTCAGTATTGTCAGTTCATTGAACGCGCTGCTGCTAATAATAAATTATTGCTACCTGCCGCAAAAGGGGTTCCAACTGCGCACTATACTTATATGAAACATCCTTATTGAAGAGGAAGTGCGCTGGAAAGTTAGCCCATAATGGCCGACAATTTTGGGGCTTCGTTGTCGCTTCACATTTACCTATTTAAGTACAAAACCAAAAACCTATTTTGTATAAAATAACCATCTTGTTATTTATTCTTGGTTTTTTTCTGAAACAACTATCAACGAAATTAAAAAGAAAATCCTTCTATTTACTTAAGCTTCTTGGAAATAATGGACGTTAAATCCCTCGAATGACAAAATGATATAGACGCCAGAATTCTTGGTAAACAATTAATATTTATTATCTCTTTGTTTTCTCGTGAAAGCTTATAAAAACAAAAAAATGTACTGCCATGATATAATTGAAACCTAGAGCTCAAACTCCGAAGCTTACATTTCGGATTACGTCATAACATTAAAAACAAACAATGAAAAATAAATCCGGTCAAAACTAAAGCGTAATATAAAAGTAAAATCTACAAGTAGGTACCATCGTATTACATCCCAGAGTGACCGCAAACGTTTCATACGTGGGTTTGCATCTGGGTTTTTGTTCCAGCCAGTCAGAGCGTCACGACAAAGTTGAGCTTGTTTGACTGTCGTTTATTTCATCTTTCAGCTATTTAAATTCTCTACTTTTACTTTTTGGGATCGTGTCGGGCGTGACTCTGCAGACAGATAAGTAAACACTGTACAGAAGAGAACAGGCGTTTAACCGAAAGTAAATCTTATATCATTTATTTAACAACTACTCTCTTAAATTAGGGGACGGACAAGCATCTACTTGTGGAATTCCACTCATACATATACCTATATTCACATAACAATGGATTTATACTTGACGACTTCTCTTTATTTGGATTCGGCCTGACCATAATACATACTACTTAAGTAAGCTCAACTGATAAAACGAGAGGGATTTATATTGAAGATATTCCCACTACAATAGTTTGCGTTTCCTACGATTTAGCCTATTTACGTCTGTGTTTACTTCACTAACAGAGTTGAATCTACAATCCAACAAAAACAATAACAGTCCGAGCACCTAAGGCTAAGGAGAATATTCCGTGAAGAGGCTCATAAAAATACTTTTACTTGTGTAAAACCTACAACTAGTTTCCAGCTACTGACTTCCTATTTTCTAACGAGATTTCTTTCTGTCAATAGAATCTGAAGTTGTTCCGGGCGCTTTTGCGTCATTTCACATCAGATCGAATGGAAAATACCGGCAACGCGTGAAAACATGACGATATTGCGTACTTATTTTGTGATAATATTCCATTTGGATTTTCTATATGAAAATGTGCAGAGGGTTTGTTGAACATTACATTATTTGACGAGCATAAATGACTCCCGCGATTTAAGTAGGCTTCTTTCAAATAAATTGTACTGTTTATAAAGTATTATAATATGTAATACAATTTAAAGTCAAAGTCAGTCGGGAACTAGTGGAGACTGTCAGTTTCTAGCCTAAAGCAACTTAATTCGTAAATCGAACTAAACAAAACAGAAAAGTTTCTTATGAATCGACCCAAACACTTGAGAGTGTGCGAGACGAAATCCGCGAAACAATTGAATCTCTAAACGTCGATAACTTTCTCTCGATCCACTAATTACCCCTCTGCTACCACTTACGTCTTCATCTCACGAACTTATTCTATGGACGAGATAATCTTCTTGTACTTAAGTGGATACGACACACTGACCGACATAGTCCTTCGAACTTAAGTCTTAGGTCTTGTCTGGAAACGGAAACGCCTACTTAATGCCCTGCGATGGCTTTCTCGAGGTTAATTACCTCTCGAACACATTTAACGATGACTACCTATGATACAAGTTTAAGGAAAAAAGTTAATAGCGCAGTATCCGTGACGGTTCCCGCTCTTTCACTTATGAGGAATGAATATGGAGGAAGCGTTCGCGGCCATATAGGGGAGGAGATAGACCGAGGTACCTTGCGAGTACAGTAAACAGTCAATGGACGGCTGGCACTGACAATGAGCCCGTTTTAGGCGTCACGTACAATGTTATGGTGGACGTGTGCGGCCTGCAGACCCACGCCGACTTTCCAACGCATCGCAAACAAATAGTTCGTAAACCAAATTCAATATCATCGTTCGAATTCTAATTTTGAACACTTTTTAAAGTGTAAGTAAATACCTACCATAGTTTTGTTATATTATTTTTATGCAATCTATAAAACTTGTTTTGTAACTAAGTAGCGTCAATATCCAACACGAATAAATCTGACGGATGCATAAAAAAATTTAATAGGTTGCTTGGTTTTTTGTCGGTGCATTCTTGACGGATGATCTCACGGATGCACAATGAATTACAAAAACCTGTTCATGAGGATTTTAAAGGTTACTCTGACTAGTCGTCAAAAAAAATCATTCTAAAACTGTTGAGTTATCGTTAACACTATAACATGATCAGAAAATTTCGTTAATATAAATGCAATTGAGAATAAAATAAAAACGTAATAACATAGATAATGCCTCTTGACTTAACGTAGGTACGCGTAATGTTGAAAATAATTACTTTTATTTGCCAGTTACCAAACAGTTATTTAAAACTATTACTGGTACTAAACGGAGTTACTAAAGTTATATTTAATGCCTCATGATTCATTGTACCTATATTTAGAAACCGCTTATGAAATGACAGATTTAGTCGTAAATGTTTATGAACAAGCATTTAACAACCTACCTTAAGTTATACGATGCTTATGTAGGTACCATCTAGGTAAATAATTAGAGTCTATTCACTCTAAAACCTTTGAGCCATGAAACTAGTTAGAAAAGAAAACTCTTTTGTTTGTCAGGCTCTCACTTGACAAAATAAAAAAAAATGATGTAACACTGCTTAACTTAAAAAAACAAGTTCTAAATAAGTATTTGTTTCATAACTACAAACCATATTTTTACTGCTTTTTTTCTGATAAAAAGAACAAGTAAAAAACAGGTTTACTGTTCTGGCTTTAGTTAGATAGAAAGATACCAACAATGATTGCATAACAACTGTAATGTACCTAATTGTACTTCCAAACCGGTACGACATTCAAATCTTCAAGAAACGAGTCTATACCTTTCCATAAAAGGCCGGCAACGCATAGCTGCACTCCTTCTGGTGTAGCTGATGTTCATGGGCAGCGCGGATCACTTACCATCATCATCGCTTGCTCGCTTGCCTTCCTGTTTAATAAAAAAAGTAACACAATCATTGTTGGATTCCTGACTTTAATCTATCGAAAATTTGACTCTCCAATTGCGAACAGACAGCTCTCAACGCCGATAGAAACTGTGAGCCGAACATTGCAAAATGGTAATGCATTAGCCCGGGGGCTCTTGTGAAACGACCTATAAGTGGGCAGCGAATTCTGGTTAGGCACTTGTAATCGAATCACAGATAACTTCCGCCATCTTGCGGTGCGCGCCGCATCGCGCCGCCGCACCGCGCGGTGCATTCCGTTACACGCGCCTCGAGGTCCGACCGCTTGATTAACGAAGCGACACCTAATCAATGTTGCCAACCTTAAACATTAAAATATGTTTAAGGCACGTACAATAGTCAGGGAGCAGCAACTTGTTTGTACATGATTAGGCTCTTCCCAGACAGACGCGACCGAAAAGGTCGCTGGCAGGCCCCACAGGGCCGAAGACCGCCCCAAATGCACCAAGTCGGGAGGCCTCCTCTCATGAAGTATAATGACCGCGCCACAAGTCGCATGAGGAGCAGCCCGGGCAAAGGGTCAACGCCGAACGCCCGAATCGCACAATTGTGCGGTGAATATATTAAAAGAGTTCAAATGCATGGCACTAGTTGGCAGCACCATATGCGTAGCAGTAACTATAAGTGGCAGCACTTTATATTGACTAACAGGGCAAATTAAGTTCAAACAGATAACAAAAGCTGACAGCACCGTCGATGTGCATGTGACCTCTATTTTTGCTCCTGAAAAGCAGATGGGCAGATATTTTACTTACAAATGTGTATGTGTACATTTCCAGCAGTTTCTTTTGTTACTTACAAATACCTACAGAAGTTTAACAAGTTCACTAAATACCCATTAAGATATAGCTTAGTACAAGACATTTTCATATAACTGCTTTTCAAACACAAAAAAAAAACACATTTCTACATTGTCTCAAAACTATCTAATTCTGTAGGCATTTACTTACGCGGCAAAAAATGTATGGGGCTGATTCTTTTTACGCGATTTTGCACTTCCTGACATCTGCCGTGTAACAAGCATGTGTTAGCATGGGTCGGCTCGGCTTTTTACCCCTTACCAAACATATTGTATATAAAATTCACAGATAAAACCCAGAAAAGGCACCAAAGATTTCCGTTTTTCCCTCCAAAGTGCGGCAAAAGCTACGAAAAGGGTAAGAAATGGAACCGACTGGCAAGGCTCGCTTAATGGGCGCGATAATGTGCCGATCGTTCACATTGCTTCCCCTGTCCCTGCTATTAGTAAGGGATAACTATGCACCTACAGACCTTCACAAATGACCTGCTCGGTTTTATTTAGGTATTTCATTTACGTGGAGATACTCCAAGATAATTTGTGCTATAGCGTGTGAAAAATCCGCTACATGGTGTACAGTCGAGTTCAAAAATATGTATACACTTTAGGACCTTGTCACAGTACATATGTATAAGAAAACGACTTCCACTTTCTTATAAATATGTATTGTGACAAGGTCCTAAGGTGTATACATATTTTTGAACTTGGCTGTACTGTTGGACTGAGGCCTAAATTCAACATCATTGGTGGTTTTGTAAATAAAAATCAAACCGGTTTTATTATTACATGCACTCTATCATATTTAAAATTAATATTGTTTATCATTTCTTTTTTCATCATAAAAAGCGTATACCCTAAAAACCTTTTAAAGGATTAAATCACCATTCCATTCATTGATTCCATGTTTTATCAACATTTTTGGTCTAGTGAAAAGTTAATATCCTGCAACATTTCCCCGTAAACTTTTCACCAATCCACTGATAAATAAAACATAATATTTCGAATTTGTAATGGTAACTACAGTAATATTGCACAACAATCATCATCATCATCGGCCTGTTGCAGTCCACTGCTGGACATAGGCCTCTCCAAATGCTCGCCGCTTTGATCGATCTTCGGCTACTCGCATCCAGCTTCAGCCAGCCTTCTTGCGCAGATCGTCACTCCATCTGGCCTGAGGCCGTGCTACACTACGACTACCAAGACGCATAAAAATAAATACTCTAAAATTATAATTAAGCTGCTTTCCATTGTTATAGTTTTTAAAACCGTTTTGTTAAAGAGTCGCAAGATTACACAAACATGCCAAATTATCTAAGTGTTAAAGTAAGTGCCTTAACTTAGTGTGAATAATTTAATTTAGTCTATGCAGAATGGGAAAGGCGCAACGAGTCGTGCGTTGCGAGTAAAAGTTTCTATGTTAAGAATAAATTGCTTGTTACTGTACAAAAAGTTTTGCTTTTTCAAAACGTCTTGTTTGAAACTCAATTAGGTACCTGTTTTATTACAATTGCAGCTATTATTATGTTACGCAAGTTACAAGTGTCTACCTAACATTGGGGAACTATAATAAACACAAGCGCCGTTGGTCAGTAGCGGCCGGCTGCTGTAACGTAGCCGAAACGTCAATCAGACTTGCTGTTAAGTGAAGCTGTAATGTCTACAGATACACTCTGTATAAATCTTGAATAATATCGGCGCCTTAGTCCCTATATAATTATGTTCATTATAGTTATAAAAGTATCAGCAGAAACATACTTTTGCTCGACCCGGAAATCGAACCCGGGACCCCGAGATCACGGACCGATACTTAAACCACTTGACCAAACGGGGCGTTTATAGTTATAACTAGCGGCCGCCCGCGACTTCTTCCGCGTGGAAAAGTAACTTTTTACCCCCCTTTCAACCCCTTACAACCCCCTTTTCGCAATAAAAAGTAGCCTTTGTTCTTTCTCAGGGTCTAGATTATCTGTATACCAAATTTCATTTAAATCCTTTGAGTAGTTTTGGCGTGAAAGGTTAACAGACAGACAGACAGACAGAGTTACTTTCGCATTTATAATATTAAGTATGGATGCAACGCTAAAATCTAAAGAAAATATTAAACTTTAAGGAATGTAGGAATGTATATTACCCAGACGTAAACGACGTGGGTCCTCGCCTCGCTCACGGCTTCGAGAGGAGCCTTAAAGTTAAGACAGAGATAAGGCAGTGACCAAACAAAGGTACTCCCGTGGGGACGAGATGCTTTGCCTAGTAGGAAATAGTTTTTCGCAAGTGGCTCCCTTAAGCGAACATAAATCAAGGTTCGGAGATGGGATGCTTGCTACCATGGCATTATCATCCGACTACATTCACAATAATACACTTCTTTTTTGATGTAAATTGATGTTTGCGTTTTAAGCAGGATTCTGTTTTTTTTTTTCATATTATATCTCACTTGATAATGTTAACAGCAAAAAATGGAAATTCCCATTTTGGAGATAGAATTTCTTCCATATTGATATTACATAGGCATACATCTCAAGTGAAATATCAATGCTGCCAGTATTTTGGGGACACTCCCACTGGAATACACTTATTGTAGGTTTAGGTACTGTTTTACATTTCCTTAAGTTATATAGTTATATTATAGTAATAGTATATAATCAAATAAAACTTATACTCCAAAATATAGTCATGAAATAAATAAACTAGCTTAATTTGTAAAAAAAGAAGAAAGTAGAAGACGAAGTAGAAGTCTACGCAGAGTATTTTGCATAGACACCTAAAGTCTTCTGCGATGTATTTGCCGAGTGAGTGAGGGTACCGGACAGGCGTCCGGTAATATATATATAGGCAATAAGCCTCCTTATTGAGTTAAAAAGTTGGCAGCGCACTTGTGATTCCACTGCTGTTGCGGGTGTCTATGAGCGCGCGGGCGGCGGCAATCGCTTACCACTAGGGGATCCGTCTGCTTGTCTGCAGCCTATCACATAAAAAACATAAACACTTAATTTCTAGCTTTGCTATAGTCAGAATTAAAATACTGATTATATCAGTGATTTAGAATAATCACTGTTAGGTATTTTATTAAAGTATAGATGTGTGTGTGTATACGTAGATGTAGTTGATTTGTAAATGTGTTGCAGCTAGGTGCTGTGCTAACCAGGTCACAGTGTGCCCCGTCTACCGTAAACCGATAGCAACGTCCAACTATAAAATGCAGCTATGCGCTTTTATATCGCTATGTGCGTTTAACTACTCCACTCAACTTTATGCTGCATTTTACAAACTACAAACTGGGCCTAACTACAATTTTATTGTTTGTCTGTGAAATTCTGAAAGCATCCAGTTGGAAAAGTTATTCATACCTACTGTCGCATTCAGTGACGTCAACATTCTCTTGAATTACGAATAGTCTTTATGTATATTAAAATAAGTGTCAATATTTTGTTTCTCAAGTGACAATTACAGTTAATTGACATAATCTCTGGGTGTGAAGTCCTACAGTAGCCTACCTTATGTTTTCGAGTACTTCGGACCATTATCAGTTCATTAGTCCTTCCGACTGAAGGATCTGTAAATTCTGAATTTCATATTGCCATTTTTATTAGTTTTTTTATACGTGATATAATATGGCAGACGAATATTAATATTGGTAAAATGGTTTAGCGCACTTTTCGCTTGTAAATTATATAATATATAATGTTAAAAGCACACATATTTACAAAACTGGAGATCTTCTACCCAAATACCCTTTATATGTTGTTTCTGTGGAATAACGAACATCTCTCCATTATAAATAGGTTATCGTCGGTGATATTTCAATATAACCGCTTATAAGCACTTCGTTAATCCAAGCTAAGAATCTGTAATAATAGCACAATTGAATTACTAAGTCAACGGATTCCTCCCCACGCAGCTCAGGTTACATCTAAGGGAATTAGGAGAAATTGCCTTTATCATACTTATAATTTGAGGTACAGAAATGATACCAAATGTTCTTTAAAAATATTTATAAACCGTAATAATATACAGCAGCTGTGGTCACAGCGGACCACGAGTCCGCTTTGGGTCCGCTAGTGACCACGGCTGCTGCAACGTAGCGAAACGTCAAGCAGTAAGTACAATCTAATGTACTTAACAATAAATGTCGCATTCATCGCATTTAAGTACAATCCAATGTACTTAATACAATAAAAGTCGTCTTATTTTTATTCCGTTTTAATATATTATTATAGTTGTAATGCAACGCCCAAGTCAAAAAAACTATTTATAAACCGATGTGAAAATATGCAAAACCAAATTGCCCATACGGGATGTTGAAATACCGATATATCACCAATGATATGCTCATGTCAGATTAGGTACATTATTCAAAATGAAATTGACTTTCGGTTTTGGGATTACTCATGTTGTCATACAGAAACGTTGAGATTTAAAAGAAACTATCTGTACAAACAAACTTAACGAAGAATAATCAAGTAAAACACCGTCCAATTGCCAGCGCCGTCTTGTAGAAATTTCAGCTTAACTCGATAAAAGCCGGTGCTTCTAGAATTTACGTTTTAAACGATGTAAACTAAGTAGTTAATTATGTTTGCAAAACGTAACTATTTCAAAAAGCAATATTGAATTTTGTTTCGTCAAAAGCTGATAAGTATAATATTAATTTTGTTTGGAATATTATACAAAAGTCTAATTAATATAAGTTACGATCATCTTTTAGAAGCAGACTATTCTCATTATTAATTTAAGTTGTTGTAAGCAGCGATGGGGAATATTATAGCAATAAGTATATTGACTTTCAAAGCTGGACACTAAGATACATGATGTCCTTCAAGTTACATAGGATAGACAGATAGAGGATAAATTGAACTCCCATGGGAAAAATCACAACGAATCAGTAGTGAAAAATACGACGAGAAAAGGATATTAAAAACGCAATAGTAATAAACGTATACAGTTATAGTATTTACACCTATTTTAAACATCAATAACTTACACCCAGACCACTCATACACAATAATAGATACAACTGTTTATCACACGAATGTTTGTCCATTGTCCCAATGGAGATTTAATCCTCGACATTTGGCGTAGTGAAGGAAGCAGGGACGCGTACCCCGTAGGTCTAATGTAGCCACTGCTTTAATTAAATAATTTTATTTTTACGTTGAACTTTATTAATCCTCGATTTCTTCTCTACAGGTACAGCATCAATGCGCGCCGACCATCAGAAGTGAAAACTAATTTCGCCTGTTATTTAATACCGCCTAGTGAGTACGTAAGCCTATCTTCAAATATTGAGCAAAGAAAAAGCCTCTCACTTTCTTCCATTCATTCTCAATTTTGGTACACGTGTGTAAATGTGAAAGTGATTCGACAACTGATTCTACGGTCGTTCGATGTCTATTGCCTATCAATTTTATTATTCGAGTACAAATAGCATCGAAAGTAATTAATTTTTTTATTGCGTTTTTATTAAGATGTTGACTGTGAGGCATGCATTGTCTTAAATATGTCTTATGGTGCAGCCATACCTCAATAAGTTTTTGTTGAGTACGTAAGTAATGCTTTCTAGCGTAAAAAAATGCCGTGGATCTTAATTTTTTTTTTATTAAAATAATTAATCATTAGAACTTTAGAAGTTAGAATCGTAATTTTGAAATAAATAATTAAGTTGAGAAATTGAGGTAGTGTAGTAGTTTAGACTTGTGGAAAATTTGAAGTTTTAGTTCGAATTTTGGTTGACCATTTTGTCCAATATACAAACGCTTGCAAATACAGAATAAATTGCACAATATGATTATACCAAATTGGTCCCAATAGAGCGTGTACAATTAAGACAGTTTTCATAACAATATACCTACTTAAATTAAATTAGCTTCAATTTTACGCAATTGTTGCAAAATTTGCGATATATTAAATTTCCATGCTAAAATTATTTGTCATTATTGATTGCCTTGGCGCAATGGAATACATTGGATACCACAGGATGCATATGCATCTGGGAGACAGCTCAAAATATACCCCAATGCTTCGGCCAAGTCTAACGGCTAAAAAGACAATTTATTCGCTTAATACAACTATCAATTTATTAGCCGCTTCTGTTATTGAAAATAAATCTTTTTTAGCTTCTGGCACATTACGATTCAAATTTCTAAGTGACTGATGAGCAGTTTTTTGGTAAGAGAAGATAACATTTGACTTGTTTTCATTATCATTGATCAATAGAAAACTGATATGTCGTGTAACTTAGCTATCAATCAATCAAATTTTAATTTTCTTTACGACTTATGTCATATACAATATCATACATTCACAAAAGAGTAATCCTAACGTCAGTGCATATCAAAGGCTTTGTTAGCAAATCCGACAAAAAAACAATCATTCTAAATTGAGGGATATAATGCACGAGCATATTTTTATTTTACTATGAAAATAAAATAATATTACAGTATTGATATTCGAATGTTTTAATGAATAAAATTCTAATTCAAACATAAGTATCAACAGTTAAAAACTGCCTCAGCTCAGCTCTCAGCGTTTCTTTTAGATTAGCATTTCATTATTTTATTTCTATTTACAAACGTGTTACCTACTAATATACGAATGAATCTTTGTTTTTGATTCTGTAATATGTTTCACATCTATCAACGAATGTTATTATACCAATTTTGATTAAAAAGAATGAATTTGATGCCATAAACAATAATTAAGAAAAAGAAGTAAATAGTAAGATAACGCCAAACAGCGAGAGAGAGAGTTGAAACGCAAAGACTCCTGGCTGACCGTTAACTATTTCATTCATTACCAGTAATCTTTTCTTTTAATAAGTATCTATAGTTAGAAATACTCGTAGATTTATTTAAACTAGTATCTTTTCGTATTCATTACCAAAATATAACTTTCACGTTTCATTTTTGCATAACAATCCCATTCAGGATACGAGAATCATATTAATCTCAATAATTTCATATTTCGTTTAACATTTTAAACGCAAATGCCTGTGAGTTGCGGCATGTTCATTTTTGAAATATTAATTACGACGTATCCACATTATGATGCAGTCAAGCAATGGATATTATCCGCGAATTCACTGGCATTCAATCCACAATTTCGGATAATGATTACACGAATCTAATATCATACCGAACGTTGATATACACGACGTATTGATACCTAATCTCTACAATGTACCTGGTTAGTAAGTAATGAAAAAAAAATGCGTAAAAAGCATTTCAATCATACCACGTAATTAATGAATGTTATACATTTTAATTACTCCTTCCCGTTATCCGCTTGTCTACCCTGGGTGGACAGTGACACAAAATGTTGTAATTTCCCGCTCTTATTTTCTCCTCTCTTCTCGGTACAAAAAAAATAAAAATTACAGTTCTCCCGAAGATACAATGGAAGTAGGCCAAACTATTCTCAACAAAAATACCCTATAGTAAAAATACTTACATAAAAATTAATTGTTTTATTTAAAGTGGGGGAGGAAAAATTAGCACACTTCTTGCACTTGACTTAGAACCATTTATTCACAATGTTTTCTTGCAAGTGAAAAATTGTCATAACTACAAAGTATTTTTATTAAGTTAAAAACTGAAAGCCGCTTGAAGAAGAAGAAACTAAAAGGCTTTGGCATTTAGAAACCAAGCAGTTATAACAAAGTAGGTCTGTATACTTTTTTTTATTCCGTAAAATGGAACTAAAATGGAGTTGAAAATCATCGATGTTCCCGCTGTCCGTAGCAGCATTTTATATAACGGGACAGCATTCCTATGTACTCGAATGATTGCTAACCGCGGTTTTATTTGTTCACAAAATTAATATTCAGGACAACTTTGGCCGGGGTCCCGTTGTGGCCAGTCCTTGTGCGTATAACGGGTGATGATCGAATCGGTGTGCTCCTTTTGACTATTCGGTTCAATGTTTAAACTATGTGTGGACAGTACTAATAGCAAACGTATTTAGCGCTAACTTCCTGCCTTTAAGTACATACGTCTGATAATTTACCTGCCACCGAATTTTATTCGAAACTTTTCCGTTTCTTTTTCGATTACAGCATTTGAGCTTTGATTTGGTGAATCTCTCTCATCTTTATTAGATTAGACCTTGATTCAGAATTTAACAGCGACCGCTGACCGTTGCAACCCTTTAACACAGGAACCTGGTCAACTGAATCATGGTAACACATTTCAGAAACCACCCGAAGCGTGCAGGTGTCCTCACGATATTTTCCTTACTACCGAGCTATGGTAGAATAGAATAGAATTATATTTGAAAAATCCAGAAGAGCATGCTCAGATTCGAAGCGTTCTTATCCAATGATACCATCGTCGCGCGCTGATTTGGTGTATTATTTACCGTTTCATAAATGTATTTAATAACATTTCCCTTTACTTTGTTGCTTACTCTATCGTTGAGCGGAGTTTAATAATTTCTCGAGTCTCAAAAGACACTATAGAAGAAAATAAACAGATAACTCTGCTCGCCTTAAATCGTATTAAGGCAATGATTATGAAACTTAAAGAACTTATGTACAGCATCAAAGTAAACAAAACTATCAATTTCTTCAATCGACTCTCATCTTACTATCATACACATTAGGTTGAATATAAATTGAGGAAATTTGACAGGTTGTGGTAACCTGATGTGTGGGTGACTGTACATAAAAATCAAAAAACGAATATCATTAATTACTAATGTCATTAGGCAAGTAAATAAGCAAATTAAGCATTACCACACAGTGTTTCCGTAAGTAAGCTTGCTGTTGAGTCACATCGCGACTGGTTTCTGTACCCAATCGGTTACAATTAAGGCAATGCTAATAAAAATTCCACTCATCTAACCACAGCCTATTTGACCTAAAGGTGAGTGAAACTGGTATTTCAAATTTTTTTTCGTCGCTAGCGTTCGAAGATGATTTAGACCGATTAGAAGCAATCTCCATTCCGCGCATTGTACACCTATAAATATACGCTTTTATGTTTGTTTCATCTCATCATAATACATTTTTATCAGTTAGTGCCTACATAGTAGGTAATAATTGAGTTTTTCTAGTGAGTTATGATAATACTGCCTACTTATAAATATTGTTTTATTCTAGTGAGTAGGTATGTACGGCATGTACATATTGTACATACAAATAGATTTTATTAACAGAATTGGCATTTTGTTACTCAGAAAATAATTATTTTCAACGCCTGACCTTTATGCATAGAATGGTTGCATGGTCCGTGTAGTTATAAAATTGAATCAAATTACAAAATCTGTTAGATATGTGGAGGTGTAGCGGTCGCCACCTAAAACAATTGAATGGAACCTTTTTGGGACAAGAGACAGTTGTCGTATCTTCGATGTGCGTTTAGTTTGCAGGGCCTTCACAGCACAGAATCCCGTATTAACAGTAGCTGCTCTAACGAATGAATAAATTGGCATACTGTTTTGAAAACCTTAATTAAATTGCAAGGTTTAGCGCCTTCTCTTCTGTAACACTTTTGAACACTAAACCAACCTTAACTTTGATAATTTGCAGGGCTGTCACAAGTAGAATCCCTTACTTACTGTACCTACTCGAACGAATGAAATATTGTTTCGGAAACCTTAAGTAAGAATTAAATTGCAAGGCACTAAACTCTTCTGTAGACACTTTTAAACATTTGATCAACCTTAATTTTGATACGAACATTATCTTTCTCATTTACTTTTACATACATTAATGAGTGCTATTCTCGAAAATGCGATAATTAACATGCGTGACACATTAGGCAGACACATCAGAAATAAATGGGGACGGAAAACCAAATAACTCTCCCCTAGAAATATGTATCTAGGACACTTTATCTACCCTTCTTTGCGTTAAGTTAATGGCGCACATAGATACTAAAACTACAAAAGAAATGGGCCTCTATTTTAGGGTTACCAAACGTTTTCAATAATTAAGACCAAACGGATTTAAGAGATAGTTAATCTTCCTCTTCAAACAAATGTATCCAACTAAGATTGCAGAACCTAGCAAAAGGGTCGAAAGACAAATGTCTTCTGACCACTAATCATTATTATATTGATCGCAGCCAATCTTAACGATTAGCATATAACGAAAGTCATGCGAATATTATAGTGCACAAGTACAAGTACAAAAAGGTTGACTGGTAGAGAATGCCTCTTGGCATTAAGTTCGCCTATTATATTAATCTTTTAGTGCAATAAAGTTTAAAATAAAAATAAATAATAAATGCTAACAAAGGTGCAATCTCCTATAAAAAAAAAGATATTACGCTTATTAAATTACTTTAGCATAAAGTTATGTAACGTATTGTGCAATAAAGAGATAGATACTCTTTATTGCACAACACGTATCTATCTATATATCTATCTATTTGTACTATTTTCCTAGCATTGACTATACCTACCTCATGGATGTAACTTACAACCTAGACAATCAGATAAGTTTATTTAATCCCGTATTACATACTACAGGCATTTGCAAGTTTAATCTTACTGCATTAAATTGCCGCACATGTTAACTTAAGACTCTCAAGGCTTAGTTTGCACTACAGCATCTTAATGGGAAAACCGAGAATACACTTTACGCTTTTATTTTTTCGTATCTGAGTCAGTCAGAAGAAGAATAAATGAAATCATTTCTGAGTTCACTTTGTACTTTATGAGGTGTTTGTTCTATTTGGCAGTTCGTACCATGGTTTATTTATTTATGGTTAGGTAAAATGTTTTTACTTTCTATCGTTCTGAATCTATTAACTCTTGGTTCAACGATTAAATTTCACTTAAACATGATGATATGAGACATGTTAGTAGGTACTATATACATTTACATTTAACATCATAACTCATACAACATAGTTTAATTAGTAAGCCAGTAAAATAATATAATTCAGGCTGTTTTGCAAAATGGAACTACGCAACTAATTGGCTAACAACAAGCAAAACTAACTACATAATATATCCTAAACCCCGCAATCCATATGTAAAAGAAGTATAAAGGTGAACGGTAGTCGGGAACACTACGAAGATAGACAGACAATATTAGATCAGCAGTTGAACTTTCTCCGGGACCTAACTCCTTCTGTCAACCCTACGCCACGCGACTTTGTTTTTCATGTCAGATCTGCTGTTTATCTAATAAACTAAGCAAGCGATGCGTTTATGTGTAAGACAAAAAAGCGTGAGACATGGTTTCGAAAATTGCCAGTTATTATAATAGGCAATATTATAAACGGGGTCAGGTGGTAGCAATTTTCCCATTGTCATAATGGTCAATTATCTGGAGCGCTCCACCGGTTTGACTTCGTAACGGAATGTGGGAAATTCTTCAAGCGCCGAATATTTTTATGAAATAAAATATGGAACGTGAACTCATTTTCATGAGATGATATCAAATTGAAAACGGAGAGCCCTCCCATTGCGGGAAACGGTTTTATGAAACGATCGTTTCCTATGGGTTAGCTTGATTTTCTATTAACGTATGTCTTGCAGAATTGCGCTATTCCTCAGAATGTTTCCATTTACTGAGTAAAGGAGCTTAAAATGTTCCAATGGTTTTACGATAGCTTTTTATAACCAGTTTTTACGGAAAACTTTTTTAAGATTAATATTCTTAGGTTTCCTGTTCAATGAACAAAGACATTCTTCTCTTTACGGATCTTTAGGAAAATTCTAAAAAGCTATCATATTCTTTTTAGGATATAACTTTAGATCGTTGGCAGATGGCTTCGACAGATGCCTAAGCTATTGAATTCTCATTAGGAAATAGTAGTCGAAACATACATAGTTCCATATTAATTAGCGGTTGTGAAATGTATAAACCGCATGAACATCAATGGACGCGTCAGTCACAGGAACTAATTACCAATATGACGCGATAACTCGACTGTTTCTAAAGAGCGGTTTACAATTCGACAAGTAG
Organism: Cnaphalocrocis medinalis; assembly: GCA_014851415.1. Classification (NCBI taxonomy): domain Eukaryota; kingdom Metazoa; phylum Arthropoda; class Insecta; order Lepidoptera; family Crambidae; genus Cnaphalocrocis; species Cnaphalocrocis medinalis. Next base: position 7,754,004 of record CM026280.1, on the reverse strand, counting down.
AGTAGCCAGTTAAGTTGCATAATTGGTGAAATTAGCCTTTTTGCCGTTTGAACGTCAAAAGCGAGTTAAATAGTGACTGATAAAGTTTAATTGAATAAATCACGATCCTAATTTTCGGTGAGTTTAGTATGAAGTAGGTAACCCCCGCTCGCGCCTCCCAAAACTCGCCAACTTTTAACGGACACGCAGACAGGCGAGTTAAGTCTTTAGTTTAGTACAGTAAGTGTTTTATAACAGTCCATTTGTTTTTAGTTTATATCGCGACGGCAATTTATGACGTACTATCTGATTACATTTTTATTTTTACAGTGACGATTCTTTGCAATTTATTCTTAAGTGCATTATTTACTTAATGTTATTCAAATCAAGTCGAGAATTTTAGTACCAAATGTTGCAAATAACTCTTAGAAAAAACCTCTCAATGTCTACAGCCTACACATGAAACGACCACAAAACATCAAAATGTCTCAATCGATATGGATCCATATCGAATCTGCTAAAAGAAGTATGAAGTGGTCGTTACTTAACTTACTTTTATTTCTATTTGTGAAGCCAAACCGCAGAGCACTAATACATAAGTATAATAATGTATGTTCAAATTCGTTCGCGGTTGAACGAAGGCCAATGAAATGAAATTAATAATAAGTATCTAACAAACATTAAAACCCAATTTAAAACCAGCTGCGCATGAACAATGCGGGCGCATTGAGCAATTCAATTATATCGCGACAAAATAATCTCAACCTATGCAACTAGGCGAAAACAATGTAGGTGTCTTTTAATCTCCAATCAGTTCGTTGTTACGCATTAAGGAGATTGCTCAATTGGTAGGGCGAGGTCAGGTGCTTGAGAGAAAACCTCAGCTGTTTCATCTTAAATAGGTTCTATACTTAAGTAAATAATGCACTTAAAAAATTCATCGAATAGTAAAGGTGTGACTAGAACCCACAACCTTCCACATACCGGGTGGCTGTTCTACCAATTAAACTAACAGAACCCCGTACTAAGCTGACAAATTTCGTAGGAGCTTGATACGTCATGAGCTGACGATAGTCTCTACAATATTGTAGATATACCTAAACAATATCGAGTGGAAACATTATTGCAAATAATTGACCACCAGTTAAGATGAAACTGCTAACTGAATAATGTAAAGAAAGTAAAAGTATACAAAGAGCTGCGACTATTTCAGCCGATGACAAAAGGCGGAACTAACATCTAATGTTCTTAGGCCCTCTTGCGCCTCATGTTAGAGATTAACTCATTAATTCCGTGATAGTTATATAGAAACTACAACATCCCGGTGTTAAGCACTAATCCGATGGCGCAAGACAGTTAAAAAAAATATTTCCGTGTTAACGAATGTTTCGAGGTTAAAGTGCTTAATTCTGACACGCGCAAGAGGACGTTATGATTTAGAATAACCCTCACACGGAGAGCGGTGGCAGTGCATTCAAAATATTACCAATAAGCGTGCCATACTTCCTTTATTCTATTACGATTTTCATGAACATAAAACAAGTGTTACTCGTACAATTCAAAATAAAGAGCACACTCGTAAAGAAAATCGAAAGTCGGTCAATTGCAAATTTAATGCCGAGTACCTCTTTTGATATGCGGTTTGTTGCATGCAAATATTGACCCTATATTTATGACTAGTGGCCCGCCGTCACTTCGTTTCGGCACTTTAGTTTCACATTGCACCAATAGATGGCGCTGGGCGTCGATTACATCGCGCAAGTGTTATGTTTTTCGGGATGTGCACATACCTATAAGCCACTACAAGTGGTTGCCTATTATAGAAGTTATCTCTTTATAAGTAGCTTAGAACACAAATAAATAAGTATTGTAAAACTTTTACCGTGTGCCTATTGAACAAGAAACTTTTAGTAAGTGGGTAACTTGGAGATTTCCGATCAAGTTTAAGTATGTTTTCTAGTACAAAAATGATTGATAACGATTCGGGGCGGATTCGTCTATCTATTGAGAAAATGTTTATGAAAATAATAATAATATTACCATCCGCAATAATATTCAGCTACGGTGGCCAATCTTAAAACTGAGCCACGTACGCAAGATGTAGGTATTATAGCGTGTGCGCAAACATAGGTGTACTCTGTATTCCCTTACCCTCTTAATTCGATGGGACACCAATATGACACGACCAAAGAGGGATCAGGCGCAGGGCCAACAGCTTAACATGCTTTCCTAGGGACGGGGGTACAGTGGCCAGCACATCAGTTACTACAATCTGTAAAATTTCCCGTATATTCCGAAGGACGGGAGTAGGTACAAGACCGCCAACTTCCAGACTTCAAATTAATATAAGTAATACTCGTATTACAGGGGAACACTGCAGAAAAGAACCTATTGCATTGTTCGAACAATATCTCTGATTCTATTAAAGTTTTTAAACAAGTTTTCCAGTGAGAGTTGTTAACTCAACGTATTGCTCCACGAATCCTAGCTATAACTGTTTTGAGTATCGACTTATTGCTTACTGTCTGTGATGTCACTCTGAGCATTGAAGGTGTTATTGTATTGCGTATTGCTCGTAAATAAGAAATTGCTCCACTTTGCCAAGCCGAGGTCACGACAGAGAAAATCATTACTCTATTGTATCGTTACCGATAGTTATTCAAACGAGACATGCAAGCCATTGGGCTGAATAATATACAACGAGGATACCAATAAGACTTCCTATTGTAGGTGAAAATCAAAGGAGAGGCTATAAAATAACGGGAAAATTTGCAATACGAAATTGAACCTCATTGTGATACAGAAATATTTGCATGTCTTTTATTCTGAACCATTACCATTCTGAACTACATTTGCTCTACGACTTTCAGAAATACGTCGAAAACTTTTTTGACTTCTAATACAAAATTACCAAGTCACGTGACCGACTTTGTATGAACATTTGAATTATTTCATTGGACCAATGTTTGTTCAGAATGGCTAGTAGAACACGTGGTTAAAGGGATGTAAATGTTCACAGATACACCCTGTATATTGTGATTCGTTATGTAGTGAATCCTAAAGTGCTTTAGGTGTTTGCACGGGTTTACAGGATATTCGAGGGTGTCTACGTTGAGCGTGACAAAAAAACCACTATTAAAAGTGAGGGTCCATAATAAATATATGGTTTCTATAGTAAGCTAAAATGCATACACCCTCACAAACATTCCTGCGTCCGCCATCTTGGCGAAGTCCAAGAAGGCTTCATACATTTACTTTAACTTTATTTTAATTACTTTATTTTAATCTTACGAGCTGAAGGCAGTAGGTCACCTCCTAGATCTTTAAAACAGATATGTTCGTGAGAAAGAACGATGAACTGTGACGAAATAGCCACTAAAGCCATGTCGGACGCCAGAGAAACCATTGTGCATGGTTGTAAACGCAACGTATTATGCCACTATTGACTAATAGTTACCTATGAGTATAAATGCCACACACTATAAATTATTTCACCTTTACCCTGTCTCTTTATTCATTTGAAATTGGCAGAATTTACTGCTTCCTCAAGACGCAAGCCATAAAAAAGCTTATTTTGTCTTAATAGAATCACGATAGTCAAAACTTCTGTTATATTCCTAAAAAGATACAATCCTAGCTGTCCGGAAACTCGTGTACTAAATAATATCTACACATGTCTGTAATAATTTTACATTAAAATGCAATTTGTCACGCTAATCGCACTCCAGTGGGATCCTACAGATGTTGTTTCCGACATCCAATACTTGTAAGAAGATATTGAGAACTAACCTATCCTACTATTCTCATGGCGGTAACTTGAAACATGCAAACTGTGCAATGAATCATCTGTAATTTTAGATATTCTTTTTTTACATATTGTACGCCTCGGCGTAAATAGGCTAACTGGACTGGAGTAAGCCACAGGCGTGTCTGTGCTGTGACATACCGAATGATTCGAGTGAGTGAGGGTACCGGAGGCCCAATTCGGAAAGAAAGGCAGTTTACAGGTTGGCAGTGCACTCGTATGCTATTACCATAGGCAGCGGCACCCTTACCATTAAGGGGTTCATCTGCTCGTCTGCCACCTATTATATAAAAAAACACATTTATGCGATGCACTTGTATACTTTGAAATAGACAGAACGCCCGCAACTTCGTACGCGTGGAATCACTTATTTGCATATTTTGCAAAATCCACGCAATATATTTTCATAAATTGTAGCCTATGTGTTATTCTGACGTATAAGCTTTATTGTTGTAAAGTTTCATTAAAATCCATATCGTAGTATTCGTTGTATTTGCGTGAAAAAGGAGCCAACATTCATCCGTACTTATAAACTTTCCCGTTTCTTAATACGAGTATTAGGTAGTGCGATAAATCAGTGAGAGGAATTGATAATTGCTAATTTAATTTAAATTGATGTAAAAAAGGGAATCCAGCGCAGTAGCGGAACGTAGTAGATTCCTAATAGAAATATTAGATACAAACTTGTTTATTGACAACCTTCGATAAAAACTCGGTTAATTTCAAGCCTTGAATATTACACGGCAATGCCCGTAAAGTTTTATTCCTCCTCAATAACAGTTTAGTTTCATATTACAAATTGCATAACGCTTCAAGGTTATCCCGGTAAATTATATAATTGATTAAATACTATTCGGATAGTTCTTTCCTTTAGGTGGTTTTTAGACAAGCTATTCGGATTGCCGGCTTCGTGTGTCGAATACTTCCTATCCTGTTACTAAGTAATTTCAAAAAAGAGCCAGTAATAAGGCAAGTTTAATAATTAGAGGTATGGATATCCTTCTTTGCGAAATGTTTGAACGGGCTGCACCATTGCAATTTAACGTCTACTACGATAATTACTTAGCGATTTTGTCTGCAACTTCGCTCGCGTAGAATAGTTATGGCAACATTTTGTGAAGGCTAGAACAGAAGTCCCATCATAGTAGAGATGACTTGATTTGTATGATGGAGGTCTTTGCCCTGCAACGGGACAGTATATAGGCTGATACGATACTTTACATGGAACAGAAAATTTACCAATTTTTATGAAGTGATGACTTTTTATTTAGAATAAAGTTTCATTATTTGATCTTTGATAATGACAATATCTCATCATGGCGTATAATTCTCTGTTGCGTCCAAAGCTGTCGCTTTAGAGCCAGGAAAACTATTTTATTTATTTAAACTATTTTAACTATACGAATTTTGAATTATTTTACATGGTCGTACGATAACATAATCATAATCACACTTTTGGGCTATATAAAATCACTACTACTACTCCACTGGCTCAGCGACCCGAAACGAGTCTTGGCGTCCGAAACAAGATAACGCCAGCTTTGGTCGATCCTGCACTACCTGATGCCAGTCGTGACTATGTAGAATCAATAAAACAAAATGTTTTCGTTCAATGGAATACCGCTCGAAACACATCATCACATTATTGTTAATATTCATAATCGTCCCTGCCTAACCGGATCCTTACCTACATGATGTCATCATAACGTACAGAATTGGCAAGGTATTGTTACCTCGGCAAGAAATGATGAATTCGGGACAAATTCATTTATACAATGTAGGCAACTGTATAACTGTGAATATTATGCAAATTCATTGAGCAGTTTTCGCACGATGCTCGTAAAAACTAACAGGTAAAGTTGCGGTCTCAATCATTGTACGGGAATATGAATATGTAGCTATGAATATAAGATGCGCTGTCCATATATCTAAATAAATTTACGTAGGGATTTTTCTGCAATTGTTATGTAAAGTTTCGTATTGCCAAGAGAGCGATGGAAAGAATAATGATAGAGGTTTAACTTCGCATCCGGAAAAATAACACTTAGATAGTCGTAAGTAACATTACAATAATTATAAATTGTCACAACATCTCATACAATCTCATCATCATCTTAAGCTCTTGTGTTAAATGCAAATATTAATAACGCTCAGACACTGATCAAACACAAGTGTTCATAACACGAATGTTTGTCCAGGGTGGGACCTGATTCAACCCACTACTTTTGACATATATCAAATACGCCATCTGACCATGTACATCTGAAATTAACAAGAAAAGGTTACGAAAAAAGGACATATTGTATTCCTAATCTACAAAACATATAATTTTTAAATGTAAAATAAATCTCTTGGTTTTATTTCAATTGTCAAAGTTTCTAAAAGCATTTTAAAGCAAAACATGCAACTAGGTATTACTTAAAGGTAAGTAAATAATATTATGAGCTATTACAGTGTTCATTTATGAATCATGACAGGAACCGTTTGAGTCGTTAAAGTTTTTTTAATCGTTACGTCATTGAACACGCAATAGCATTTTTTATTAAAAACATCTTTTCTATTCATGCTTAGGTAAGTAGTGTGTGTAAAGTGTTTTTGTAAACGAGGCATTATTTATTTTTATACATGTAAAAAGTTCTAACATTTGCCATAATGCTCTTGCATTATTTTACCTTTGATTTAGTTTTTCTTTGATCCCTTGAAACGTTTAAAGGGCGATAACTGTTTTTCAATAGCTCATAAATCTTTTATAATTCACACTTTACCTCCCCGACGCATATCAAAGGCTCTCTATACCATACATTTGCCTTTGAATTGGATAAAATGAGGAATTGAAAGTATTTCCATAAGCATAAAAGCCTTAAAACTTACCCATATCAATGGAGGCATATATTTTAGGCGATTGAATTCCGGAATATCATACGAGTACACAATGGAAAATAAATTTATATGCCGAAGACCAAGTGACTCCAGCGGTCAACAAAATTAATTTTATGAACACAGTAACCGATACCGTAACAAGGGCCTATTGTTTACGGGTTTGGAAAGTGTTTCCTTTATTTTATTAGGAATATCTGATACACATTGCATTATTTGAATAAGAAGGTTTGTACAACCAATGAATATACAACGCCATACAACACAGAATGCCATAATAATTACTATGTAGAGCGGAATTCATCGTGACTATTTGATAAAACAGAACACCTTTTTAAATGATACAAAAAGAAATACTTAATGTTACTTATCTTTAAAAACGGCAATTGAAAATAGATTTATCTTAAAGTAAGATACATTCAACTGAAAATATGTGAGTTTATTGAAGAACAGTAACTTCCCCATTCATTTGTCCTGGTAACGATCGCTAGTTTTTTAGAAGCCATCGATCTACGACAACTTTATTTCTACGTAACTAGACTTAAAATTGATATCCAGACTTATTAGAGTATTTTTGTTACCGTTCCTAATCCTTACACTAACTTATCACAGAATTTTGATTTACCACACCAGAGTTACAAAGAAGTAGAAACTAACAATTCAAAGTCCCTAAGACCCCATTTCCATAATTTCAAATAACAGATTGTATTTGCCGAAGGAAATTTTATTCCGTTTGACGCGATGAGGGTAATCGCACCAATCTTCGGTGACTGTAAAATAGTTTTAAGTCCGTCACGAAAATTCGCCGCGGGCTAACTGAAACAGAATGTTTGGCATCGCCTCCTCGCGTCAGGGTTGCCAGACCAAATTTAATAAATTATCTATCATCACAGCGCAACTACTTCTGCATGAAATTTCAACGTAATGATACGCAATCACTTTGGATGGCTTCAGATAATATCTGCTACACCAACAACCCTATACCTGTTATTTTAGGGATCTTCCACATACCTACTGATATGTATCTAGGAAATAGCGGTAAGGTTTCCACTAAAGTTTTTGACACACTTTTTATGAACTCTCGTATCTATTTTATGGAAGTCTGGTTCCGTGGAACTCTTTTTGGAAATCCCTGATTTGGAAATTTTATCAAACGAGTCCCTGTATAATTATATTGTCATTGCACCTGCGTAGGCTATCCCTCAGGGTAAGGTCCAAAAAATTTTACTACATAAACAGAAGTTTCACTTCAAAACTACGAATTGATATAGGGTAATTCGTAGTTTTCAACATAGTTGAACTATTGAATACTTGGCAATACTAATCCTTCGTCCAAGTGATTCGGCTTCGTCCATTTGGATCGCACGTGACTACAAGCCGGGTTACTTGGCTCTCGGAGATTATTTTCATTGTTTCCTTCAACAATTTATTTCTTTATTTGGTCTGCTATCTTGCAACTCCAGCTGTTCACTAATGTTCCATAATGCTTATCACTGTTCGTGGATGTAATTGGAATTACTTTGTGCTCCACAAAATGTCTGAAGCTGGGTAAAATATTTTGCCTATTTACCCATTGAATTTTGCATCTAATTAGTTTTCATTGTTATTAATCAATATCTCTTGTAGAGTTTGATTGCAACATACAAATTAGATGGTGTTTTAGGGCGTTAGGTACATTGGTGACCCGCTTGCTCGTTTGCCTTACTACGAGTATATTATATAAAAAAATTGGTCGTTAGTGCCACACGCCTGCACGGGTAGAACGGGGAGGAGCGGCCATACCCGCATTAGGGTTAACGACCGACTTATCGACCAATGTAAAAGCCCCTTTACGTGGGCACAGATGGGTTTTTGAACTTTTTATATAGGATTAGATTCCCCTTGCTTAGGGAAAGGGGAAATAATTAATCCATTATAAATGTCATTGGTGACAGAAATTTAGGTAATACCGATGCAAAAGCAAACATCTTTCTGATGTTTTCGACTTAGCTGTTTCAGTGAATTTTACGAGACCCGATTTTGACAAACGACAATAAATTACTTTTACCGACTGGAAATCAGTGTCTAATACGGATAATAATAATTATTACAAATGTACTTAGACAAATCTACGTGTCTAGATTTACCTAAATCATATTACAAGTAATTGAATGTTCTTCTAACCCTTTAATTTAATTATTTCAGAAGTTAACACTTCTTTAGATTTGATTATGAAGTAGATTAAAGCAAAATTTGACAATCTCTTTTTCGGCAACAAATTAGAACCAATTGTATTTTATCAACAGTTTCTTATGACACCCAAACATTTAATTTTACACCTAATAGTTTTTCCATCTAATGTAACATTATGACAATTTCGGAGAAATATTGGATTTGAGGACTGCTAAGTACAGTCAGCCACACATCAGGTTACCACAACCTGTCAAATTTCCTGAATTGATATTCAACCTAATGTTTATGACAGTAAGATGAGAGTCGATTGAAGAAATGACAGTTTTGTATACTTTGATGTGTGGCTGTACGTACATTGACTGTCAGCACATTCTTTAACAATTTATCTGTACTATACCCTGATTTAGAAGCAGACGAAGGTTTATCCTGTCAGCTTGTAATTACCTGCACCAGTATTTTAAACTTATTTCTCGTTATTTAACTAACGAGCTATTTTCTCGTTCGAAACTCATTTTAATTAAGTAAGAGGAGTTTCAAACGTTGCTATAAGAACGAGACGGGTGAAGAAAGCAGCTCTGTTATTAATGGACGTAGCTCATTCTATGTTATAAAGTCAGATCTCGAGGGATTCTAGTTAAAACTATTTAAACTTACGTAACGGCGAGTGACGCGCCTGAGAGTTTAGAAAATGTTGACGTTAATGTTTAATTGAGAAGTCCAAACAGTGGCGGTATGTAGCGAGGTTAAGTTAAAAGCTATTTTTTAAATTAAAAATGGTTTGAAACTTAGACGTTGTGTGTTTTTCATTTGGAAAAGTTCCAAATTGAAAAGTCTTGGCATTTTATAATCATTATGTTTAGAAGCAGTTTAAATCTTTGTTTAGAAGTATAATTTTATATCAAAACCCACGAAATGACCTTCCTTTTGCATGATTAAATCAAAGTATACTTTTTACCTTTTTAGTTGCATGTTTTATTAGCTTACAATATAAATAACATTCGTAATCCCAGCTCAGCGTTTCTTTCCCAATTACATCCAAAGCTTCGGCGACCAAGATACGGTTTCACCATGGGGTCCATGGGAACTTTCAACTTTCCTTAGCAACCTTTAACAGGAGGATCCACCCTACCGTTTGAGGAACTATTCGATATGTGCAGGTTTCCTCACAACTATTTCCCTCACCTCTTACTAGTAGGTAGGTACCTACGCAATGTGAAAAATGTAAAAGTGCGAGCTCGGATTGGAACCTAAGACCGTGACAATGCATAATTCTCTACCTGTATTTAAAATTGTATGCTAATAATTTAACTTATGTACATACCTACCAACTATCTACCTAACATTAGTAGATAATTGCATTATGATGATTCAACATTTTACTACAATAAAAGATGTGTGAATTCATTAAACGTGGTTAACACTAAGACAAATGCCAAGAAACGTGATAAAATGTAAATTCTAAGTTCTTACTCATCTCTGAAGACGTTCGATAAAATTCTGATAATATTTCAATGAAAAATACCACATAGACAATGTCTGTAGCCCTATTAAACTAACTTCTCACAAACCGAAACATTGTTTCCGTTTACGCCAACTTTACAAAGCATTTTCGATGTTCGTAACATGAAACAGTGTTTTACTTCCAAAGTTTCTTTCGTTTACCAGCTGTCCATCCCGCTGTCTATCAGTCAGAAAATCCCGTAACTATGTCTCTGAGGTGGACTTTAACATTCCAAAACTATGTCGAAACTCTTAGACTACATAGGGATATACAAAAGATTATTTTTTGTACTTTAATAATTTATATTGATACATACATATTCTTTGACGACCTCGATGGTGCAGTAGCCAAGTACTTGCGGCCCAAGTGCGTTATAGGTTCCATATTCAGTCTAAGGTCTGGGTGGGCACCAAGTTCTATACGTGATAGTTTGGCGTCTCCCGCAAACTATCATGCATAAAACTCGACCTGGTGCCCTTTTGAGAGTCCTTATCTGATGTTATAATACTTCCCGATGCCAGTGAAATTTTCTCAGTACATATTAACAAAAATCTGTTACGATGTAGCAAATTAGGATCCGGTTCGAAGGACCAAAAATTTTATAGTAAAAGCATTCGTAAAACTTCATCACACATTTTTCAATAAAGTACATAAAATATGACATTCACTAAAGTTCCCTATGTAACCTACCCAATATTTGTCTGCTTGGCATCATATATCGATACATCTATGCAGTCGGATCAAAAACTTCCATGCTTTGAATCTCATTTAGGGCCCTTCATATCTAGGGCCCTCATATATTCAATCCACATTCCATATTTACAAATATTATGGACAAAACTATTTCTAAGCTGTTTTATCCGTGTTTAGCCTAGTTCCTGTGCCGATATAAAGCCTTACAATTAAAATTAATGAATGTATTTTGTCCTCAGATTTACGATGTTGATAAGGTGTCCGGCGGCACTGTGTGCCGTCGTGCTCCTACTGGCCGTCTCACCAACTAGTTCAGAGGTAAGGTTTTGACTACCTAATTTAGAATTAAACCAGCAGTAAAATTAAGGAAAGGACCAAAATTATGATGCGTTGTTAATGCCGTCGTAACCCGGATATAGAGGGTTTAATATAGAACACTGGAAACTAGAGCGCGTATATAAAATAGGTCTTTAGTTATAAAGTTTTGGAGGACCTGTTTCAGCAGACAGTGTCAATGTAACCAGCAGTGCCACATAATATTCATAAGGGTCAAGTTAGAAGGTTAGGGGCGGAAACGCTATACCGATTAACCCCCTCGCTCTAACCTAGTAAAGACTCGCATACCAGATGTTGTATCAAATGTGACCCATACCGCGCGATAAATGTTCGACGCCCCATTTTGGTAACCTTAAGTTATATGAGTTAAGTCCATATCTTATACACATACACACATAGGTACGTTAACAAAACCACCGTCACGATGCTCGGCAAATGATCTAAAGATCATTTTTTGTATGACCTTAAATTACCAACAACAAACATTGTGCTCGTAATTTACGGGTGTGATTGATGATTATAGAAGTTGCTGGAGAAGGAACGTAAGAGATCAGTATGACAAGTATGAACCAGTCTCTATCTGTCTCATTCTTGCATGTCGAACTCATTTTAGACAGGTAGAAGACTAACGGCCTACTACTCAGAAAGACTTGGCAACTAAGTTCATTATTATGCTATCGACGGCAAAAGAGCAAGCGAGTCAGCTCTGAACAAATATTTGAGATATCAGGAAAGTCGCTGATACTTTGTTGGCCTTTGTGGTACTTTTGTTGTTCTGCCTTTAACAAAGACGCCATAACGTTAGCACGACTGCTCTGATAAGAGCGTAGCGATAGAGAAGAAGAATTTATAGACGAGAAGAAGTATATGAAGGTATTCAATTAAAAGAATGCTTACATCCACTTTTAACACGTACTATCTCTATGTGTCAGAAGATTACTACTAACTTAGACAGTTCACAAGTATCTGGATGTACTTATTTCATCACCTTACGTAAATCCCTGTAATGAATCGTCGTCAAAACTTCCACTTGACGCTACAGGTTTTTAAGGAATTTATTACTTATACTTGCGGTAATGGGAAATACACCTGCTACCCCCAAGCTTAAGTAAGATGCCCTTCGTTCCTAAGTTACTCCCTACCAACATTTTCTTGATGAAAAATTCCACGGAAAATGTGATGTGGGTGGAAATCTTGAAGTACTTCGAACATTATTTACTAAAGTACAGGTGGCCAAGTATTTTTAATTAAGTGGATTACGTCCCAGATGATAATTCATTGGGTGAAAAATTTCTCATTTACTGTTTCAAGTAGCTTTAATTATTTTTGTGAATTTGTGTAAGCTTTAAAGGAATTTCGGATTAAAAAATGTCTGTGAATCTGATATATTTTGTTAATAAAATAACACTATTTCACAAACATTTTATTCTATAGTAGTAGTAGTTGTATACATATAATATAATATTGAAAAGTATTGTACATACTGTTTGTTTGTACAATAAACTGTAAAGCCCTCAGCTATTGCTATGGCCTTACAGGGCGCTGCATTGCATACTCTTTGAGCCCTATGTAAGTAATAATAATATTTTATAAAATCTGTTCTGCAATGTGGCTTGCAATAAATTATTATCATTATTATTTTCGTAAAAAAAATCTTCAACAAATTGTTCACAGAATATTCGGTAGTACAGGTTTTATCGTTTATGAGAGAATGGAGTCACCTAATAATGGTCTCAGTTGTGGTTTTTGCAATGACTAACACATAACTGATTAGTTTGACATAACTACCTTCAAGTGAAAATGGCAATGCGCTGGCCACGTCGGCCATAGAGGCAAAAATCTTTGGAGACTGGACACCATAGTTGGGCCAGCTTAGTGAAAAACGCGATGTCATTTGCTAGACTACAGATCGCGCGTTTCGCCGAATATATGAGGGTACCGGAGAGCCAATCCGGGAGAAAAATAAGACGGGAGTTTGAAGCGGCCGCAATCGCTTACCATCAGGTGATCCGTCTGGTCATCTGCTATCTATCACAACAAAAAATCCTTACTCTAACTTGTATTGGATAACTGGGCGATAGTTATCCACTATCTTTCTTTTAACTTGTTTCTTACTTTGATAGATCTCGGGAACTCTCAAAGGAACTTGTTGTTTTAATTGTTAAATGAAATCAAGTTACTGTTCCATTTAATCAGACTTTGTTTGGGGGCGGATGTCTTGGCCAGGGTTGCCAATTGTATTGTATACTTAGTCTAAGTGTAATAAAGCTGCATTTAGATATACTAACACTTTTATGCGGGTATATAAGTTTTTTATGTTTTATTTTTTTCTTAAGTAAATTGTTGAATGGGTCAATGTTTCAAAAACCATAATCAGGTAATTAAAAATTAAGAGATTCTGTAACTTAAAAATAGTACCCTCCTTTGTTCGGTAGTCGGGTAAATATCAACGATCAGATGATGCTGATTCTTCAATGGATGTTTAGTTTAAAACCACGTTCCAACGATAACAGGTTAAGAGCTTCATCAATATCAATTAACTTATCAAACGTGAATATCATAGATCCAAGATTAGATAGAGAAAATAATTATTACGTACGCGTTAAAAGTTGTCCTATTGACCAGCCTTAAGCAAGACTACTCTTCATAGAAGTATTTATTATCTTCGCCTCCTAACAGTCCACTATAATTTCTTGTTCGTGTTGCGGCGATAGGAATGCCTGGACTATGTATGTCATCGTGCTTCCATTTTGTACTAGTAAATGCTAAGTATAGCTCAGGAGCCAAGTTTATGTCAATAAGTAGGGAAAATTGAAGACGGATTACGGATGTACGTATCTACATTCTATCTCCAATTTTCCCTACTTATGGCTATGTGAGTGCATTGCCATTTTGCGTAATAGTAGGCGTTTTTGACAGTAATTTTTCATAGCAAATAAGTATTCGTACTTTGTCATGTCAAAATTATTTTTTGTACAATTCGTTTTGTATGAGAAAGGGAAACCAACCACCACACGTACCATGACCAGGTGAACCGTCTGTACACTATCTATTTTTTTTCCACGTTTTGCATCCCTAGATTTAAGTTAATAAACAGACTTACCAATATTTATTTCATATAAAAAATATGTTTACGTTATTTGTCAAATTATTACGCTCGTGCTACTGAAATCAGAAGTCAGAGTAAAAACAATACATGATGATATTTTTATCAACCCTAGCATATATCCGTTCATCTCTCAATCATATTAGCGGATCGTATTGTATGGTAAACAAACAATCGGGGAGATTATTAAACTATCATTGCGCAGGCGTTTCGCAACGTATTGTGCAGCTATTCCATTTTACCATTTACAAATGCAATCAGTCAGCCGCTGACAGGTGAAAAACACTTGCCAAATAAAATTTTAATATTTTAGTTTGTCCATAACAACAGGAAGCATATCTGTAGGATATAAAAGTTAATTGGATAGGTTAATTCTTTATAAAAAATAATTTAAAAATATATATACTAGAAGCTACTAACGAGCACAGGGTACCTGTTGGTCTTTGATCACCACCGCCCATTCGTCATAGAGATTAAAAAGGTCGCTGATGAGTTGCCAGTCTTTTAAAAGGTATATTACTGTCCCACAGCAGGGCAAAGGCCGCCATCAATAGAAATCAAGTCATTGCAACTGTGACGGGATTAGGTTTAATCACCACGCTTACCTAATGCGGTTTAGTGATCACAAACCCGAACTATGTTCGAGAAATTCGAAACATACTTTTGCTCGACGTGGAAATCGAATCCAGGACTGATATCATAACCCGGTACTTAAACGATTAGATCAACAACGGGGCGTCTGTGGAGAAAGTGGTAACCCTAATTTGTGTTGGCCGTTGATTTGTGTGTGGTTGCGTATGTGTGGGTTGTCTCTCTAAATAATGGTGTCAAGGATGTCTCAGTCCGCTACGGATTAGAAGACACATCTGGTACAATCTCTTAATTACTTTTGGTACCCCTGTTAATTAAAAATCAAAATGCTACTTTATACTATCTATGTGATGTTTAATTAAAAATACCTCGATTAATTGAACTATTGAAGATAATAATTTACAGATTAATTTACTAATGAGACGTTTTTTTAATAATTTGACATTGGCAAAATTAATAGCCTTCATTAGAAGCTAAAATAGGCTTTTCGATAAAGTAGCGACATTCCCGAACAAAATTCCATTATAAATTAAGTATTAACAGTCGCCACGTGAACTCGCTATCAGCACTAGTAATTTTTCCAGAATTTTCCATGCCGTGTTAAGCAATCATCCGCCAAAATAAATTAACTTAAATCCTTATGGCATTGACACATTGCGCGAATAAACTTTTATTTTAATCACGACCCCGGTAATTACTTTAACATTTATTAAGAACCATGTCATTTATGGTAATGAGTTCATAAATCACGTTAAATTAATTTTCATGTTGTAGATACGTTTTTAGAGATCCGTTGGTCCTCGGTTTGTAAATATTTTTGGGTTCGGTTTCGTTAAACTTCTCATTTTATAATCTTTCTATTAATTACAGGTAGAGCTCTTACGTTATTGATTAGTTTTCTATATTGGACTCACAAGCTACAATATAATCTAAGTTCAAGTCTTAAAGTGGACAAAGGCGTCTGAGTAGTGGTAACTTTCGTACAGGATTTTTTAATACTAGAGGCGGCAAACGATCAGGCGGGTCACCTCAACATCTGCGAGATCAGAGAGGTCGCTGATGCGTTACCGGCCTTTTAAGAAGGAGTACGCTCTTCTCTAAGTAAAGGGACATTTCGGGAAAGGGACCTTTTGACTCGAGGGACATTATGGGAAAGGGACATTATGAACCTGAACGTCTTAGGTCCCTAAGTCATAACCATCAAGAAATACTGCCACAATTATACTGTTCCACAAAACTGAGGTTTGTGGAAGAAAATTCAGCAAGAAACGTACAGGTGATATCACATTGAACCAAACTATGTTTGACAATCGGTAAGGATCAATTAAAGAAATCTGACAAATTTGATCCGTAGCTGCGTAACAATGCCAATTTAAGCTATTAATAAAATATTCCAAATGTTCGTATTTTAATAATTATCGCCGATTTTAATTTCTACTTAACACAAACGTTATTATAATGGAAATGTTTGATAAAGAGAGCAATTATTTTAATCAACGTCAGTAATTGTTTCGACAGTTTAATGAGGTGTAAAATTAATCCCAATTAATTCGAATGTGTATTCTTCACTCCGCTTCGCCAGAATTTCGTTGTGATATTTGATGTCTCTAAAATATTTTGAAGGTATACCTACAGGTTGTATCTGTAAACATTTACCTATACAACCCTTTGATAATTTATTCTATCGACCATACATTACTTAATACTTAGTCATAAAACCAGTAATACTCTGTCACTGAATACTCCGTCAAATGGTCCATTGCATCCAGTCAGTACCTACTCATTACAACAAGAACGAAACTCTCCGAAAATACATATTCCTAAATTTCAAACGCCCAGAGCGTTTGCATGCATTCAATAACTTAATATTAACCAGGTAATTGTATTATTTCGTAATGCTCAGGAAGATAAAATCTCCATTTAATAACACGTTGATGAACAAAATACCGCAGCAAAACATTATTGGGTTTGTTCCCATCGATTACAATGGTAATTACATAACAAAATCTGCTAACTACGCGATGTAAATACCCCGGAATTAATACGTTAGTCGATTGAGTTCCCTACAGCACTGAACGGTTACTGTATTAATTCAGATATTGAGTGTCAATTTTGGTGGATTTGATCGCATGCATAATGAACTTTGGATAAAAATAACATTGGGAAAAAAAATACAATTTACGAGTATATCCATGGATGAGCGAGCACGCTGCCCTTTCTAAAGGGAGTACGTAAGTTTATATTACGCGAACATGCTGTATCTCTGAATTTTTCTAGATATATGTGTAAAATTGCTCGGCAAGGGAAAACATTGTATGGAAACGGGCTATGTTTTGGATAGTTTCTTTATGTGATAGGCGGCAGACGAGCAGACGGATCTCCTGATAGTAAGCGATAGTCGCCGCCAATAGCACACATAGTGTAGGCACAAGTGCGCTACTAACCTTTTCGCCCCCTTTCCCCCGATTGGGCCTCCGATGCCCTCACTCACTCGGTGAAACACACTCAGGCGTTACTTCACGCCATGGTGACATTTCTTGAGACATACCTACCTATTACTTAATGCTACATTACCTGATTGACAAAGGCTATACTTTATACAGGAAAACGTCACCTTCCGGCGGGAAAACATCTTGGACCATGCTGACAAGCACCTGAGAAAGTTAGTTCTCTATAAATACGAGTACCTATCAACGGTTGTTAGTAAATTTCTAAGCTGACAATTAGTTTTGTCACTCGCAAACTCCTAATCAGTGCCAACGTAAAGTACTTAGGAAAGTCTTGTCTCCTTTAAATGTTTCGCTCAAAACAAAAACATGCTTCTACTAATCTGCAAGGAAAGTTTTGCTTGCTACCGGGTAACTACCTAATGGAAACCGAATGGCTATGTTTTGTCTAGTGTTCAAAGAAAACACTTAGAACAGACTTCAACGTAACTACGAAGTTCTTGCGAAATAATATTTTGGTCAATTGAGAGTTGAAGATAACTAAGAGAATAAGAACTTCGGAAAGTTGGAGATCAGAATGGTTGTTAGAACACGTCGTTAAAGGGATGTAAGATGTTCACATATACACCCTGTATACATATACGCTAGACGAGGTAAACGAACGGCGCGTGAGCCAAGTGTGAACGCTTCAACGAGCCTAAATAGCAAAGGATGCCAATCCCTTAATCTACCTAAAAACTGACAGTAAACTAAGCACAGTAGAGTACGAGCCAAACGCTTGGACGCTTGAAGCACAACTCGTCTAGCTTAGAAACTTATAATGATGTAATACGTGAAGGGCTGCGTCACTCTTCAACGCCACTATTCCATGTACCGCTTGGTAGCAGTTAAATTGAAAATAAATCCAACATGTACCTCTTTAAATCGTTAACTCTCACACAAAGTTACGGATAAAAGCTGTGTGTTACAAGTGTTCAAAGCGGATTCGAGGGCAGGAACGAAAACACGGCTTTGTCGATTAAGTTTCGACCACATAACTGAATAGCAGCCGCAGCCCGAACTACAGTTTCCATTCGGAAATTGATATAAAACGCTCCGTTGTGACAGTTTGAAACATTCTTGTATAAGAGCCAGCAGCTATGTTCACGGCAATGGAAATACTAAACGTTGAATTTGTTTTAGGTGACGAAAAATTTTGGTTATTTTTAAAAGTGTTACTTTTGTATAACTGATACATCTGAATATACCGTGTGTCCGGGGTCGGTATTCGACTCGTGAAAGTGATTCAATATAATGTTTTAAATGAGTATTATTGACTTGGCAATCGCACTAAAAAATCTAATTACTATATATTGCATTTATTACAATGTGAGATATTTCAAATTACCATGCAATTGCCGAGTCAACCTATTTATTTAAAATATTTGCTACTTAAGACAGAAAGTCCCTTAAATAGGGATTGAATAATTTTGTAATCGACTTGGTATTACATTGATCTCACCGCTTTTTACGGTAGAAAAACTGCCTTGCCAGACTTAGTTTTTTGACAAGTATTGTTTTTTTATGGGGTGACTTGCCTATTACATAAAAAGTATACGTAAAATAAAGTATATGTAGGTAGTGAAGTATCAGCCTAATATTGACACACTGCAGGGCAAAAGCCTCCATCATAGAAATCTAGCTATCGCTTTAATGCGGATTGTTGATCACAAACCCGAGCTACACGGAAAATAAAATTGTCATTAATGTCTAATAAATTGTTTCACCTTGGCAAATCTCAAAACCAGAAATAGACACCCCAACATATAGCCGCTCCCTACGACTAACTGCTCGTAATGTCTTGCCAAATTAGGGAAAGTGAGTTACCGAGGACACTTGCCAGCCGTGACCGCTTGTTTGGTTTATCCGATTGACTTTGTGCAAACAATCGAGTGTTGCACGCATGCATGTATTGGGAGACCTAAAGTGCAATAAACTCGTAGTGCATTACGTTGCGCGGACATACCCATGCAGATATGTTAACTGTGGGAGAGCCACGCTACGTCATGAATGGGCCGGCTCGACCAGATACCTCGGCATCACAGAAGACCGGCGTGAAGCAGTGCCTACGCTGTGTTTCGTCGAGTGAGTGAAAGCACCGGAGGATCGATTGGGGGAAAGGGGTTAAAGGTTTGCAGCGCACTTGTGACTGTACTGGTTTTGCACGTGTCTATGCGCGGAGGCCATCGCTTACCATCAGGTGATCCGTCTGCTCCTCTGTCACCTGTCACATAAAAAAAAGAAAAAAAACTTTCTCATAGCAAAGCCGAAAAAACTAGTCCCGACTCAGTAAAAATGTGACTTTTTACTAGGAAATATTTGTGATATTGGATGCAGAAAACAAAAAATATGAATTGTAAAAAAAGCTTCAAAGCGGATCACCCTTCTACGAATTGTGCGGACATAAAAATATTGATTAGTACCGCAGAAATCCAACGTCAATACAAACGGAATACCAACCAAATTGTAACGCATCGAAAACTTTTAGGACAGGAAAAATCGTCCCAGAATTTCAAAATATTGTTGCAGATTTCTGATGCGGTCCTTCAGAGATATTCAGAGGGTTAAAAACTATTTAAGTATATTTGTAAATCTTCTGCTGTCTCACAAGTGCTTAAGCTACTTAGTAATCAGGTCAATGTATGAGATGTTATGTGTGAATTTATTATTACTAAACTATTTGAATTTCACCTAATAGAAATTTGATTTACCAGTCGGTAATAGATTTGACTTCGGTTACACACAACGCGATGCGGTTTGGATAATCGAATCACAACGACACAGATTCGGGCTTTCAGTTGCCAAAACAATCCCATTCGAATACCTTGTAATATGATAACCGCAATATATAAAATGATATTCCATAATGCAACGCACGCATTTAACCACTGGTTAATGATAAGTACGCTCACTGGGTCGAAAACTTGACCAAACGCATTAATTTCAATACAAAACGCTTCACTTTACAAAGACCAAAACCGTGGAGGTATTATATTGGCGAAAGTTAGTGAGTAAGTGTACGTGTGTGTGTGTGTATAGTTCATACGGTCATTAAGTTTGTCTTCATAAATTAATCTCACCTTTTTTTTGTTTCAGGGAAATCCTATTCACATGTCCAAACGGTAAGTCAGCATTGACATTTTTGGTAATCTATTTAACTTTCCCTTTTACAAGCATGTACTAACATTCTAAGAAAACAATGTGTTTTCTCACTACTTACTCTCTCCTATTAGTAAACTTCTAGATTACTTTTAATCCTGGAATATTTATAGTTCGCGATATTCATAAAGACGCACCGCATTTATGTTTGTCTAAGCCAATCTTGGTAATTATAATGCTTTCTCCTGTTTCAATAGTTAATTAAAATCATATTGCGGCGCTACTGAACCAGACTAGACTCTTAACAAGCAGTTACAATAACAATCTTTAAGCTCAATCATGACTGTAAGCGTACCTAATAAATGTCTTAAATTAGAGATAAAAGTTCCAGGAAGTACTAGTAACATCATTTTTGAATTAAAACTATTTCTTAAACAGTAGTAAGAATAATTAGATAGATTGATAGATACTCTTTACTACACAGAACTTGATGCTATGGTCATCTATACAGTTTATAAAAGGTTAATTCTAATCACAACGACAAGGATAATAGATAAACCGAAAAGCGAAACACTGGCGCAATGTAATTGACATCCAATACAACAACCATCTATTGGTTGAATGTGACATAAATAAGCCAAGGAAGTGACAGCGGGCCACTAGTAGATAAATACTATCTCTTGTCGCTTATAGCGATCTCTTCCAGACAACCGTGGAGTCAAGGAAAAATACAGCTAATTAAAGCGAATTAGTTACAAGTGTTATCGAAAGAATTCGTACACTGCCTACTCAAGACCTTTTAGATGAAGTGTCAAACGAATTAGTATAAGTAACAATTGTATGTGTTTGTACAACTATGCTGGAACAATGCCTGATGAAATTTGACTTGTGTTGCAATGCAGCTTCTCATAGTTTACTCCTACACAAAGCTTAAGCAACCGCCATGTTGGTTCTCCACGCGATAAACCAAGGATCTTTTTAATTGTTGAATAATTTTAAGAAGATTACTAAGAGCTAGCTGACGCCGAAGCTTGGTTGGTTCTACTTGTATATTGGCATTCGAACGAACACACACAGTTCGTAAAAATTTTTTTTTGGGAATTAACATTGGATCCTATAAATAGAACACTACTACCTACCTAAGTTTTTTATTTCATAAATCTTCAAGATAGTCATAGAACAAATTTTGTTCAGAATAATTAGTAAGTAGAAGACGTGGTTAAAGGGATGTAAATACACCTTGTATGATTTATCTAAAATTACAAGAACGCTGAGCTCATTTATACAATCAGTCACATCAGGTTACCACAACCTGTCAAATTTCCTCAATTGATATTCAACCTAAAGTGTATGACGGTAAAATGAGAGTTGATTGAAAAAATTTACAGTTTTGTATACTTTGATATGTTTTGTACACTATTCTACGTACATGAATGTATTTTATTTAATAGCAAATAAGAGGAAAAATTTGTTTTCAATGCATTATTTCAGAACTGTGAATAACGGCAGCTTCCATGAAGTCATTTATATGTGAATTTTGATAATCCATCAGTATGCAATATGCCGGACTGTTATTGTGAATCGGATACCCACAGGAACGCAGTCGATATAATCGATGCTAAAATTTCGGCACAATCCAAATGGTACAAAGCGAACCATTATCTGTTAAATTCAATAGGTCAAAATGTCAAGTACTGCGTAGGTATACTTTGTTTGACGTTTTAAAATATAGTTAAACTAAAGCCATAGTAACTCGGTGAATTTCATAAATGATTGCTACGCCCGTGAGCCGCCGTTAAATTTGACCCATTTGTAGAACAATATTGTCCAAAGACGTTATGCTCATCAACAAAACAATCAAAATAAAATCACACCACAATTTAATCTACACGCCCTAAAGAACACGGAGACTATAAGTCAGTAAGTAGCCCATCACGGTGTTTATGCACTGTTTAGTAACACTGACACAAAATGCAATGAAATCTTCGTATTTGCTACAGAGCATATGCCTCTCCGATCTCTCTCTACACTTTTCTGGTCTCTGCTACCTAATCTCTAAGCTCTGGTCCTAGCTACCTAATTTGAGCCTAATGCCGTCGGTCCATCTGACAGTTGCGCCATGACCCAACCATTACAAGCAGATAGATGACCGATGTGCCTAAAGATCGTCTTTTCGTTTTAAATACTGCATATCGGCATTACTAATTTTGTTTTTTAATTTTCATGTTTAAGAAAGAACCCAACCCAAATTAATAAATACATGATACTTAAGAAATAAATAAAATAACGTTTACTAATCCAAACCTTCGTATTTCCGTAACACCGGTGCTCTAATTTATCGCTTTTAATAACGTAACAGTTTAAATTTATGGTGTAATTATGCTTTTTATATTACACAAATATTAGGTACGATTTAATTGGTTTATTTTGTGAAAGAAGCCAATTTGGATGATAGTACCTATTATAATCGGGTCGCCTAGCTGCCATCAGTTGCAGGCGGCGCAACCAATTTGTCATTTAAATTATTATAACTAGCCTTGCCTGCGGCTTCACTCATGCGGATTATATTTTAGCACTACGCAGCACATATTTGTCATATGTCATCAAATATTTTGAACAAAAATGTTGAATGCTCAGTTGTTTTAATAACTGTAATGGATATTTTACAGACTACGGATGTTTTACCAACGACAATAGTTTACGCAAAGCATTTTAGTAATGACATTTGAACGTAAAATAAATGCAAAATTATAAATTTTCAATGTGTACACCACAGTTTTCTTATAAATTAACTTTAAGTACGTAACACGATCCTAAAGTATCTTAGGTACTTACCTATTTGTCATGTTATGATATAATTAAATTATATCCCATCAAAAATATAAATGTGAAACAGTAGCCAAGGTCTGTGGCCAAGGCCTAAAAACAAGTTTTGCTTTGTCGCGTTCACCGTCAAAAGAAATGATATCTAAATATATGCCAAGTTTCAAGTTCAATCTACTTGGCTAATTCTCATTAACGAATCATATTACCTACATAATGCAGTTGGTTGCCATTTATAGTACTTAATGTCGCCCGATAGATAGCGCCGTATGTTACAACTACAACTCTCTAAGAAATAAGGACCTTCAAAAAGTTAAACAATTCTAGATTACATTATTTAGCTATCCCATTGTAAATATTACTACCGAAACCGCCATACAAACAAATCAAGGAATGCCACGTAGCTTTCCATCCAAATTAACACGGGGAAATTGCTTCTGATGTACGGTGATGGAACCTCAGCTGTGGGACTGAATTCGTTATGTCTAGAGTAGGGTTATAAATGCACTCAAGTCAGCGCATCTGCTGAACTGGAAATCGCATAGGATTTACAGTTCAACAGCTAGATACAGATATCCGAATTCGATAAAACGCTAATAATAATGTCCTCATAACCGATGTTTCGGCTATGGCGGTCAATCTTAAAACGATCAGCCATCGATGAAGAACATTTATAGGGCCCTAGTGTGTGCGCATATTTCGATGGGACACCAGTGATGGTACTTCATCATCAGCAACCCACACTCGTCTACTGCTGGACATAGGTCTCCCCTAATGCACGCCACTGCTCCCGATTTTCGGCCACTCTCATCTAGCCCACACCAGCCAGCCTTCGAATGTCATCATCCCATCATGTCGCAGGGCGTCCAAAACTACGCTTACCGAGTCGCAGTCCCCTCTCAAGGACTTTACCCTTCTATCTATACTATTTATAAAGAGATAACTTCTATAGACAACGACAAGGCCTATAGGTAAACCGAAAACACGAAACGCTTGCGCGATGTAATTTAGCACAGCGCCATCTATTGGTTCATTTCTGAATTACGGTCCCGAAGCGAAGTGAGGGCGGGCCACTAGTTTATCATAAATTAAATAGTGCAATATTGTAGGATACTACAGTTAGGTGATTCACTCTATCTCATTAACTACTGAACAATGCATAGAAGAACATACTTTAATCTCTTCGGCTTAGTATTGAGTGTTTGATACTAAAGCATTAAGCTACTAAAGGTTTTGCCTTCGAAACATGCTTATAAGACAAAGCTAGTCCGACTTGGCATGCCCCCAGATCAGGGGTTTGTCGACGTAAGCTGATTGTAATCAGTATTTGTACCTTTATGTTCGTAGATATTATCGTAATACCAAAGTAAGATAATGGCGGAGGATATTCTTATACATTTCTGATTAGTAAAACTTTTTTTTTATTTACATTGAGAGATACTCTTTATTGCACAAAGTTTACAAACTTTAAAATTATGGTTTTATATGCTAGTCTGTAGGTACAATGTAGGCGACCTTATTGCTAATAGCGATATCTTCCATACAACCTCGTGGTAGAAAAAACGTATAGCGAATTGAATATATTCACATATTTCAAGAAAATAAGATACATACAGGGTGTATCAGTGATTGGTTGCACCCTTTCAAACACTTATTCTAACGGCGTGCGTAAGTATTAAGAACATCTCGAAATGAAAAATTTTGTTAAAAAAAGAAAATCATCATTTCATACTTAGTCAGTCGTTCTATTCTGTAAAAATATATCATTTATGTATATATACTGCTACTGGCCCGCCCTCATTTCATTTCGTTACTTCAAGTGTTTCGTGTTTTCGGTTTACCTATTATAAGCCATGTGGAGATTAACCTCTATAGAAATAGCATAGAAGATAAGGCTCAGACTCACTTTCGTAAACAAAGAAATCATTATCAGTGTTGTCGTAAGAACAAGTTACTCGCATAATTCAATAGTGAGCTTTTGCTTACGCCTCCAAACTGTCGAATGACGAAGGTCGTTCGCTACCCGCCCACATCCCACGTAAGCGCTTACAGACTACCTATCGTACCTAGAATTTATGTGACCGCTTTAAATTTTAACTAATATTGTCATAAATTATTAGAACTTATTATAAGTAGACCCTCGATATCAATTGTTATTTATTGGAACTGGGCCTTTAACTTTTGAAAATTTATATCACCGATCATTTAGTTACTAAATTGAAATATAATATTGTTTATACCAAAGCCAACACTAGCTCGTTGACTCCATACAGGGTGTATCTGTGAACATTTACATCCCTTTAACAACGTTTTCTACAAATCATTCTGAACAACATTTTTGGAATACGCAATTTAAAAAAATTACAAAGTCGGTCACGTGACTTGTTCATTTTGTATTAGGAGTAGAAAAAAAATTCGACGAATTCGAATCGCTTTCTTCCAACGCATAACCTTGTCAATCTTATTTTCTACAATGAATAAAATGTATTAATAAAGTATACATTATTCAATGAGACTAACAGAAACCTCAAAACCTTTTTGGTTATGCATGATTTGTAGTTGCATCATAATTCTATTGGCCAATGTCCAACAATGCAAAATACACACTGTAGGTTTGAAAAATCAGAGGTGCGTGTTCGATTCGACTCTACGTGCCAGAACGTTCTCTAAGTTAGAAGCCCATGAAGAAGAAGAACTCCTTGCCTTAAAAATCTTCGCCAGTGGTACAATAAAAGCACCCGTTCTATGTATAGAGCAGCTGTGTCAAGGGTTCAAGCCAATATGATCGAGAACTTTCGTTAGAAGATGGCACATAAAGAAGAAGAAGACTGCACTTATGTTCGTCTATTGTGTTGTTTGTTTGTGTCCAACAACGCTTACGGCCTTATAGACTATGACCTCAATACAATTGCTCAAATGCTGGAATAACACAGTAAAGCCATTCATGCCACCAGTCCGTCAGTCACTCACGCAATATGTCGAGATGTCGATTTAAGTCCATCCGCCACTGTTCTGCATACTGATTGCGTCTTAAATTGATACCGTTTCCATTGGCACACGAGGAGATGTACCATTTTTGGTCTTAGCATTTAATCCCATTTCGCTACTATATACCTACTTGTAATTTTATCGGCATCTGATCTCCCCAATCCGAAATCAAACCGTGGCTTCGGCTTGAATGGGCCGGTTCGACCGAAGTGATACCACGGCTACACAGAAGACCGGCTGAAGCTGCATCTGCGCTGTATTTCGTCGAATGAGTGAGGAGCTAAGGGTACCGGAGGCCCAATTGGAGGGAAAGGGGGTTAAAGGTTGGCAGCGCACTTGTGACTCTACTGGTGTTGCAGATAGGCGGCGGCAATCACTTACTATCAGGTGATACGTCTTCTTGTCTGCCAGCTATCACATAAAATAAACGAGGAGTGCAACAATTATTGAAACGCTGCAAAACGTAATCAAAAATATCTTAAATCACTTTAAGTTGGATTTGTGGCCTTTCAGTTGTAAGCAGGAACAATAAAGCCAGCCATTATTGACCCTGAACACAAGTTGCACAATCCAATCGATTCGCAGTTATAGCATAATGCTCGAAGCATTTAACCGTTAAAATACGTATATAGTAAACAGTATATATATTTATTTAAACTGTAAGGAGAAAAAATAACGGACCCCACGCTCTCAAGGCAGCTTTGAATACATCAGGACAAATACACTCAGATAATGTTAGTCTTTACATTCTATCAACATAACAAGTTATTGAATTTTAATTATTACAAAACTCGGTTATGGTAAAACGATTTTGGGGCCACAAAATGAGTGTGACATATTTTGTTTCTCACAAAGAAAGTGATTTATGATTTCTGCGTAATATCAAATTCAAAATATAAAATACCTTCACTTGACTGTGTTCAACAACTTGCCTTTATATTAACTAAACATTTTACTTCATCAAGAGATCGTATCATTTATTTAAAGCACAATCTTGAATATACTTCAAAGAAAATCTCAGTATTTCTTTGAATATTTTACTCGTTTAAAACTTATGTTACCTGAAGAATACTAAAAGCGATAAAATAAAAAGATATCTTTGTAAACTGTTCAGTCGTCTATTTTTACATGCAAGTTGGTCTTCTTCATCTTAACTTTTATAATATTAAAGTACCTACCTCATTTTTTGCGCAGTTTTTAGAAAGCAAAGGTAATTTATTATTCAAAGCATTAACATAATCTTATAAATATTCCCATATTTTGTCACTAAGGTATTAATTAAATTTGGTAGAGACGTAGCGACATGGTTCAAATCCTTGGAGCCCGCAGGTTTGTTCGTTACCCACTCGGGACAAACGTCCCTATGGTGAAAATTGTATTTGTGCAATAGTATCATAATGTTCCTTTGAGAGTATATTTTAGTGATACGTTCCGTTGATTCTGATGACCACAATCGCATAAACCACTTAAAAAAAACAAAGGTGGATCGTCTAATGTTCTTTTGTTTGTGATTTCTTCTATGTTCGTTTGGAGGACAATCACTATGTACTGACGGGTTATGGAAACGAGAAACACACAGACCTATTGATAATACAAGACATTTCACCGCACCACCTGCGCAAACTCCCAGCCAATTCAAAGGCATTAATTAAGTGCAGCCCTACTCTGTTTGCGCACAAACATGGCTGATCTTTTTAAATGGTAAACAACATTAAATTTAATCATAGCAGTAAATCTATTCTCAAACGCAATCAATGGAAAATAAATTAAAACTAATTTCAGAACAAACAATTGTGATATAGGTACTAATAAAATTGCTTATTTAAAATTTAAATGAACAGAATTCGAAAACTAATAGAAAGTCTAAGATAACAGACGTGACCACAATTTACCGCAGTCTACAGTGTTTTCTTGAAATAGATTTTGGTATTCAAACTAAGTAACAATGCACTTTAAATTGATTGTTGCTTAAATCCTCGTCTTTCGTGATCAGATATACCTAGACATACCAATACCCATTATTATGTGTGTTTTAAACCACAAACAGAAAAAAAATATATAACAAAAATACAAATAGGTACCTAAGTGTATTCTTGTGTCCGCACCTAACTCTAATTTGGTCCACAGTGCACTCTCATTCCTAAAACATGTGTGTCATAAATAGTTTTAAAATCACTTAACGAAAGAAAAGTGCTAAGTATTAAATAGAAATAAAGCCACGATCCGTTGGGCAAACAAACGTGACTATAGTCGGGTAAAGCAAGAATCCCCCGCTTTCGCCGACCGCGCCGGGTTATGAAGCCGAGACCGCATCCTAGATAAATGCACTCTTAGGACGTCCTACGTAGGTATTTGACCCTTTTACAATAGACGACACAATTTAATAACATTTAAAAAGTTACTTTTAAGTGGATTGGACATTTTTACTTTATAGCAATTGTAGTTATTGAGCAAAAATCCACTGAATACGGATAAGAACGCATATTCCATAAGGGATAGGATAGATAGTAGGGTCGAAATGACATTTTTACATTTTTTTGACATTTTTTTAGCCCGAATTGAAGTATTATTGGTTACTAAAATTTTAATCTGGGCTAATCCAAAAAAAAATATGCATAAAACGTAAATGATAAATCAATCGTGTCATTATGCTAAGAAACCGGCATCATCCTTCATTGGTTTCATTTCTCAAACCGCTTCGTGTAAAGGCGACGGAGTATGAAATGCTATCGATCTATAGTAATTGCGGTGGCCAGTTACTTGCGTACAATGTATTTCAGCTAGTCTTACCGTTAGGACTCTGGCCTACAGCGGGATTAACTACCACGTAGCTGCTACATCACATATTAATAGTTAATTTAGCCGTTAATGCCATAGTTATGTGTCTAAGAAACTGTTATGCAGTGTCTATAGTTTACTCAAATTATAATACTGCGTTTGGTTTGCGCTTTATATCTCTTTTTAGAACAATAATTAATCTCAATCATGTGATGAACGAATTGGTTTGAATCCAAAACTTTTGTAATTTACGAGTAATATATCTAGACAAATCATAAGTGAAAAGATTTACAACCAAAACGAAAATACTGATGATAGTTATCAAGCAAAAATAATATCAAAAGGTTCTCTTTTCCATCATCGTTCCACGAAAATGTAGCTACATAGATATTTGAGAGAAACGGATTAACAGTTGCAAAAAGTTAAAAATAATACAAAAAAAATCCAATTTAAACGTTTATAACAGCAGTTGCATTAAAATCTGCACCAATTAATAGGGAGGGTAGAAATACTGGGAACCTCATACTAGGTAGGAAGATTAATGAACGTGAATAAAACGAAAAAATTGTGTTTGAAGAGAAATTGCTCGCCATTCTGAATGCCGTGAAATATGACGTGACGTTTGTTAGTTCTACTACCTTTAATACCGAGTCTTCTGCTTTAGAAATGGCAATTCTTTCTTATATTTTATCCACTTACATGTTGGAGAACTGCAATTTTTATGATGAAAATAATAATTCACCTCTGTGGTTAGTTGGTCTATCAATTTCATGCTCTAGATACGTATTAAAATGTGTTTTTCTATAAATGGGAAATATGGAAGAACTAGTAACCCGCCCTCACTTCTTTTCGGAACCTCTGACCTTCGCAACCCTTAAACAAGAGGTCATGGCTACACGTTTCAGAAACTATCCGAAATGTGCAAGTTTCTCACTATACTTTCCCTCACTGCTAATACCTCCGAGCTAATGGTAAAATTATTTTTCAACCAATATTAAGATACCAGGCAACTAATTTGCGTTGCGTTAATCTGACTCATCATGACTATGAAATTATTCCACTAAATTACTCCAATTCAATACAGAAAACAGAAATAAATTGCGCTTGCTAAAAAATCTATTAGGCGCAAAACCACAAACCATTAAATCATTGACGTTATCAAAAAGTTTTCACTTTGCAACGTTCGAAACTCAAAGTGTTGTAACGACAGTTTAACGTCGAGTATTAAAGTTATTGTTCTGTTACGTATTAGGCCGGCTAAACTTGGCGAGCATCGGGCATGACATTTGGAACGTCACTATCTGGGTCAGTTGTTTAGTAAGGCGGTGTTAGCGGCAGATCCCAATAATAGTGACACTTCTATCAAGGTGCAAGATGAGTAATTTTCACTTACACAACAGCTGTTACTTCTAAGTGTGTTAGTAATACAGATTGCTCTAATGACGGATATTAACGCTCAGATGGTTGGAGCTTGGATTCATTCAAAGAGTAATAAATGTAAGTAGTATTTAGGATACTTAATTACTAGAAACGTTCAAACGATTTCAATAGCGATTTCATTGCTAATTACTGTGAGTTGGTACCTACCTTTCTATTTTGAATTAAAATGGTTCATTTTCATACAGCCTCTTTGGCACAAGGTCGTAATCTGTCTTTTGAATGATCATATCTATGGAGGCTAGATAAAGCATTATTAAAGCATTTTTGTTTTTAAAAAATAATAATTTTATTGATTCCAACCAAAAAAAAGACACCCACGAAACAAAGTGTTGTGTAAGTAAAAAGATTTACATACACACACTCCTTAGTCTGATTTAAACATTTCTGCCGCACTCAGAGACCCGTTTAACCTTAAAGCCCACTATTATAATTGTGATCCTCTGTTGTCTGATATCTGTAACACAAGTGCATAAGCTACTTAGTACGGAGTCAGGTGAATTTATTTATTTATTATTTATTTATGTATAATCTTTATGAGCATAAAAGTAAGTGAGGGTATTGTTCCTCAAGTGACAATTAAATAGACGTCTGATTTCGGCAACGAGACTTCACCACTCTCTAGTCAAGCAATACAAACAAAAATAGATACAGTTCGTTACGAACTGGCAGCTTAGAAAAAAAGTTACAGAAGAGTAACTGACAGAAACAAAGGCGCGCCAAAAAAGTCCAGACATTTTGTGCGTGTTTTGTCATCGCAAACTTTCTAGGTTTATGTAAAGAAATAAAAAAGTGCTAATGGCCGAAGCTAATTTCTTAACGCTACAGAAGTTGAAGCGAAGGCTGAACTCCAAAATTAGTGACAGCCATTACGTACTTTGTCTAACTATTCATCGTAGTACGTAGGTATCCGTTTAACATCAGGACTATTTAATTAGCTGGTAAGTCGGAAATTATGTTTTAGGTATTGGTATTATTAATGAGGTTTTAGTTTTATACTAATTATAAAAGCTAATTAAATCAATCGTTTTGTGCAACGAATTTTTATATAAACGTATAACGACCAGATATTACGTAGCCTAAGCACTTGTATAAGTAATTATGTGATGGGAAAGACGGAGGTACTTATAACAAAATATTATTCCCTCCTAATCTTAATATTAAAATACCTTGAAGATACGTCTTAGTAGCATCTTGTGTCGATGTGTTGTATGTAACCAAAGTGAAGTACAGTGACATTCAAAAGCCAATCAACCCTGATATACGTACGTACCTTAAGTGTGACTATTTATCTAACAATACAAGCTCAGTGCTGATATAGTCGATCGAGTGCCAAACAGCCTTGAAGCTCAATCATAATGAGTGAAAGGCGCCACCTCGCCTCGGTCACATAGCGCAGTCGTGACTCACCGGGGATTTTAATACTATGCACATGGGACACAGAGATACTACATCTATCGACGTAACAACACTAGAGGAAACTCAATAAGGTTCTCTCGAAAGGAGGTTTGAAAAAGTTTCCAAGAAACATTGTTGTTGCATGGAAAGTAACGCCTTTGTCTCTTCCTTGTAGTAAAAAAGTCAGACAGCCAGCACAAAATAATTACATACAGAAGTTAGACTTTGATCTGATTTTGAATTTAGAAGAGTTCGTTGATATATGCTAGGGTTGTTTCCCGGCATGAGTACATAAGCGCGCGGCCTCTACCATAGACCTCGACAGTTTGACAATCTTATGTCATAAGTTAGGATTAATGTGGTCGAAAAGGCGTTTTTGCCCGTTAGTGCGCATGCGTGAGTACATGACATATTTTTAGGTCTAAGTGGGCAGTCAGCCTTCTGTGTCAATATGTATTTTGTGCAGCCAGTCTGTCTTTTATTTTATTGTATTTGCTTGCATGAGAGTTTCGCTGTGCTAACTATGATATAATTTTTATTCAATTTGCAACTATGCAGTAATATTGCGTTTTTCCAATTTCTGTTTTTCTGCAGTCCATTCCATAGTGAAATTATAGTTTTTCTTGCGACTTTAGAAAGTACTTTGACTTTAATATGTAAAATAATGATGCATGATAAATGATTCGACGTAATGTTTACTCACAAGTTACAGCATCAAGATGCATAGATTCATGATAGTGTCGCCGCAAACATACCTACGTCTCCAATGTATTACGACGTGCTTTGATCCCGTCGCAAGCATTGATGACATCGAAACTCAATATCAATAGAACACAGCCCTCCAAATCCAACTCAACCACGTCTAAATGCTAAGGCCTGTAACTTAATCTCCGGTGCAGCACTGCTATTTACCCCAGACAAGACTACAGTCGCGAACCTAAGAGGGTACTCAATACAATTGACCGGAGCGATTCTGCCGACGATATTCGAAACTCCGATACGAGACAGTTATAAAGTCACCCACCCGTGACTATCGACGTGGGAATACTACTCTCAGACCAATGAACATCCATCAACAACACGAGCACGTTACTCGAATTTTATTCAATCCTGAATCCACACTTTCCGCTACATCGCTTTTGAAAACTTTAAAAATTCTAACTCGAGGGATTTATTTCAAATCCACCTAGGCTCACATCAGTTAAAAGGTTTGCAATATCCTTTGGAGTTTCACCGGAAATATTCTGATGTAAGTACTAGCGGATTTCTTTGCTCATGTTCCTCAAAAGTTCTTTCGCACATTAATAGAAGTCTATTGCTTCATGAAGTTGTGTTTAGGTTAAAAAATATTCTCACATGTTCTTTGTCTTGTTGTTTACATCGACTTATTGTTTTATAGTCAATCATGTGGATAGGTCATGAACACGCATAGACGATAATAAATTAAATCCACATGAAGTAGTCACTGACAGAAGCCTTGACGGCAAATCTACTTAATCTTTAGTGTGGGGACTACTTACGAAGTGTTGTATGTTTTCCTATTTATATTATCCTGATATTTGTGATGCCCAAGATCGTGCGAAGTGAAGGAGTCGTAGCAGGAAAGAGGACCTTGAAGCTCCAAAGCCACTGCTTGGAACGCAACCGCTAAGATGATGATGATGATTTTTGATTGAATTAAACAGTTATCAAGTACATAATATATTATAAAGTTCAATAAAATTAAAGCATCATAATGACAATGGCGACGCAACTGTGGACACCCCCTGCCCCGTCTTGGGGACATAGGACATTAAGTCATCTACCTATAGCTACAGCTGTACTTACGTACTATTCTTACACTTTTTCATAATATTTCACAAGGGGCAATTTCGTCTCTCGCTTTCAACAGCTGATTGCAATCTCCGCCATATCGTCGTCCATAGTAGTAGGACTTCAGTAGATTTTCTAATATCAGATTCTCAGACATTTTGCATTTTGTCAAGTAATCGTTATTAATTTCGCTTTGTTATTTATAGCGCCTTTAGTAGCTTCGATTTGACTTTGAAGGTACTCCGTAATAATCAGTATTTGCCTTTGTGCTTCTATTCTAATTGTGGAAATTTATGCGCAGTATCTACTTATAAAAATTCATCGTCACAATCTTTATTGGATTGATTTTTAATTAGTCTTATTCATAGAGCAAAAATAGGCCCAGTGGTAGTATTTGTGTCGCCCCCAACAGACAATAAGATAATAAGAAAACGTTAATGTTATTGGAGCAAATAAAACAAGCAAATAATAAAAACAATGAAACCAAAACAACATCTTTTTTAGGGTGATCAAATGTGGGGGGTTATTACTATTTACTGTCTTATTTTAAAGAGTTATTAAAATATGAAACTGTTAGGTATGTGCCTACGTTCAACTACAAAACTACGAAAACTGTTAACGTGCCTTATTTTAGTTACACTTTTATGATGAGACAGTTGTATCGATTGGTAAATAAGTTTATTTACCTCTACAATCGACTGCGTGTGCATTTTGCGGGTGTAACATAACATAAGTGGGTCGAGCATTGCATCGCACGCGCACTGGGGTGTGAAAGCATCGCGCTCTTCACGATCAGACGGCGAACACGCTCTATTTGTGGCCAGTTGCTTTTTTACTTCTTCCTTCCAGTACCAATTAACACATGTACATAGTTGCACCTAAGGTTACTACAATCTGTCGATCTTCAAATGATATTTAATAAGAACGTAAAAAACGACGTAATTTCAGAGATTTTTGTACTTTAATGTGTGGCACTCAGGACATACCTATGTAATTATGTTGTGCTTCTGTGTACCTAGTGATATTTCAATTGCATCTTTGGTAGATACTTATCACATACTATTTACTAGCAGATCAACATCGTCATAGGCGTTTTTCTTCACTTCCTTAAAGAAGCAAAGACGAATGTAATATAATTCAAAAATCACATTCTTGTTTGTAACCTACACGTTTTTTACTCATGATGATAGGCTTTTCTTGACTCACACTGAATCCCAGAGTTAAGGAGAAGCCTACAATTATGCAAGCTTGCCCAGAGCCTATTTATTCACTTTAAAAACCAGACGCATCGTATGAATATATAGAATATAAATGATAGTAATATAACTAAGATAATATCGAAATAATACCATTTCAATAACGTCAATATGAAAGTAACCGATCATAAAAGTACAGTTTTTGATTTGTAGTATTTTGTCGCCAACTTTTACTGACAAACAAACAATCTCAAAGGGATATAAACGAATGACTATCTTATTTCACGGAGCAATGAACATTCATAGTATTTTATTCAGTGATATTCATAACACTGGATTGCTTTATTTCTGGTCATTGAATGCGAAACTCATTACCAAGTGAAAATGGAAAGCTTGGTGCAGCCCAATCTGTAGAATAGTTGGAGACACCTGTTGAAACCGCTTTAATCCCAAATCAGTACTATCAAACTGTTGTAGCTAGCTGCGATTGTGTTTAATACCTTTTCACATTACAAAAGCGGATTTTGGGGAATCAATGGTGTAATCCGAAGTAATCTGCTGTTTACCGCGTAGTCCTCACAAATTGGACTGAGGATACTTCCCTAATGGATACGGATTTTTCACAAGAACATTTTCCTTTATTCGTGACTTGGATGCCGATGTGCTGTGAAGTGAAATGATAACAACCGATTTGTTGCTTACTAAGTGATGTATGCTTCATGTAGGTATCCATTCCATCAAGTTATTGCTACATAATAGATACCTTACCTATTTTTTTTTCTTTTTATTTAGCCAGATATTTGGCCGTAAACTCACCTGGTTGTAAGTGATGATGTAGCTGAGGGTGTAGCATGTCTGTCCTGCAATAGCCTATTCACAGTTCTCTTGAAAACTCCCAAATCATAGCGCTCAGGGAACACTTCAGCCGGTACCTGTCTATTATTTATCATCACAACCACCTTTTAAATTAATTCTTAAACCATTAAGAGCCTGTTCACAATATGGATAAGTTCTACATAAGCTATATGCTGCTACCATAAACACTGATGTTGCGTTTCACGACTGACAATAAATAGCGTTAAAGTTATTCATGTAGCATAGGTATGTGACGCTTTATCTTTACGTTGTGAAACAGGCTCCAAGACTCCTAACTTATAACATCATAGTCAAAAGCTATGAGTGCAGCATTGATATACCTATTGATTGTTTGTCAATGTCATATAGTTAGTTTGTATGTTGTATGGTTGGTAAATGAAAGCATAATTTTTAAGCAGTGCAAATATTAAAACTTTTTTTTTTAAATACTCAAATGAACTTTGACAATACAACTGCTGCATTTCCAATCAATTAATAATAGTATGCTTCTTTTGATGATATGCTAATAAAATCAATATCACGATATAACTATCAATAACAACTACTAAATTTAGTTGACAGAGAAAGTGACCTTCGAAAGTTAAACATATAAAATAAAAATAAAACTGATTTGTTTAATTTAACAAACAGAAAGTGATTGGATTAGAAGTCTAGCCAAATTACAATTTCAAATTACATTTCGTCTGGCATTTGAATTGCTGAGGTATGTTGAAATGGCGAACGCTATCTTATATAGTGGTTCATTCATACATCTCACACATTCAGATAAATTACGCAAGATTATTAAATTGACAAAGCTAAATTAATATTTGTAGTATACGAAGCTTTTGAAAATTCTTCATTCCTAATACTAAATTACAATTTTCTGGTATAATTTAGAACTCGTATGTACATATCCGGTTTGTTATATTAGCAAAGTTGGTGCTGTAATTTTAGAAACCAAAAGGTTCATTCGTATTTACGTCAGAAATTTTCACAAGCCCTCAGTGAAAGTAATTGTTTGAACAACTAATGATAGCCACATAGGAAATTTAAATATTTTGTACACACATTACGAGGCGTCTACTACTGCTAACGTTTTAGGCAAAATTTACTCAGTGATGGTAAATTTTGCTCAGAGGAAGCAACGAGTAAAAGGAGAAAATGTACTTTATCAATATTTAACTAAATTTTGAGTACTTACTAATTACTTATGGTAACCAATTTATTTCGTTAATAGCGAGAAATTCAATATTTTTCAAGACAAATCGTGGTCATTATGATATTGTAGGTCTGCTTAAGATTACGATTACGATATCCCAGGCAAAGCTCTCTCCATTACCCTTTGAGTGACTTTGAGTTTTGAAATTAGGAATTAATACGATCGTTTCTTTGTTTCAGGATGGGAGTTAAAGGGGTTGCACTGTTACAAATTCTTCAATATCAGACATTCATGGGAAAAAGCTGCGGAATTATGTCGGAGGTAAATATTTCAATATGAGTGTCGTTACTGAGTCATTAAAACTTCTCCTTTTAAAAAAAATGCTTATCGTTTTGTTTACTATTTTCTAGGTATGGCAGCGAGTTAATGATAGTAGACACCTACACAGAAAACAATGTCACAGCCAGTATGGTCCCGGCTAGTCTAAGTAATAATCACTACTGGCTGGGACTAGCTACTGTCGATGACCTCCGGACGAACACACTCGAGTCCACTGCCGGTGCCTTAATGTCACAGTACGCGGGGTTTTGGGATCTTAGACAACCGAACCCCAAAGATGGCGAATGCGTAGACGTACACGTCACCTCAGACAGTCAGTCATGGGAACTTACGACTTGCGAAACACTTCTGCCGTTCATGTGCAAAGCCAAAGCCTGTCCCGCTGGTAAGTAATCATTAAATGGAACGAATTTGCTAATTAAACAATTGAAAGTCAATGTTGAGGAACTTCAAACAATAGGCTTAATGTGCTTTTATTTTTAGGAACCTTCCATTGTTCAAACGGAAGATGCATAAACGCAGCCTTCAAATGCGACAAGCAAGACGATTGTGGCGATGCGTCTGACGAAATGGACTGCGCTTCCGATTGTCACTTCTACATGGCCAGCAGTGGGGATGTGGTGGAGAGCCCTAACTATCCACACAAGTACCCACCCTTCAGCGATTGTAAATGGACCCTCGAAGGTCCTCAAGGCCAAAATATTGTTTTACAGTTCCAAGATTTTGAAACTGAAAAGTCTTTCGACACTGTTCAAATTCTTGTGGGCGGCAGGACCGAAGATAAATCGGTTAATCTAGCGACCTTATCGGGGAAACAAGATCTTTCGAATAAACTTTTCGTATCCGCTTCTAACTTCATGATAATAAAATTCAGTACAGATGGTTCGGTAGAAAGGAAAGGATTCCGCGCTTCGTGGAAAACTGAGTCATCCAACTGCGGTGGTATTCTGAGAGCCACTCCGCAAGGTCAAGTTATGACTTCACCTGGTTATCCAAATGGTTACCCTGGCGGTCTGGAGTGTATGTACATAATTGAGGCTCAGCCAGGACGTATCATCTCATTAGAGATTGAAGATTTAGAATTAGGTATGAACAGAGACTACATAGTCATCAAGGATGGGAACAGTCCTTCTAGTCCAGTGCTCGCTCGGCTAACAGGGCCAGGCGAAGACAACCAAAAAGTAGTCATCTCTACCACAAACCACTTGTACATGTACTTCCGAACCAGCCTAGGAGATTCAAAGAAAGGCTTCAATATGAGATATTCTCAGGGTTGTCGAGCTACAATCATCGCAGCTAATGGAACCTTTACTTCACCTGCATACGGTCTCTCTAACTATCCCAACAACCAGGAATGCTTATATAGAATAAAGAACCCTAATGGCGGCCCACTTTCACTTAAATTCGATAACTTCAACATCCATCCTTCGGATGTTGTACAAGTTTTTGATGGTGCAAGTACAAGTGGCTTGAGACTGCATTCCGAAAACGGATTCACTGTGAAACCAAGAATAACCTAACCGCTTCCAGCGGAGAAATGCTAATACGATTTGTATCTGATGCACTGCATAATGGTGAGGGTTGGAAGGCAACATTCTCCTCAGGTAATTATAATAAAAATTATTACTGTAATCCCGACGGTCTAGATAGAACGATATTAAAGTAGTGTACATTATTTTTCCAGACTGCCCGCCTCTTACGTCCGGAATCGGAGCGCTGGCATCAAATAGAGATACTGCATTCGGTACAGTTATCACATTTACATGCCCCATTGGCCAAGAATTTGCAACTGGAAAATCTAGAATCACTACTCAGTGTTTGGATGGCGGAAAATGGTCGACCACTTACATTCCTAGTTGCCAAGGTAATATTGACTCTCTGTCTTATGCTGTAAGGAAATATTTCTGCCTGATTAATTTTCCAATTAACGTTATTCTAATTTTGCAGAGGTTTATTGTGGCCCAGTACCACAGATCGATAACGGATTCTCGATCGGGTCTACTAATGTAACGTACAGAGGTGTAGCGACGTATCAATGTTACGCTGGATTTGCCTTCCCAACTGGACAGCCCATCGAAAGGATTTCTTGTTTATCTGATGGAAGATGGGAAAGGACACCAACTTGTCTCGGTAAGGAAAAATATACGACGTTTATGTAAAAGCTATTACTTTTTTTAGTGAGAATATTTGTCACAGTTTTTGTATTTTTGTTACAGCATCTCAATGTGTAGCTCTGCCTGAGGTATCACATGCAAACGTCACAATTTTGAACGGAGGTGGCCGCAGTTACGGTACAATTGTGCGATACGAATGCGAACCTGGCTACGTCAGGTCAGGCCAACCTGTGCTTCTGTGCATGAGCAACGGAACCTGGTCCGGCGATGTGCCCTCATGCTCGAAGGCTGTCTGCCCCAAATTCCCTGAGATCAAAAATGGATTCATCGTAGATCAGACACGCGTCTATATGTTTGGAGACGAAGCGCGCGTGCAATGTTACAAAGGTAAAACAAATAAGCCAGTGCAACTGTTACGTTTCGTCCTGTTCATATCAAAGGAACCCTTTTAGGACATATTGGGAATACCAGCATATTTGCGTTGTTCGGCTCGCGTCAAATATGCTTGTCGTGCCAACCTGCAATTGCAATTATCTTTGTTAGGTCTCTGTTAGGTTGAGGTACTAGCTTAGACCTGCATGAAATATTATCCAGTCAAAATTTTGGAACTCCAAACTAATTCTAATAGTTTATTATATAGTAACTATGACTGTAAACTTCGTTATCGTATAGAAAATTTTCAAAAACTTTTTGGAAATTCACTAACCCTGCTTTAATATAAATAAAACTTTTCCATCCGTTCCCACGACAAATCCGCATTAGAAATAGAAACTTGATCTTACGCCCTCGCTATTGCAATTATTCGGGACAAAATATCCTCGTACGGTATCTCAGACCAAACAAATTCCACCTAACCAAATAGCTACATAAGTGTAAAAGTTTATAGGAACTATTTCATTTACATATTCGTATCATACTCGTATCGTGATATTAAATGTGCTTACTCGTACCATATTGGCATACCAACAGGATAACTTTTTATCACTGGCTATCGCATTTTATATTTTATTTGCTTTCTATTCATTAACAATTTGATATGAACAACAAAACGAAATCTAATGTCCCATACATTTCCTATGACCTTACTTTTGGACTCAGGTACATACCCGCAACAGCAGATTATTTCCGATTTTCAACTTTGATATTTTTGACAGGATACAAACTAAATGGTCCCAGTGTGCTAAAATGTGGGCCAAACCAAGAGTTCGACGCTGCTCCAACTTGCGACGACATCAACGAATGTATCAGTAGCCAGTGCGACAGTGTATCCACTGACTGCAAGAACACTCAAGGAGGCTTCTTCTGCCCGTGTCGGCCGGGTTTCGCGCCGAGCTTGGACTGCAGACCCGTTGGGGATCTAGGACTTATCAACGGTGCTGTTCCTGACGAATCTATTACGACTTCAGTTCCGGAATCTGGATATTACAAAGGAGTAAGTTAAAAAAATATATCATCAACTGACCACCAGTCGTGGATTTGTGGACTGCACCAGTCTGTCTGGACAAACGCTTACTGCTCGTCTGTTACATATCAAATAAAACAGAGTACAAAATAAACAAGTGTGTAATGAATGAACACTTGTATACGTATATTGAAGTATTTATTATAGAAAAGTTTTACCTTTATACATAAGGTAAAAAGAAAAACCATCGTTCACACTATTGATTGTTATTTACAAAATTTGCGGTTCGTTTCGTTGATTTTGTGACCCACAACACAACACATATTTTGAGTCAGATAAATGGCACAGATCTGACTCAAACTTAGAGCATGCTCTATGGACTCAGAAGATGACTCAAAATATTTTATATGTATAAGCTGTTGTCAAGCAGTTATTTAAGCATGTACCTACTTAAATAATAAAGTTAAAACGTTAATAAATAATGTACTACAAAAGTGTTTTTTTTTTCATTATAGATGGTCCGGCTAAACAACGGAGGTGGATGGTGTGGTAACAACTTAGAAGCTGGAGCTAATTGGATTCAGGTGGATCTGAGAGCACCAACAATAATCAGAGGTTTCAGAACAATGAGTGTGATGAGAGCCGATGGCAATATCGCATTTACTTCGGCAATTAGAATACAATACACAAACGATTTAACTGATGTGTTCAAAGATTACACTAACCCTGACGGTACTGCGGTGGAGTTCCGTATTTTGGAACCTACTTTATCTGTATTGAATTTGCCAGTTCCCATTGAAGCACAATACGTGAAGTTTAAAATACAAGATTACGTTGGCGCGCCGTGTCTGAAGCTTGAAGTTATGGGATGCGCTCGTTTAGACTGCACTGATATCAATGAGTGTTCTGAGAACAACGGTGGATGCGAACAAAAATGTATAAATACGTAAGTAAACTTCCTACTATCATTATTATTGTACATACGATTGGGAGTATTGGGACTGCACTCAATAAAACTATATTTTTGCAGACCTGGCAACTTTTCGTGTTCCTGCAACCTCGGGTTCGAACTTTATTCTTACAACGGCACAGCTGGCTTTGCTATCGAAACTTCGGAAACAGGCGAAAGAGACGGTGACACTTACCAAAGGAACAAGTCATGTGTACCTGTTATGTGTCCACCTCTCTTATCACCTGAGAATGGAAAACTTTTGTCGACGAAGAAAACTTTCCATTTCGGAGACATCGTACAATTCCAATGCGACTTTGGCTATGTCATGTCTGGATTCTCTTCGTTGCTTTGTACTTCAAGTGGAACATGGAACGGCACAGCTCCTGAATGTCAATGTAAGTTTGTTGTAGTAAACGTACGAAAATAAATATTTTCAATTTGGTGGTAGTCTCCCGTCATTCATGCAATTATTTTTCTTATTTCAGATGCTCGATGTGTAACTTTATCCGATGACAAAAATGACGGATTGAAAGTCATAAGAGACGACCCTGAAAGTGTTTTAGTACCCTACAGGGACAATGTGACCATAACGTGCACATCTCCAGGAAGACATTTGAGGAATACATTGACCTCATCATTCCGTCAGTGTGTCTACGATCCCAAACCAGTAAGTTCTATATAAAAAAAAACAATATTCAAGCATTTTACGTTCGTCGTAGCATAATAAGTATTTTTTTGATATTCTATTTTAGGGTTTTCCTGATTACTGGCTGTCTGGAGCGCAGCCACAATGTCCAAGAAAAGATTGTGGCGTTCCAATGCCCACTCCTGGATTTGTTTACAGCCCACTCGTTGATACTAAATACCAAAGCTCCTTCTTCTTCGGCTGTCAAAATACATTCAAAATGGCTGGACAATCCAGCAAGCATGATAATATTGTCAGATGTCAAGCAAACGGCATTTGGGACTTTGGAGATCTGAGGTGCGAAGGACCGGTCTGTGAAGATCCGGGCAGACCAGCTGATGGCAACCAGATTGCTCGTAGTTATGAACATGGGTCAGAAGTTTTATTCAGTTGTGCGAGACCCGGTTACATACTGATCAATCCTAGACCTATTACTTGCATCCGAGAACCGGAATGCAAAGTTATCAAACCACTTGGATTAGCATCAGGAAGGATACCTGACTCTGCAATTAATGCCACCTCAGAAAGACCTAATTACGAAGCAAGAAACATTAGGCTCAACTCAGTAACGGGTTGGTGTGGTAAACAAGAAGCTTTCACATACGTTAGTGTTGACCTAGGTAAAGTACACAGAGTGAAAGCCATTTTAGTAAAGGGTGTAGTGACCTCAGACATTGTTGGTCGACCAACCGAAATTCGTCTGTTCTACAAAACAAATGAAAGCGCTAACTATGTCATCTATTACCCTAACTTCAATCTTACAATGAGAGATCCTGGAAACTATGGTGAATTGGCAATGATAACACTACCTAAGTATGTATCGGCGAGATTTGTCATTTTGGGCATCGTGAGCTTCATGGACAATGCCTGCTTGAAGTTTGAACTGATGGGTTGTGATGAGCCGGCTACCCCACCTTTACTGGGTTACGACTATGGATATTCTCCATGCGTTGGTAAGCAAATATAAGTTTTCAAAAAGTCAAATGTTAATAATACAATTAAATACCCAATGCTAAACTATCTATTCTATTTTCAGACAACGAACCACCCGTCTTCCAGAACTGTCCTCAACAACCAATTATAGTACAAACGGACGTAAATGGAGGTCTCCTACCTGTAAACTTTACTGAGCCAACTGCTACTGATAATTCTGGTGCTATCGCTAGATTAGAAGTAACTCCACAACACTTCAGAACTCCTATACAAGTATTCCATAACATGGTTGTGCGATACGTTGCCTTTGATTTTGATGGTAACGTTGCCATTTGTGAGGTTAACATTACTGTGCCCGACTACACTCCACCAAAACTAAGCTGTCCTCAGAGTTACGTCATTGAGTTAGTAGACAAACAAGACAGCTATGCTGTTAACTTCAATGAGACCAGAAGACGAATCAATGCTACTGATGCATCAGGAGAAGTTTTCTTGAAGTTCATTCCAGAAAGGGCAGTCATCCCAATTAGAGGCTACGAAAATGTTACTGTTATTGCTTCTGACAAATACGGAAATAAGGCACAATGTCACTTCCAAGTAAGTCACATGTTGCAATTAACAATTTTATTTTTAATTTATAAAAGAACTTTTCTCAATCATATTTCTCATTCTAGGTTTCGGTTCAAGCAACACCTTGTGTGGATTGGGAATTAATGCCACCAGCAAACGGAGCTCTCAACTGCCTGCCTGGCGATAGAGGAATTCAATGTATCGCAACCTGCAGTCCAGGTTTCCGATTCACAGATGGAGAACCTGTTAAAACATTCATTTGTGAAACCAAACGTCAATGGGTACCAACTGCCGTTGTGCCTGATTGTGTGTCTGAAAGTGAGTTTCAATAAATAATAATTTCTTTTTTTTTGTTAATTTTGATGCGTACTGATTGGCTAAAAATAATTATTTATTTA
Organism: Cnaphalocrocis medinalis; assembly: GCA_014851415.1. Classification (NCBI taxonomy): domain Eukaryota; kingdom Metazoa; phylum Arthropoda; class Insecta; order Lepidoptera; family Crambidae; genus Cnaphalocrocis; species Cnaphalocrocis medinalis. The sequence continues at coordinate 7,709,517 of CM026280.1, read as the reverse complement.
CAGATACTCAACAAGCTGCTTATCACGTAATATCAAGCGTGCAGTACCGTGCTCTCGGTGCCGTATCAAATGCTTGTTTGCCACAGTACAAAGACCTGCTAGCACAGTATGACAACATTCTCAATGAGAGGCTATCACAACGTTGTTCCGCTGTCAACGTGAATGTGAACGTAACATTCATCAAAGCAATGCCAACTTTGCTTGACGAAAATGTCGTCAAAATGGACTTCGTGCTTGCCATCACGCCAGACATCAGACAGACCCAAGTGTATGACCTTTGTGGCTCGACATTGAATCTGATATTCGATTTGTCTGTTCCACACGCTAGCGCACTTATTGAACCTGTTCTGAATGTATCGTCAATTGGAAATCAATGTCCTCCCTTGAGAGCTATTAGGAGCTCGATTTCAAGAGGGTTTACTTGCAGCGTGGGTGAAGTACTGAATATGGATACGAACGACGTTCCGAGATGCTGTAAGTCTATCTACAAACTATACTCTATTTGAATTATAAACCGATACGTTTATTTATTACTTGTCGTTTTTTATTATTTTTTTTTTATTTTAATTTTAAAACTAAATAAATATTTTAATTTCATTTCAGTACACTGTCCAGCTGGAACGTTTGCCGGAGAAAAACAAAAATCCTGTACGATGTGTCCACGCGGATACTTCCAGAATGAAGCAAGACAAGGCTCATGCCTCAAGTGCCCACAAGGCACATTCACCAGAGAAGAAGGGTCAAAGGATATCACGGATTGCGTACCTGTTTGTGGTTACGGAACCTTCTCACCTACTGGCTTAGTGCCCTGTCTAGAGTGCCCTCGAAACAGCTATACTGGTGAACCGCCAATCGGAGGATTCAAAGATTGCCAGGCTTGTCCAGTTAACACTTTCACGTACCAACCTGCAGCGCCAGGCAGAGACAGGTGCAGAGCTAAATGCGCTCCTGGTACTTATTCTCCAACCGGTCTGGCTCCATGCTCGCAGTGTCCTAGAAACTTCTACCAAAACTTGTCTGGACAAACCCTGTGTAGTGAATGTCCTACAAACATGAAAACAGTAGGCACTGGGGCCACAGGACTGGAGGAATGTATTGCCGTGGAATGTTCCAACAGCGCGTGTCAACACGGAGGACTCTGCGTACCTAAAGGACATGGCGTCCAGTGTTATTGTCCAGCTGGATTCTCAGGACGTAGATGTGAAGTCGATATCGATGAATGCGCAAGTCAACCTTGCTACAATGGTGGAACTTGTACTGATCTTCCTCAAGGCTACAGGTGTTCTTGCCCAACCGGTTATGGAGGTATTAACTGTCAAGAAGAGAGATCTGAATGTAGGAACGACACCTGTCCAGAACGCGCTATGTGCAAAGACGAACCTGGTTTAACAACTTCACATGCTTATGTAGATCAGGTTACACCGGTATCGACTGTGACATCACGGTAAGTATTGTACTATTTTTGACTAATATCTTAAAATGTGGTCAACGTCTTTAATTAAAAATTTTATGTTTTCTTCACCAGGTTGATCCTTGTACGGCTAATGGAAATCCTTGCTCGAACGGAGCGACATGCACTGCACTTCAACAAGGCAGATTCAAGTGCGAATGCTTACCAGGATGGGAAGGCCAACTATGTGAAATCAACACCGACGACTGTATTGAGAAACCTTGTCTCCTTGGCGCGGCTTGTACTGACTTGGTCAATGATTTCAGTTGCGCTTGTCCAGCCTGGCTTCTCAGGAAAACGTTGCCACGAAAAGATAGACCTGTGCTCGAGTGAGCCTTGCAAACATGGCGTTTGTGTGGATAAACTATTTGCTCACCAATGTATTTGTGATCCTGGATGGACCGGACCATCATGTGATATAAACATCAACGAATGTATTATTTCCCCTTGTGAGAATGGAGGACAATGTATTGATGGCATTGACGACTTTACTTGCATTTGTGAAGCGGGATACACGGGCAAAAAGTGCCAGCACACGATTGATGACTGTTCTTCAGATCCATGCCAAAATGGTGCTACATGTGTCGATCAAATCGACGGATTCATCTGCAAGTGCCGACCAGGGTACATCGGCTTGCAATGTGAGACTGCTGTTGATGAGTGCCTAACTGAACCATGCAACCCTATTGGAACGGAACGTTGCGTAGACCTTGACAACAGATATCAATGCGTATGCCGCGAAGGATTCACTGGAGAAATGTGTGAAACCAACATTGATGACTGTGCTTCAGACCCTTGTTTCAACGGTGGCTCATGTAAAGACGAAATAGGAGACTACAAGTGTGCTTGTCACCCTGGATGGACCGGCAAACGTTGTGAAAGAGATATTGGAAATTGCCCCAACAGACCGTGTCAGAACAATGCAAAATGTATCGATCTCTTCCAGGACTTCTTCTGTGTGTAAGTATAAAACTTGTCAAGCATACCTACTATTACGTGTTGTTTAGCATGTTCATTCATCATCTTTCATCTAATATTAATCATATTTTTTTTGCAGATGCCCCAGCGGAACTGACGGCAAACAGTGTGAGACCGCACCTGAGAGGTGTATTGGCAGCCCTTGCATGCATGGTGGTAAATGCCAAGACTTCGGTTCTGGTTTGAATTGCACCTGCTCACCAGATTACATCGGCGTCGGATGTCAATACGAATTTGACGCTTGCGAAGCTGGTCTCTGTCAGAATGGAGCTACTTGCATTGATGAAGGCGAAGACTACACCTGCATTTGTGCTCCAGGCTTCAAGGGAAAGAACTGTGATGAAGATATCATTGACTGCAAAGAGAACTCTTGCCCGCCATCCGCAACTTGCATCGATTTACCTGGAAGATTCTACTGTCAATGCCTGCTTGAAGTTTGAACTGATGGGTTGTGATGAGCCGGCTACCCCACCTTTACTGGGTTACGACTATGGATATTCTCCATGCGTTGGTAAGCAAATATAAGTTTTCAAAAAGTCAAATGTTAATAATACAATTAAATACCCAATGCTAAACTATCTATTCTATTTTCAGACAACGAACCACCCGTCTTCCAGAACTGTCCTCAACAACCAATTATAGTACAAACGGACGTAAATGGAGGTCTCCTACCTGTAAACTTTACTGAGCCAACTGCTACTGATAATTCTGGTGCTATCGCTAGATTAGAAGTAACTCCACAACACTTCAGAACTCCTATACAAGTATTCCATAACATGGTTGTGCGATACGTTGCCTTTGATTTTGATGGTAACGTTGCCATTTGTGAGGTTAACATTACTGTGCCCGACTACACTCCACCAAAACTAAGCTGTCCTCAGAGTTACGTCATTGAGTTAGTAGACAAACAAGACAGCTATGCTGTTAACTTCAATGAGACCAGAAGACGAATCAATGCTACTGATGCATCAGGAGAAGTTTTCTTGAAGTTCATTCCAGAAAGGGCAGTCATCCCAATTAGAGGCTACGAAAATGTTACTGTTATTGCTTCTGACAAATACGGAAATAAGGCACAATGTCACTTCCAAGTAAGTCACATGTTGCAATTAACAATTTTATTTTTAATTATAAAAGAACTTTTCTCAATCATATTTCTCATTCTAGGTTTCGGTTCAAGCAACACCTTGTGTGGATTGGGAATTAATGCCACCAGCACACGGAGCTCTTAACTGCCTGCCTGGCGATAGAGGAATTCAATGTATCGCAACCTGCAGTCCAGGTTTCCGATTCACAGATGGAGAACCTGTTAAAACATTTCATTTGTGAAACCAAACGTCAATGGGTACCAACTGCCGTTGTGCCTGATTGTGTGTCTGAAAGTGAGTTTCAATAAATAATAATTTCTTTTTTTTTTGTTAATTTTGATGCGTACTGATTGGCTAAAAATAATTATTTATTTACAGATACTCAACAAGCTGCTTATCACGTAATATCAAGCGTGCAGTACCGTGCTCTCGGTGCCGTATCAAATGCTTGTTTGCCACAGTACAAAGACCTTGCTAGCACAGTATGACAACATTCTCAATGAGAGGCTATCACAACGTTGTTCCGCTGTCAACGTGAATGTGAACGTAACATTCATCAAAGCAATGCCAACTTTGCTTGACGAAAATGTCGTCAAAATGGACTTCGTGCTTGCCATCACGCCAGACATCAGACAGACCCAAGTGTATGACCTTTGTGGCTCGACATTGAATCTGATATTCGATTTGTCTGTTCCACACGCTAGCGCACTTATTGAACCTGTTCTGAATGTATCGTCAATTGGAAATCAATGTCCTCCCTTGAGAGCTATTAGGAGCTCGATTTCAAGAGGGTTTACTTGCAGCGTGGGTGAAGTACTGAATATGGATACGAACGACGTTCCGAGATGCTGTAAGTCTATCTATAAACTATACTCTATTTGAATTGTAAACCGATACGTTGATTTATTACTTGTCGCTTTTTATTATTTTTAAAATTTATTTTTTTAATTTTAAAACTAAATAAATATTTTTAATTTCATTTCAGTACACTGTCCAGCTGGAACATTTGCCGGAGAAAAACAAAAATCCTGTACGATGTGTCCACGCGGATACTTCCAGAATGAAGCAAGACAAGGCTCATGCCTCAAGTGCCCACAAGGCACATTCACCAGAGAAGAAGGGTCAAAGGATATCACGGATTGCGTACCTGTTTGTGGTTACGGAACCTTCTCACCTACTGGCTTAGTGCCCTGTCTAGAGTGCCCTCGAAACAGCTATACTGGTGAACCGCCAATCGGAGGATTCAAAGATTGCCAGGCTTGTCCAGTTAACACTTTCACGTACCAACCTGCAGCGCCAGGCAGAGACAGGTGCAGAGCTAAATGCGCTCCTGGTACTTATTCTCCAACCGGTCTGGCTCCATGCTCGCAGTGTCCTAGAAACTTCTACCAAAACTTGTCTGGACAAACCCTGTGTAGTGAATGTCCTACAAACATGAAAACAGTAGGCACTGGGGCCACAGGACTGGAGGAATGTATTGCCGTGGAATGTTCCAACAGCGCGTGTCAACACGGAGGACTCTGCGTACCTAAAGGACATGGCGTCCAGTGTTATTGTCCAGCTGGATTCTCAGGACGTAGATGTGAAGTCGATATCGATGAATGCGCAAGTCAACCTTGCTACAATGGTGGAACTTGTACTGATCTTCCTCAAGGCTACAGGTGTTCTTGCCCAACCGGTTATGGAGGTATTAACTGTCAAGAAGAGAGATCTGAATGTAGGAACGACACCTGTCCAGAACGCGCTATGTGCAAAGACGAACCTGGTTTAACAACTTCACATGCTTATGTAGATCAGGTTACACCGGTATCGACTGTGACATCACGGTAAGTATTGTACTATTTTTGACTAATGTCTTAAAATGTGGTCAACGTCTTTAATTAAAAATTTTATGTTTTTCTTCACCAGGTTGATCCTTGTACGGCTAATGGAAATCCTTGCTCGAACGGAGCGACATGCACTGCACTTCAACAAGGCAGATTCAAGTGCGAATGCTTACCAGGATGGGAAGGCCAGCTATGTGAAATCAACACCGACGACTGTATTGAGAAACCTTGTCTCCTTGGCGCGGCTTGTACTGACTTGGTCAATGATTTCAGTTGCGCTTGTCCACCTGGCTTCTCAGGAAAACGTTGCCACGAAAAGATAGACCTGTGCTCGAGTGAGCCCTTGCAAACATGGCGTTTGTGTGGATAAACTATTTGCTCACCAATGTATTTGTGATCCTGGATGGACCGGACCATCATGTGATATAAACATCAACGAATGTATTATTTCCCCTTGTGAGAATGGAGGACAATGTATTGATGGCATTGACGACTTTACTTGCATTTGTGAAGCGGGATACACGGGCAAAAAGTGCCAGCACACGATTGATGACTGTTCTTCAGATCCATGCCAAAATGGTGCTACATGTGTCGATCAAATCGACGGATTCATCTGCAAGTGCCGACCAGGGTACATCGGCTTGCAATGTGAGACTGCTGTTGATGAGTGCCTAACTGAACCATGCAACCCTATTGGAACGGAACGTTGCGTAGACCTTGACAACAGATATCAATGCGTATGCCGCGAAGGATTCACTGGAGAAATGTGTGAAACCAACATTGATGACTGTGCTTCAGACCCTTGTTTCAACGGTGGCTCGTGTAAAGACGAAATAGGAGACTACAAGTGTGCTTGTCACCCTGGATGGACCGGCAAACGTTGTGAAAGAGATATCGGAAATTGCCCCAACAGACCGTGTCAGAACAATGCAAAATGTATCGATCTCTTCCAGGACTTCTTCTGTGTGTAAGTATAAAACTTGTCAAGCATACCTACTTTTACGTGTCGTTTAGTATGTTCATTCATCATCTTTCATCTAATATTAATTATATTTTTTTTGCAGATGCCCGAGCGGAACTGACGGTAAACAGTGTGAGACCGCACCTGAGAGGTGTATTGGCAGCCCTTGCATGCATGGTGGTAAATGCCAAGACTTCGGTTCTGGTTTGAATTGCACCTGCTCACAAGATTACATCGGCGTCGGATGTCAATACGAATTTGACGCTTGCGAAGCTGGTCTCTGTCAGAATGGAGCTACTTGCATTGATGAAGGCGAAGACTACACCTGCATTTGTGCTCCAGGCTTCAAGGGAAAGAACTGTGATGAAGATATCATTGACTGCAAAGAGAACTCTTGCCCGCCATCCGCAACTTGCATCGATTTACCTGGAAGATTCTACTGTCAATGCCCATTCAATCTAACTGGTGACGACTGTCGAAAGAGTAAGATATTTCTCACAAAATCTTATCTGAATCAATTTCCGACAAATTGTTACTCCTGTATAAAATGATTAACGAAATATTTATTTTTCCAGCAATAAGTGTCGATTATGACCTGTACTTCAGCGACCCACTACGCTCGAGTGCCGCTCAAGTGGTCCCATTCGATACAGGATCTACGGACAGCCTGACTATCGCTATGTGGGTTCAGTACACACAACAAGACGAAGGCGGCGTTTTCTTCACTGCTTACAGTGTGAGGTTCGTAAAAATACAGTTACTACGGGAAATGCAGGCGAGATGCGTACCAAGCATTATTTATAAAAAATATATGTTTTACTTTAATTTTCAGCAACTCTCACATCGCTCTTAACAGAAGAACAGTAATCCAGGCACATTCTAATGGTGTTCAAGTATCACTGTTCCCTGAACTTCAAGACGTATACCTTAGTTTCGGTGAATTTGCTACCGTAAATGACGGACAATGGCATCATGTCGCATTAGTGTGGGACGGCAGCAACGGCGGAGAATTGACTCTCATTACGGAGGGGTTAATCGCTAGCAAGTTGGAAGGATACGGCAGCGGACGATCACTTCCCCAATAGTATGTAAATCTTTGGCCAAATTATACTAGCACCATTTTGTATTATCAAAGAGAATATTATTATAACCAATTTTCATTTATTTTCAGTCTTTGGGTAACATTAGGTAAACCTCAATCAGACAACCCTAAGGCATACACAGAATCAGGCTTCCAAGGACATCTTACTAAAGTACAAATATGGAACCGCGCACTCGATGTCACCAACGACATCCAAAAGCAGGTTCGCGATTGCCGAACGGAACCAGTTCTATACAATGGTTTGGCTTTGACATGGGCCGGGTATGACGATATCATTGGAGGAGTGGAAAGAATAGTGCCATCTCATTGCGGCCAGAGAGTTTGCGCAAACGGCTACTCTGGAGCCAAATGTCAACAACTTACGGTTGACAAAGAACCACCTCGTGTTGATCGCTGCCCTGGTGACTTGTGGGTTATCGCCAAGAACGGCTCAGCAATCGTTAACTGGGATGCCCCTGTATTCAGTGACAATGTGGGAGTGGCTAAAATTGTGGAGAACTCTGGACACAAACCTGGCCAGAATTTGGCTTGGGGAACTTACGATATTGCATACGTTGCGTATGACGCAGCTGGCAACACGGCTACGTGCATCTTCAAAGTCACTGTACTATGTAAGTATAAATCCGTAGATAATTTTGATGAATCTCGTATAAACCTAAAGGTTACGCATACTTAAAATCCTTATTTTTTCCCAGCTGAGTTCTGCCCACCGTTAGTGGACCCACTTGGAGGCTACCAGTCCTGCCGCGACTGGGGAGCGGGTGGTCAGTTCAAGGTATGCGAGATCGCATGTCGCGATGGTCTTCGATTCTCGCAACCAGTGCCGCCATTCTACACTTGCGGTGCTGAAGGCTTCTGGCGACCAACTACCGACCCTAGTCTACCACTTGTATACCCTGCTTGCTCACGTAAGTTCTTCGCTTTAATGAAAACGACATGTTTCACATAATGATTAAGACACGAGAACCTTTGTAAATATTACTACTTTTTATTACAGCGGCTTCACCAGCTCAGCGCGTGTTCAAGATTTCAATGCTGTTCCCAAGTTCAGTTCTCTGCAATGATGCCGGTCAGGGTGTACTCCGACAGAAAGTACGCACGGCTATCAACCAACTTAACAGAGACTGGAACTTCTGCTCATATGCAGTGGATGGAACTCGGGAATGCAAAGAACTGGACATAAACGTGAAATGCGATCATCGGGCTAATGTAAGACAGACTCGCCAAGTCTCTTCACCTCCCAGCGCTCCTAGTGCAGAAGATACGTACGTTCTGGATGCCATCATTCCAGTGGAAGAGTAAGTTTTTTTTTACGAATATTTTTTACGAGTTTAGTTAATCGTAGTCTAACTTTTTAATGTTGTTTGTTTCACATTTAGTAAACACTTGTCTCGTAGAGGTATATGGTATCAATATGCACATATAGGTAATGATCTTTAGTAAAATTTGACAATTATCTACACTGGTTTCTGTAGTACACTCTCCAAATGCATAATATTATGTTACTCTATCACAAACAACAAGCACTTTCGTGTTGTGTAAACTTCAAGAAAAGTATTTTAAATTTCTTAGCGCACTAAAAGTTCCTATAACTGTATTTTTCGACGGCATGTACTCTTCCAACACAATTGCATGTTATTTTATCTGGCACTTAGGACTCGAAGCAATAGGGAAGGCCGACAAGCGGGCGATACGTACAGCGTCGAGATCTCTTTCCCGTCTGTCAAGTAAGTTGTTTGCATGTTCTCTATTTGAACTCGTAGTACCACTAGCACTACCTATTCATTTTATGTAAAGCCTTCTACGCTCTTATGTTAATCTTACTTTGTGTGGAGTGAGGAAATCTTGGAAAACTTATTCATGGATTACGGTGGAATGTAGTAGAAATTTTATACATTTGGATCGTAGTGGTAGTAGCTACCTTTTTATTTGGTGAATATTTTATTTTATTTATATTTTTTGTTATGCTACATTTTTACAATTTCTGATGTAACTTTGCAGCGACCCAGTAATCCACAGCGGTAACAACGAGAGGTCAACCGTCCAACGGTTATTAGAGAAACTGATCCTCGAAGACGAACAATTCGACGTACGAAACATTCTTCCGAACACAGTCCCAGACCCGGCGAGTCTAGAACTTGTCTCCGATTACGCCTGCCCTATGGGGCAGGTCGTTATGGCTCCTGATTGCGGTACGTGCTATTGTAGATGAGAAATGCGGAAACTTAACGAGGCGGTCTGACTCGATAAACTGTAGGCCCATAACGGTACCCCCCGGTCGGCAATTAGGTGAATTGCATTTTAAAATGCAACGTAGAAATATCTTCCACTCCATTTTCTACTACGAGAGCACAACTTAAGTATCTGCCTATTTATTGTCCCGCTGCAGAACACAGACCTCTATTACAGAGATAAAGGTTATCGCTACTATGATGGGATTAGGTTTAATCACTATGCTTGCTGGCGAACGGGTGATCCGATGACAAACTCGAGCTATGTTCAAAAAATTCGTAACATCCATTTTAACTCGACCGTGAATCGCTAATCGAATTAACGAGTGCCTATAAAAATCAGAGGAATAATATGGCAAAATATAAATTCTGCAAATTCATTTTCCAATCGACCTGAGGAAACCTTTACTAATTAAAAGCCTTTTACAATTCATGCGAAGCGAAATCGAAAATAAAACCTAAAAGCGTTATACGATATTGCAAAGCTGTTGAAAACTGAGTTGTTAGATTAATTGATGAACTTCTCCTGTACACTTAATTTTACAGCATCGAGATGAATATTATCAATATCAGTTATATATGAGTTAAAACTTTAAACATTGTGTGAAGAATGACATGACTGAAAAGGGGGTGGATGATACGATGACGAATGACAGGGACGAATGGAAGAAGAAAACATACTACGCTGACCCCAGATAATCTAGGAACAGGGCAGGAAGATGATGATTTATGAGTTAAAACTTTAAAAGAGGTTACTTACGAAATTGTGTATGTTTATTCCAGTGGCCTGCGCTGTGGGAACGTTCCTGGACGTGGCCAGTGACTCCTGCAAGCCATGCCCGACCGGCACGTATCAGTCCGAGGCTGGTCAACTCCAGTGTACCACCTGCCCAACTATTGCAGGCCAGCCAGGAGTCACTCAGGCATCGGGCGCCAGAAGCGCTGCTGATTGTAAAGGTAAAAATTATTTAATAAAAACAAAGTATTGTCACGGCGGACCGTCCGGTGTCATGTAGAACGAAGTTGTCTTTAGATGGATCCATGGCATATTGATTTTATTTATGTGGTTATAAATTCATTATGTTGGTATATAATTCACTGGAAGAAAAGGATTCACTCAGAGAATCACTTATACAAGTATATCAGCGCCATTACCTAGAAAGAGCACTTAAAGATGTCAGAAAACTTGGCTCGAAGCCAGATAAATTTGATTACGTCAAGTTGGTAGCATTCTTACCTAAATGCCATACTAAAATCAACCTCACCCGTTTTTCAGAGAGATGTGCTGCCGGCAAATACTACGACGCTGAGTCGGAGCTGTGTAGGCCTTGTGGCCATGGATCGTACCAACCGAGGGAGGGAGCATTCTCCTGTATCTCTTGCCCAAGAGGACAAACCACGCGAGCTACTGAAGCGGTCTCGGCCGCTGAGTGCAGAGAGGATTGTCCATCAGGTAAAACATCCCCATTATCTTGTAGAAAAGAAGGATACCTGTGTCGGCATAATATCTGATTCAATGTAGAGCTACGTACACGTACTTTGCAAGTCGTCTATAAAATCAAAGTGGGAAATGCTCTATCAAAATTACAGTGTACGAAGTAAAGCTAACACGTATCTTCGTGGATCTACTTCATGGCCATTTTTTATTGCTAGGCAGACGAGCATACCCTATCTGATGATAAATGGTAACTTTCGCTCATAAATATCAGCAATGCCGCCACACAGACGTCATGCCGTTGTCTACCATAGAAGAAGATCTTTCTTCAACTTTGTTTAAAAGGATATGTGATAGTGCACCCGAGCGCGTCTCGAACTCGTAGTAACATACGACAGGGATTTCCGTAATTGGGGTCTAGATGATAGGTGTACATTGTTTTTCGCATTTATTAATAAAATTATTCTATTATTTCAGGCGAACAGCTAAGCAGTGAAGGCGGTTGCGAGCCTTGCCCACGCGGCACGTGGCGAGTCCTAGGAGCGGGCGCCGCCTGCGCACAGTGCCCACCTGGTACCACCACGCCGCACACTGGGGCGTCTTCACCTGACCAGTGCACGCTGCCTGTCTGCCGACCTGGTAAGAAACTTTTTTTTTATGTCATAGGTAGCAGACGAGCGGGCGGATCACCTGATGGTAAGCAATTGCCGCCGCCCATGGACACCTGCAAAACCAGTGGAGTCACAAGTGCGCTGCCAATAAAAGGCACACTACTAGACAGTGTGCCTTATGTGCAGCAACAATGAAGAATGTGGATAATATATTCTAGCTATGAGTTGTGTTGCGTGTCTAAATACATCCATGTAAAGCTACTTAAATGCACTTTTAGAAGTATTCATTTGAGCATGTACCAATCAATATTACTTAATTTATTTTGAATATTTCAGGCTCATACCTCAACGAGACCCTGAACTCATGCGTTCAGTGCAAGAAGGGCAGCTACCAGTCAGAAGCCCAGCAGAGTGCCTGCATACCTTGCCCCATCAACACGAGCACCAAAGAGGCAGGCGCTGTAAGTAGACCAAATATTTATCTACTTTTCTTAGGTCAACCTCTTTTCATTCTACCTATAAAATAACACATCATCCCCGGATGTCGAGACTTACTCATAGATACTAACTAAAATAAAGTTTAAGTAACTTTATAGCAAAATCTGATGTTTGGATCAGTTTTAAAAAAGTCGAAAAGTAACTCTTAATTTTAAGCTCCCAATTGTGTGCCAACTATTCCTACGACAGCTTGGACATTCGGAACAGGCAGTTCCACGATTAAAAGTAATTCAAGTCAACATCCAGATTTAAATTGGTGATCGAGATAAATATTCACATATCAATCAACAGACTGCGGAGTCGGATTGCACGAACCCGTGCGAGATGAGCGGCCCTGAGATGCACTGTGACGTCAACGCGTATTGCCTACTCATGTCTGACACGAACGAGTTCAAGTGCCAGTGCAAGCCTGGCTTCAACGGCACCGGAAAAGTTTGTACTGGTGAGTAATTTAATGTTTATAGGTCATCACAATGTCACGCTAAATAGGAACTCGTATCATTATTGTATTGCATGAACCTTTGTGAGATTGAACAGCCCTAAGGTGCAATCTACTTTTCTCTGTTTAGAGCAGCTGTGTCAAGGGTTCATGTCGCCAATCAAACTATAATAATAATAAAAACTGACGTATGAAAGTACAGGAGAGCAAATGAATCAGACAAGAAGGAAAATAACGAATAGCTATGTTTCCAGCATCACAGGCATATTAAAGTATTATTTACGTAAAAAATATTTGTACAAGATAACAATTATTGTTATGTTATTATCTGGAAAGGTTTTGAATTCATTTACGTATTTTTGTTGACCATTCTGTCCATCGTAACTACATCTAGCGTCTATTCGAAACATTATTTACTTGAACTGTGGCGAGAACTCACTTTAGTTACAACACGGTTCTTATATCCTCAGTTGAGTTTACATTGTCACTAGGATTCCTCAATAGAGGGCGTAGTTAGAAAACGGTAGCCTAAAAATGTGTGGTGTAGCTTAGTTAGTACAGTTGTCGTCATATAATAAGTATATTGGAGCAGATAAAGATACCAAATACTTCTGAACAATTTAAAATGTCAATAAGTTCCGAGCACTACAAGTTACTACTGCTACTCTTCAGAAGTATTTAATCACTCTGTCTATATCTGCTCCAATATAACTGACGCCACTGAGGTGGACTGAACCTATGTTGGTTCTTGTTCCTGGTTTAGATATCTAAAATCGGATTCGACTGATCGGCTAGTTAAGTCTCAAAAAAGCATTCCCTGTACTATAACTAGGAACTAGCTGCATAAGTCATGTCATTATAAAATTTACTTACAGACGTGTGCGTGGACTTCTGCGACAACGGCGGCGAGTGCGTGAAGGACGCGCGAGGGGAACCCTCCTGCAGATGCACCGGATCTTTCACCGGCAGACACTGCAGAGACAAGAGCGAGTTCGCGTACATCGCCAGTGGAGTAGCTGGAGGCGTCATATTCATCATCTTCTTGGTGCTGCTTGTATGGATGATATGCGCAAGGTTTGTTAAAGATGCTAACGCCCCGTAGGAATTTACAACAAAAGTATACGAGACTGTAAACTTGAGGATTATTATAGGTTTTAATGTTGGTACGAAGACAAATGCCCTACTTTAACTGGTAATACAACGCCTTTTACGAGACCGCGTTACTGTTTTACTTATTTTAATACTATTTGGTGTGCAATAAAAATCTATGTTTTCAAAGGAATCAAGCTTGGTTTATGCCGATTCTTTTGGTTTGTAGACGCACAGCTTTAGATTCGATATTAGTATACCATTACTAAGTAGGTTTAGTTAGTCAATGGCTTAAAAGACTTACTTCATTTCATCTGTAGGTACGAGTAAGTTCATTATTATTAAACCTGATCAATTTTTAACAGATCAACAAAGAGGAAAGAACCAAAGAAGACGCTAACACCAGCCATAGACCAAAACGGATCCCAAGTGAACTTCTACTACGGAGCGCACACGCCATACGCGGAGTCCATCGCTCCATCCCACCACTCCACATACTGCTCACTACTACGACGACGAAGAGGATGGCTGGGAGATGCCCAACTTCTACAATGAGACGTATATGAAGGAGAGTCTCCACAATGGCATGAATGGGAAGATGAATAGTCTAGCAAGGTCCAATGCGAGCATCTACGGCACGAAGGAAGACCTCTACGATAGGCTCAAGAGGCATGCGTACCCGGGTAAGAAAGGTCAGTAGTAAGCACTTAGTGCACACTTTGATATTATTTGTTCTGCAGCTTTGCACTGGATTGCTTTTTAAGATCTAATGTTTGCTTTGGTGATCGGGGAAATTTTCTTCCACGCGCGGTAGTGTACTCAGCCAAGTAAATATTTTATTGAGTAACCTAGTTGACCTCCGATCTTAATTTAGACTTGCGTAAATAACAATTTATAGATTTCATTAAAATCGATCGTTTCGTCATAATATGGAAATAAATAACAAAAGATAAATAATGCTATTACTAACCTAAAACTGATAATAATGTTCAAATGATAAAAACAGTTTAGTGATAACACGATCGCGCATCTAGACATTGTTTTAAAAATTAGGAAAACAATGGAATTTGACGATCTGTAGTAACTAATTTATAATAATCAACAAACTCTGCTCACGCTAATTACTATTAACATCATACAAACATAGCATGCTGCAATATAAAAATTTCCCCTCAATCATTTTGACCTTTACATACAAGGTTATCATTCAACGAACATTATGAATAATATTGTAAGGCTGTGGTCAAACTGTAACCTGCAAATTTTATTTCTTTAATCTATGTTTCCTTTATGACAAAACATAATCTTAAGTTAGTATTGGTTTAAGGCTGATGTTGTTAAGTTTGTAATAAGGTGGTCAAAGTTCTTTGCGCTCAATATAGGTACAACTTTAACTAAAAACATTTAAATAGTAAATGTGAAATACAGTACCTACCTAAGAAAGTATAGTTTTGTAAATACCAATAAAATGTTATTCGGAGCTCATATTTTACGTCAGATTGATCTGCGTCTTAGGCTACACTTTGACCAGGGTCTTAGGCTACAAATTCCTCAATGATGCAATAACGAATGACATTTTGTTCCAGATAAGAGTGACAGCGACAGCGAAGGTCAGTAAACACAACAAGGGACTGTTTTGTCGTATTCTGGTCAATCTTTCATAATACTATATCGTACTAGTTTCAATTCTCGGTGTTCCGAACAATAATAGTCAATATTATTGTATGTTTAGCTAGAAGTGATGACTTTGCTCTCGCGTATGGGTGAGACCGAATAGGACCCAGTTTAGGTTTTTGTGAGTATACGTACGTACCTCTTTATTAATGTTTTAGTCTCAAGTCTCGATTTATAGAATTAACAACAATCAAAATTTATGATGGAACTAAAGTAACTATTCCATTTATGTAGATTGTGTGCTTACTCATTTTAGAAAGGAATTTATTCGGATTCTTCAATATACTTTAAGATATTTTAACTGTTTAATTAAGACAAACATCTGAATTGGGTCTATAAAATTATTTTGAGTAGGTACACCCATATTGCCGCGTTTGTATCCGAGGGTGATCCAGTATGTTATTGTAGAATTTGTAATCAATTAGTATAAGGTTTTAGGTAAGATTACAAAGAATGTGTATTAACACACTCACTGTTTATTTACAGCCCCCACCAAAAATACTTTTATACTGTCACAAAAACACAATAGAATAATTATAGAGACACAAATAAATGTATTGTAAAACAGTGAATGTGTTGATGTTCTGAGATTATGATCAACGAACAAATGCTCAAGTATTTTACGCGAACACTGCCATATCGGAAAGCAGGGATTTGCAAGGAAAATTTGATGATGATTGTAACTACATTCCAACGACACTTCAAAATGATGTAAATATTAATTTTATTGGAATATTTGTATATTTATGGTAGTAGAAGTTATAAGATCTACAGTGTTATGTAAACTGTGTAAATTTTGATAGTCCAAATTATTTAAATTAATGTGAAATATGTTTCCAATGAAAAATATCTTTTGTACGAATTTCAGTTTATTAGATTCTTAAACCTTTTTGACTGATCAATTGATCATAACAATTTAATGATGGCATATGTCAGCATTTTTAATTTACTTAGTTTTTATATTTTCTGAAAGTTGTATTATCACCTGTTGTAAGAGGTACCTACCTTTTCTTTAACATTAAGTGGCAAACCATACTTAGCCGAATAATAAGTACAATTATTATAAAATGCACTCTCGGAATAATCCTGTATACTTAGGGATCGCGTTACACTGCATAGCATGTAGCTTAATAAAGTACATACGTAATATTGTATTTTATTCTCACCAGTTTTCATTGACACTGTAGATAAATAATGAAGAGTCAAGTTTGTTTGTATTATAAACTGGACTGGTTTTTTTACTTTTTACATAAGAGTGTGAATGTGTGTGTGCGTTAAAAGTGATGTATAGAAAACTTGCTATGACGACGATAGAGGAATAATTATTATGTAAAGTATCATATCATTACTTTTGTATTAAATATGTTATAATAAGACTTGGTAATAATTCTTAATAATTTATAGCTAATTACACATTTTATAAGCGAATTTATGTATCATTGACCATAATAATGTCAAATTATTGAAACAAACTGTTTATTCAATAATATTCTGTACCTAGACCTCTGTATAAAGATCTAAGTGTAAAATCCTTGATAAGGCAATACTCATATAAGAATCTCGTGAATCGAATGATACATCGACATTCCATCACAATTTATTACCACATTTTAATGATTACGTTAACAGTAATATTTTATACAAAATTTTTAATAAAATATTAAAATTAAAGTATGCTTTTAATTTTCATCTCTTTTATAAATTGCAAGAAAAAGTAACCTACCTATTAGGTACGTAAGTACTTTAAAAGTGCGACAGAGCATCTTTCATCACCTGAAAGCGAAAGCAAATGTTGCGAAAATTACGGGTTCTAAGAAAAAAGGTAAGTACCTAAATATAATTATTTTTTAACATTTTTATAGCTCAGAAAATTAAATTAAATTAGGTTAATCTGATATCGATAGACATACCTATTATAGAAATTGGTAAAGGTTTTAACTTTGAGAAACATTTAGGTTCAACGCCCAATTTTAAGATCGTGACTTTGTTTTGTCGTTTTCACGTTATCTGCTTTCGACAAATAAAATTGTTATAAGTCAGTAGTTACCCATTCGAACAGCTGATAATGTGTCATTAATGTACCCACGATATCTAAGAAGATTATTTTTACCTACTAATAATTACTCACTTCGTCTTTTCGTTTAAAGATACCAAAAACATCTTAGCATTTGTCAAAACCCCCTTTAGCACAATACTTACCTCAAGTTGTAGATACTTTAATTGTTGCCATTTGATCTCGAACAACAAATAAAAATGCACCTTGGCGTATACTGACATAACATTTGCCGGTTGCCAAATGTTTAGATGTTCCAGTAGGTTTGAACGGTAAGATTATTTTGATGCTGACTGTTTTTTGGAATGACAAGGTATCTAACAGCTACCTATATTATGGAAACAGTAAAATACACTCCTATCTACCTATTTGCGAGTAGGTGTTATAATTTTTTAAATAGTTCATAATTAGTAGATTTTTAGTAAACATGTTTTTTTTTAATAATTGCATTAAACAAAATAATTTTCTTTCTAATTAAATCAAAGATTTTATAAATTGCCTCGAAAATTAAGACACAAAGATAATAGGAGACATAAGATAGGTACCTATTAAATTGATAACATCTGAATTGTACTAGTACAACACTATCTAAATTCAATAAGCTATCTAATCTAACAGCTAGCATGTACAGTCGGCTGCAAAAAGATGAATATATCACAATAACAGTCATGAGATAGTACCTTCTAAACCACACTTTAAGGCAAGATACAAAAGTCTAATATTAATAATGTAGGTACACCTACGGAATAATTTAATGAAATAATAACATTTTTATACGAAAAGCATTTAATTTCAAAAAATAACGTATATATAGCACAGCCAATTCATAAGGCACTTATACTAGGTATTATAAAAATAATAATACGCACTTAACAAACAACAACATTAACATACGTTAACCTTTTAAACTATCAGTTCACTTGGAATGCTTAGCACAGAAGTCTCTCATGTATTTGCCTAGGACTTCAACTTCTTCCATCGTCACAGCGTTGTACGTCGACGCACGGATACCACCAACGTCCCTAGAAATAAGAAGAGGCGTTCTTAAAAATAGTTTTGAATCCACGCTGTTAGGTATACCCTAATATAGTGAACTCAGTGAACTCAATGATCAGGCAGGATGAGGGAATTGAAGTCAAGCTACACAAAACCAGACAAATGACATCATATGCAAAAAGTATCCGAAGTCCGGACTACAGAACAGTGGCCTAGCGTGGGTATCAGTCGCCCGGGGCGGAAGACTATTTTGCCGGTTTTTTCCTAGACGCCCTCCCCCCTAAACCTACAAAGTACCGCTCCACCTACAGTGGAGTGTAAAGATATTGCTAGCTTTTTTCCTTTCTCGACCTCCTCCCCTCCCCCAAGGAGAAGCAAAAGATTTTGCCGCCCATAAAATTGTCGTCAGGGGCGGACCGTACCCCTCCACCCGCTACGCAAAATTATTACATAAGATTGTGAAGAGGAGAAGAAGGAGAAGAGAGTAGAAAATAAATATTTAGGAACTTAAAATAAATGTTACGTTCTACAAAATATGCAAAATTGAATATCACTTAGCAATCCACACACTGATAAGCTTTCAAAAACGTGGTACATACGACAATGAAATACCTAATGACAGTAATGAAGATTAAAATTCAAATTGTAACACTCGTAGTTATAATATTTTAAAAGAGTATATAACTATAGTACCTACTGACTTTTTGCTGGTTCTTCTTGGTAGATACCGACATTCCGAATTAATGATAAGATTAGCTACTTACATAATATGTAATTAACAATTTATTTTTTCTGTACCTATGTGACTTCACTGCTGTTGGGTTGTGTACCTATGTGACTTCACTATCACATAAAAACCTTAACTGAGTAAAAAAATAATTTTGAATTGAATCACCTGTGACCCTTCAACTGAATCAAGCCCATCGCCTCAGCTCCCTTCAAGAACTCCTTCTCCAAGGCATCATTGCCCTCAGCCGATCCGATCCTAAACGGAATGTTCATCTTGCTCCTGACATTCTTAGCAACCGGCGCGTAGTAGAAACCATTAGATTCCTCGATAATGCTATAGATTAGGTTCGCTTTCTTCGTCGCCCGCGCCGCCATCTCGTCGAGGCCTCCGTTCCTCTCGATCCATTGGAGGACACGCCCCATTATGTAAATGCTGGAATGGAGCCAATGGAGCGAGTAAAGACATAATTTCTTGATAATTTGTATCGGATAGGTAAATGATCTTGTGACCTAAGTGTTTCATAAACTTTGTGAATAATTATACATACGAGTGTTTTTGAGTCATAAGAAACAAAAGACAACACAAATTATGATTATTTGCGTAGGTCCCTAAATGCAAGTTAAAACAATAATATCAAATAATACGTACCTAGGTATTATGTATGTTAGGCAGATTTGGAAATGCCTAGGTAAGTAAAGTACAGGCAGCAAACGCTATTAATGTTCTATATCTATGTAAGTTGAAACTTAACATCAAACAAATTTGGATCAAAGAGAGTACCTATTTATTTACATAGCATTAAGTAAGTATCAACGCCCGATAATGGTCTAATGAGCTAAATACCTGGCCGTGCTCTCGGGGTACTGAGTTCTGAATACTGAGTTCCCGGGTCGAGCAAAATAATGTTTTGAAATTTTCAAACATAGCTCGAGTTTGTGATCACCGATCCGCATGAGGCAAGCGTGGTGATTAATGACAATGACTTAATTCTTATAATGGAAGCCTGCAGTGGGACAGTATTAAGTAGGTTGTTAATTTAGTTTTTAAAGCATTTAGTTCTATCGATCGAGTATCGAAACCTATCGATCTATAACTGGTTTACTACTAGAACATAATAGTATAGAAAAAGCTTTTACTTACGCGAACATAGGAGGTGTATTCAAAATAGAGTTGTTTTTGTGGTTGAGAGTCCAGTCCAAAATGGATGGGCAGATTGGTAGAGGGTTGTTGAGGAGATCCTCTCTCACTATGACCAGAGCCACGCCCGATGTTCCAATGTTCTTTTGGGCTCCTCCGTAAATGACTCCGAACTGAAATAAAAATTAAAATGATCACTCAAATTCACTCATCTTAGCATAAGGAGCGGATTTGAAGATTTACCATCATCCTTGGGGTATCCATTATTTTGATCCCTCCAACAACCGTGATAGATAGAAGATAGATAAGATACTTATCAACTTTTTTAATGATATGAGGGCCGCTGCCCATAGACACCCAGGACAGGAGGCAACACCAGAGGAGTCTCAAATGCGCCGCCGACTTTTTAAAATGGAATCCGTTCTCTTTTTAAGGTCTGCAGTTTCGTGTGTTTTAATGCCCCTTGATTCTGGGCTATGGCTTATAAGTATTGGATAATGCCATGGAATTGGCACCTAGCGCAATCTTGGTCCCGAAATGATGTGACGGCGAGCTTACTATCATTATAATTAAATAGGAATTCAATGATCTAATCACCATACAAATACGATTGGAACAGAAGGCATACCTAATCTCATATCTATCGGAGGCCAAAACAAACTTAGGACTTAGTTCATTATGATAATTTTATGATTGAAGAATATTATAAGTAGGTAAGTAAGATTACTAGTGTTATATTATCACGCTAAATAGTAATCGAAAAGTAAAACAAACAAGAAGTTATCACTGTAGGATAGGCTGGTGCCTATAGATCGAAGATTTACCTGGGTATTCTATACCAGTAGGACTTACGTTTGGATCAACCTGAAAATAACAAACAAATGACGTCGCAATTTACCTTAGAAACATCTACTTTCTTTGACATGAAATTGGATGACATGTCTGCTACCAGTGGGACGCCTTTTGTGTCTGGGATAAAGTCAAATTCAACTCCTGTAAACAAAAAACATAAAGATAAGTAGATAAAACTTTACCCGCGAAAAAATTATGCTATCAAACAATAAAAGTGACTCCATTCCATATCAAAACGGGGGGCGTTAACTCCAGATTGATATGGGATGACATTTTATGAAGGTACAACCAAATTAAATAAATGATAGTTGACCCTAAAAACTTGCGCGATGTATTCGACACCCAGCGTCATCTACTGGCATATATAGGAATTAATCGCAAAACTAAATCCCGAAACGAGGTGAGGACAGGCCACTAGTATTAAGATTTATGTCGATATTTATAATTAGCTAATCAAAATAGGAACACCCTGTTGGTTTAGTGGTTTAAGTACCGGACATTGATCTAAGCGTCCTATTTCGATAGATTTCGATAGTTACTATCGAAATAGGACCCTTAGATAGTTACTATATATTACTACTAACTATTCAAAATAAAAAATGTTAATATCTTTTGAAACTTTCAGAGATATGAAATAGAAAGATATTATCTTTATCAATAGTTGTGTTGTTCACTTTAGACTACCTCCATTCTCCAGATCAAGGAAATTACTCGCAAGTAAATTAACCTTAAGAGTTTATGGTTCTAGTACTTTAGGATCCTTCACGATCTATCAGCGAAGTCCAGCTCAAATACTGTAATCATGCGCCCTTGCTTCGTCTCAGTGCTTAATTTAAGTAGGTAGTAAGTAATATGGCGTTCTGGCCTTCAAGAAACTTTTTATAAATAAATAAATTAATCTATATACATCTATATACATATAATAAAAATGTAAAAAAGCTTTGTCTGTACATTGAAGATATTTGTCTCAAAATAACTTAGGTTGACTAAAAACAGTAACAGAACATGAATCAATGATTTTTAAAATTTTTGTCTGTCTGTTTGTCTGTTTGTCTGTTTGTCTGTTTGTCTGTTTGTTCGCGCTAATCTCGGAAACTACTGAAACCAATTCGAATGAACTTTTTTATTGTATAGCTGTAATATCAGGGCAACTTAGGATATAATTTATTTTGAGACCAGGCTCCTTGATGTAGACCACAACAGCCCAGCTAAACTATAGAGGTAGATCAATGGCACCATAACAAAGTTGTTTAGATTAATGAGCATTTTATGTGCATGAAAAAAATCCAAGATCATGGAAACAGCTGGTGTGGAACTCTCAGAGCCCAGCTACACTATAACAAATATGGGATGAAATGGAATGCAAATTGTCAAATGTGATGAGATTTTGGATGAGATCCGATAAGGAAGGATATTTCGAACTTAAAAGGGGTTCCAAGTTTGGTGATGGGACTACGTGATTCCTTGGCCCAATCTACTATTTAATAATCATCTTTAAGTCAAGAGTCATAAGTTCACGCAAACGAAGTTGCGGGCGGCCACTAGTAAATAATAAAAGCAAATGCCAAAAGAAGTACTTCGATATAAGTATCCTAGGTAGGTAAGTATAAGTACCTAAATACTCACCATGGATAGTTTCGTTGGTACAGATGTGGACGTACGACGCATTGGGATCCAGTTTCCACGTAGACTGGTCTGGTATGTCCACATATTTGTCCGTGGGTGGCAGGACGAGATTCACTTTGCCGTATTTCTTGGCTTCTTTTGCCGCTTTCGCTGACCAAGCACCTGTAAGAAAGATGTTTTTTTAATGTATGTACTATTTGTGATATTCGAAAACTGGTAATAGGAATAAATAGTCAAAGGCATACCTAAAATAAAACCGGAAGGGTATAGTCCGCGTCATCTAACAATAGCGATGACCATTAGTTTGCGCACTTGTAAAAAAGAAGACTCTACTAAAATTGATTTCTACGCACTCAAGGTCATCGCCATTGTTTCATGCCGCAGACTATACCGTAGACCCAATAGGGGTAAAAAGTTGGCAACACACACAAGTATGTGTTATGGGAGTCACAAGGCTCCATTAGTGTTGCGGGTGTCTAAAGGCGCAGGCATTTCTTGCCATCAAGTGATACCTTTGCCTAGTCTCTGCCACCTATCCCTTAAAAAATACACTTACCAGGTGACAACGTAGTCAGCGGTTCCAGTTCTGCCCATCAAGTTCATCGCAACAGCCGCAAATTGCCCCTGGCCTCCTCCAGATAAGAAGAGGATCTTGTAATTTTGTGGAACGTTTCTAAAACAAAATTCATAATTATTATTGTGGCTAAGTATATCTTCATAGACAATCTATCGCAAGTGAGTAGGTACCTAGTGGGTACTTCTCATTAAGGGGATATACGAATGAAACTAGCGCCGCCAACCTATTTACACTGATTGTGGCGAAAATTTAGATTTTAGCCAATCAAAAAATATTGTATATTTTGTTAAAAAGCAAAACATACAGACTTAAGTAGATAAAAGTAATTGAAATAGTCAAGATGCAACACAATATTTCTAACACGCGACAAGTAACAATAAAGTTCATTATTGCTAAAAGTGGCCGTTTTTAGCAATAATTGACATTATTGTTACTTGTCGCGTGTTTTATATATGTTACTGCATCTTGATAAATTCAATTTACTTTTATTTTAGTCTGTAATGTTTTGCTTTTTTAAAAAATATCGTATTTTCACCACAATCAGTGTAATTAGGTTGGTGGCGCTAGTTTCATTCGTATAGCCCCTTAATAGATGCCGTAATACATAGCCTGAAAATGTAATGCCTATCTCTATCTCCATGCATGTTTATACCTAAGTATTTTTTTCTTACTGTAGAACGAACTTGGTATGTGTACATTTCTACTCGTAAAGAGCATTTAAAAAGTATTCAATATAAAAAAAACTTTGACGCTTTTATTACACACGTACGAGTAGCATTCAAAGTCAAATTGATTTAACGAACTAACTACCTAGTTCAATTTAGCTCTCACGGACTCCTATGGGTCACATTTCATCCACAATGTTATTAATCATGCTGCCTGCCTGAGTACTTTTTACAACTAACTCCCGTATAATGGGACAGTTGACCTATATTTAGCCGGTATGAAAGCCTTAGATAATGTTATAAAAGACAAGACGGTGATGATAACCTATCTATAAATAGGTATCATAGGGTCATTTCGCCTGTTCGCGTCCATCGCCCAATTCGCGTCCATTTTGCCGATCTCCTTTTAAAAATCCTCGAAAACAAGTCAACTAACACACCAATCGAGCGAAAAGTCATTCCCGCTAATACGTCAATGTATAAGAGTCATGCACACATAAACAAAAGTTCTGTGCGTCCACCAATCTTGTTTAGAAAAAATAGTTAATCTCGCCTGTTCATCAAGGAAGCGCACATGCACTGTTTTTAAAAAAAATAATAGTGTGCAGTGGCATGTTTGATGGTAAGTTTTATATTGTTTTATGTGAATTTTTGGATGGATAGCTATTTCTACAGTTTAATGATGAAAAAAGGTATAATGTTTATTATGAATTAGGTAATGTTTTTTATATTTAACGAATAAAATAAGGTGGACGCGAATTACTACATCGAATTTTACAAAACTTCCACTTTGCGTCCACTATGGACGCAAACTATACTTATCCTCTAATTATAAAACCGAATTGCGTCCACTGTTTTCGTTAAATACTTGCTAATAAAAAATATTAAAACATACTGTTTAATATTAATGATTTTTTTTTAATTAAATTACCAAATGATGTGAGTAATTTCATTAATTTTTTGTTCATTTATGATGAGTTCTTCGGATACAAGAAAGAAGAAGGAAAAGAGAGCATACACAGAAGAAGATAGATAGATGGATACTCTTTATTGCACAAACATATTACAGAACCTTAATGCTAATAGTAATTACCAAATACAATATCGGCGGCCATAAAGCCGCCGATATTGTATTTGGCTAATAGCGATTTCTTCCAGACAACCTTTGGTTAGAGGAATAATGAAGATTTAAAGAACGCGTTAAATGAAATTCGAGAGAAGAATAAATTAGATATAATAGATAAAGATTAGACAAAATTGTCATATTGTTTTGTTCATTTAATATGGCCGAAAACTTATTATAATTAAGGCGGATCTTAAGCATTTTAGGGTAAAATTAACAGAATTGATTGTCTGGAAGAAATCGCTACAAGCGATAAGACCGCCTTATTGTACTGTCTATAGCTGTTGTTTCACTCTTGTATTTAATTTCTGTGCAATAAAGAATATCTATCTGATTACTGTTTATTCTTCAAGTTGCAATCTTATTATTTGCCTAATTTTAAGTTAAGGCGCCTTAAAGTTGACAAGATATATTTTTCTTTTTAAAAGTGAAGTTTAAATGATGATAATTTTGATTTTCAATAATTAAGTTTATTGGTAATAAAGAAATTGTTCAAATACAATCTTTCTTTATTAATTCATTTAAAATAAAACCCCTATATTCCTTTTCTAAGCTGCTGGACGCTAAATGGTCCACAGGTGGACGCAATTTGGATTTTTTGGACGCAAACTGGGTAAAACACCTAATTCTGAAGTTTATCTATTTAATAAGAAAACGCAAGATGTTTCTATTACAACTGAGAGTTAATCTTAAAATAGACTATATAATGAATACATTACACAAATTTGTCATAGAAATGAGTGCTGGGGCATTTTTATTATCGCCGACAAACTTGCCAACTGCACTAAATGGACGCGAACAGGCGAAATGACGGGTCATTTCGCCTGTTCGCGTCCATCGCCCAATTCGCGTCCATTTTGCCGATCTCCTTTTAAAAATCCTCGAAAACAAGTCAACTAACACACCAATCGAGCGAAAAGTCATTCCCGCTAATACGTCAATGTATAAGAGTCATGCACACATAAACAAAAGTTCTGTGCGTCCACCAATCTTGTTTAGAAAAAATAGTTAATCTCGCCTGTTCATCAAGGAAGCGCACATGCACTGTTTTTAAAAAAAAATAATAGTGTGCAGTGGCATGTTTGATGGTAAGTTTTATATTGTTTTATGTGAATTTTTGGATGGATAGCTATTTCTACAGTTTAATGATGAAAAAAGGTATAATGTTTATTATGAATTAGGTAATGTTTTTTATATTTAACGAATAAAATAAGGTGGACGCGAATTACTACATCGAATTTTACAAAACTTCCACTTTGCGTCCACTATGGACGCAAACTATACTTATCCTCTAATTATAAAAACCGAATTGCGTCCACTGTTTTCGTTAAATACTTGCTAATAAAAAATATTAAAACATACTGTTTAATATTAATGATTTTTTTTTAATTAAATTACTAAATGATGTGAGTAATTTCATTAATTTTTTGTTCATTTATGATGAGTTCTTCGGATACAAGAAAGAAGAAGGAAAAGAGAGCATACACAGAAGAAGATAGATAGATGGATACTCTTTATTGCACAACATATTACAGAACTTAATGCTAATAGTAATTACCAAATACAATATCGGCGGCCATAAAGCCGCCGATATTGTATTTGGCTAATAGCGATTTCTTCCAGACAACCTTTGGTTAGAGGAATAATGAAGATTTAAAGAAAGCGTTAAATGAAATTCGAGAGAAGAATAAATTAGATTATAATAGATAAAGATTAGACAAAATTGTCATATTGTTTTGTTCATTTAATATGGCCGAAAACTTATTATAATTAAGGCGGATCTTAAGCATTTTAGGGTAAAATTAACAGAATTGATTGTCTGGAAGAAATCGCTACAAGCGATAAGACCGCCTTATTGTACTGTCTATAGCTGTTGTTTCACTCTTGTATTTAATTTCTGTGCAATAAAGAATATCTATCTGATTACTGTTTATTCTTCAAGTTGCAATCTTATTATTTGCCTAATTTTAAGTTAAGGCGCCTTAAAGTTGACAAGATATATTTTTCTTTTTAAAAGTGAAGTTTAAATGATGATAATTTTGATTTTCAATAATTAAGTTTATTGGTATAAAGAAATTGTTCAAATACAATCTTTCTTTATTAATTCATTTAAAATAAAACCCCTATATTCCTTTTCTAAGCTGCTGGACGCTAAATGGTCCACAGGTGGACGCAATTTGGATTTTTTGGACGCAAACTGGGTAAAACACCTAATTCTGAAGTTATCTATTTAATAAGAAAACGCAAGATGTTTCTATTACAACTGAGAGTTAATCTTAAAATAGACTATATAATGAATACATTACACAAATTTGTCATAGAAATGAGTGCTGGGGCATTTTTATTATCGCCGACAAACTTGCCAACTGCACTAAATGGACGCGAACAGGCGAAATGACCCTACTCGTACTAGATAAGTACTTACCTTATCTATCATAAAAGCGAAAGTTTGTTATTAAGTAGGAGTTAATGTGTAAGTATAAGTTTGTTACTTCTTTACGCAGAAAAGCTGGACCAATCTTGATAAAATTTAGTAAGGTAAGTACCTAAGGTAGGTTTTATAAGACCACGGGGCACAGATTGGTTTAATATAATATAAATTAATATGGGTGTAGGTGTACATACATACCTACATAACATTGTATGTATGAACATGGATGTAATGGAATAAAGTTTAAGTAGGTATACCTACCTATTTTTTTTATTAGGTAGCTAATTTAGTTTCACACTTAAATACCTACTTACCGTAAATATTAAGAAATGATAAGGGCCTCAAAATATCGTTACTTACAATAATCTTCTTACAACATCTTGAATCTCATTATTCAAGTTCATGTAAGTAGGAGTCCTGTGGCTCGTCTCCAATAGACTTATCCCAGATCCTTCGAAATTTGTTAACTCGTTCTTTATGATCTCGTAAACCTGCCAACGGAGATAAGACGTTAAGATTAAGGTAAAAAGGTAAAATCTAAATTGAAATAAAAAAATACTCAGAATAGATGCATTTATGGTTTGTATGAGCCGTGGTAAAATCGCATGTTTGATGTCCCGCTCAAGGAGAACATGCCGGTTTTGAATTTAATTAATTCTAAATTGGAACATTCCACCGCTATAACCAATAAGGATCAAAATTAAATGGTCTAACTTACCTCTTCTGGCATTTTCGCCGGTCCGGCGCCAAAGTTGTGCACTTTAACCATGATTTTTGAAAATAATAAAACTTTACGATTAAATTTTAGTTCAACACGAGTGATCGACGCGAGCTATCGTCGGGTACTATTGTCACGACCGTTCGCCGGCCGATTTCGACTCGCAGGTTATCGCCCTGCCCTTCATCGTCTCCAAACTGGTTAAATATACGTAATAAGATAGTATGTTGCACCCGACGCGAAGTCTATCTTATCAACCTATCAACTCGATATTATTTGTTTTTCCAGCGCCGTGTTTTTCGCACGCTACTATAACAAACGCAATATCCACTATAAGCACGCAATAGATTAATAACTTATTGTTACCTAATAACGATAGTACAGCCATTGGTTTCAAGGTACAGTCATCTATGCACCACATCGGCATCAATGATCCAAACATACTTCTTGGAATTTCATACGCAAACTGCTGGACCAAGATCCTTCTCAAAGAATTACCTGATCAAAGTTTAAAAAAATAAGATAATCCCAGTCTGCTTATATTTTGGAGAGGCCTTATAAGATAACTTAAAAAATATGGTAGGTAGGTTACACGAAAAATTGGTGAATGAATAATGAATCTTAAAAATAATTTGAATAAATTATCGACTACATAATTACTTTATAAAGACGCAAATTCTATACCTAAACAACGATTTCAATTACATTAATACAAATACAAAATACAAATACAAAATAATTTATTTGCTATAAATAGGGTGGTTACATAACAATATGTGGGTGTTAAATTAATTAATGTGCTTAAGACCTATTTAGCTATGAACAATAGCATGCAAATTTATTTATACTTTTGAGTATGAAAACAGAAAGTAGGTGGTATCTATAATTTACGATCGATCTTATATTTAGTATACGTAAAGGTAGTACATACTTGTAGACTTTACTTACAAACAAAACAAATATACAGTAGGTATGTACTATACACTAAGTATTTTCATTGTAGGAAAATAAATCTATGCATTTACTCGCGCAGCAATCTTATAACTTATATCTTACACTTCAAAAATTCATCCACTGAGTAAAATGTGTGATCTATTAAAAGTTTGCGTAAAGAATGTTTAAACTTGTGAAGTGGGAGTAATTTTATATGGTCAGGGATCTTATTATAAATTTTGATACACATCATGTAACAATTTTTTATACAGCGAGTGGTATTTGGTGCAATATTTACTACTAGCGGCCGCCCGCGACTTCGTCCGCGTGGAAAAGTAACTTTTTACCCCCCTTTTAACCCCTTACAACCCCCTTAATATTAATATGTTGATAGCCTATAGCCTTCCTCGATAAATGGACTATCCAACAAAAAAAGAATTATTCAAATCGCACCAGTAGTTTCGGAGATTAGCGCGTTCAAACAAACAAACAAACAAACAAACAACAAACAAACTCTTCAGCTTTATTATATTAGTATAGATTAGTATTAGTATAGATTAAATTATTGTTATATCTAGTATTTCTATGAGTATGATTCTTTGCGGTGAGAAATAAGTGTTTATTTTGAGTAACAAAAACCGGCCAACTGCGAGTCGGGCTCGCGCACAAAGGGTTCCGTAGCAGCAAATATAATTATATTTTTTGATCTATCTTATAAGGTTCAGCCATCGTTTTCAGTGTAAGCACAATAACTTAACCAAAATTACAGTTAAATCAACCTATCTCAAAAACTATAAGAGATACTTTGATCAAACCAAAAATCGTTGAAAGAGTTAATTAGCATGCATCACCTCTATTTTTTTTAGAATTTTATACCCCGTAGTTATAAAAATAGAGGGGGGGGGACATACTTTTTACGACTTTGAGAGCTGATATCTCAAAAACCGTTCACTTTAAGAAAAATGTTTTTTAGAAAACTTTATATCATTTTAAAAGACCTTTCCATTGATACCCCACACGGGTATGTACATCGAAAAAAAAAATTTCATCCCTCAGTTACATGTATGGGGGGCCCCACCCCCAATTATTTTTTTTACTATTTAGTGTCATATTTTTGTAGCGGTTCATACAACACATATTCCCATCAAATTTCATCACTGTAGTACTTATAGTTTCCGAGTAAATCGGCTGTGACAGACGGACAGACGGACATGACGAAACTATAAGGGTTCCGTTTTTGCCATTTTTGGCTACGGAACCCTAAAAAGGCCTATCTCCAATATATATAAACAAGGGAGGGGCAGAATGTTCAATGACTTGAAATAGGGTCTACAAGAAATGTCGGAATCTATGTTGCACAGAGATCTTATGCATCTCTTTTGGGCTACAAATACTGAGTGTATGTCAGTCCCATTTCCCCAAATTAATAACCCATACCTGAGCACTGATTCTACGTATGCGTAATAAGCAGTAATAGCTGTAGTTAGATTGGCAATTTTAGTTAGCTTATAGAGCGCAAATGCAAACCTATTAATTTTTGTGTTTATTTTATCTAATTGCTCTTTCCAGGACAATTTAGAGTTTATGATAAGGCCCAAGAATGTTGCTTCATGTGTGTTCTGGAGAGTGTATCCATCAAAATCAATTTCTAAATTGTGGTGCTGGAAGTTATTAAAGTTCATTAATTTCGTTTTGTCAAGATTTATGCGTAGATTATTATTATTCAGCCAATTTATAATAGATGTGAGAGAATTACGTATATCTGTTTTGTGTGTGTTCAATGAGGATCTATTATTAGTGGTAACTATAACAGAAATGTCATCTGCAAATAGGATGGTTTTATTAGATATACACTCAGGCAGATCATTTATGTATAGCAGAAATAGAAGTGGACCGAGGATGCTACCTTGTGGAACCCCATTACTATTAAAAACGAGATCAGATTTAAATGCTTGAATGAAAGATTTGGAGCTTATTTTTACTAGTTGATTTATTTCTACGTATTGTGATCTATTTTCTAAATATGATTGGAGCCATTTTAGGGCAGGTCCTCTAATTCCATTAAAATCTAATTTATTTAAAAGTAACTTATGGGAGACAAGGTCAAATGCTTTGGACATATCTAGAAACAAACAAGTGGTGAAATTTTTATTATTAAGATTTTTTAATATATCATGTACCAAATTGAAGGCAGCATGTGTAGTTGACTTCTTTTTTTGGAACCCGTGTTGACTTGATTTAATCTATATCTATATCTTCTATACTATTAATAAAGAGGTAACGCCTCGGCCTGTGACTGACTGACTGACTGATCTATCAACGCACAGCCAAAACTACTGGACCTAAAATCATGAAATTTGAAACATAGATAGTTCTTACTATGTAGGCGCGCACTAAGAAGGGGTTTTGCGAAATTCACCCCCTAAAGGGGTGAAAGGGGGGGTTTACGTTAGTATGAAAGTCTTTCAATTTTGATGTTAGAGACTTGAAAATTTGGATTATGGTTGTTTATCAAAAATAAAAATTGACCTATTTTAGTTTTTTTTTAATTTAAGCCATAAAGGGGTGAAATGGGGGTTAAAACAATGTATGGGAGATTTATTATTTTTAAAGCTAGAGTCTTGAAAATTGGTATTTGGGTTTTACCATACAAATTGAATGAAAGTGATTTCAGCATTTTTTTTTCTTCAGCTTACAAAGGGGTGAAAGGGGGTTAAAACGTCGTATGGAAAATTCGTCATTTTTAGGGTTCCGTAGCCAAAATGGCAAAAACGGAACCCTTATAGTTTCGTCATGTCCGTCTGTCCGTCTGTCACAGCCGATTTACTCGGAAACTATAAGTACTACAGTGATGAAATTTGATGGGAATATGTGTTGTATGAACCGCTACAAAAATATGACACTAAATAGTAAAAAAAATAATTGGGGGTGGGGCCCCCCATACATGTAACTGAGGGATGAAATTTTTTTTTTCGATGTACATACCCGTGTGGGGTATCAATGGAAAGGTCTTTTAAAATGATATAAAGTTTTCTAAAAAACATTTTTCTTAAAGTGAACGGTTTTTGAGATATCAGCTCTCAAAGTCGTAAAAAGTATGTCCCCCCCCCTCTATTTTTATAACTACGGGGTATAAAATTCTAAAAAAAATAGAGGTGATGCATGCTTATTAACTCTTTCAACGATTTTTGGTTTGATCAAAGTATCTCTTATAGTTTTTGAGATAGGTTGATTTAACTGTAATTTTGGTTAAATTTATTATATTTGCTGCTACGGAACCCTTTGTGCGCGAGCCCGACTCGCACTTGGCCGGTTTTTTAAAGCTAGAGCTTTGAAAATTGGTATTTGGGCTTTGCATGCAAATGTAAAGAAATTGAATTCGGCATTTTTTCTTCAACCTAAAAAGGGGAGAAAGGGGGATAAAACGCCGTATTGTCAATTTTAAAGCTAGATTCTTGAAACTTGGTATTTGGGCTTTGCATACAAATGTAATGAAAGTGAATTCGTTATTTTTTTTCTTCAACCTAAAAAGGGGGGAAAAGGGGGTTGAAACGAAGTATTGTCATTTTTTGAAGCTAGAATCTTGAAAATTGGTAGGTATTTAGGCTTTGCATAGAAATTTTATAAAAGTCCTCCCCTAAAGGGATGAACTGATTAAATTTGACAAAGTAAAGTTATAGAGTTTCCACCATTTTTAAATCAAATCTTTTTGAGATTCCTTCATTAAGGTTTACGATCACCAAAATTATCAATCCTATAAGTATCAGTAAAATTTCTTTTTGCTAATTACTTTGATTGTTGTGAATTCTACTTCGTTCAAAAAATTTAAATACCGAAGCGAAGCGAGGGCGGGCCACTAGTTACATGATATTTTGTTAAAAATGAATTTAGTTGGTCGTGTATTGCTCTCTCGAATATTTTAGAAAAAACTGAAACTAAAGTAATGGGTCGGTAATTTCCCAAGTCTGTGCTGTCCCCTTTTTTATGTAATGGTTTGACTACTGATATTTTGAGTCTCTCTGGAAAAGTACAAGATTCGATTGAAAAATTTATTAAGTAAGTGAGTATAGCGCTTAACTGTTCTTTACATGATTTAATAATTTTTGTAGATACTGAATCGTACCCTTCAGAAAAGTGTGTTATTTAGGTTCATAATTATTTTAGATAAATGATCTTCACTTATTGGTTTTAAGAATATTGTGTTAGGTAGGCTATTTTGACATGTGTTTATAAATTTATTGCTATTTGGTTGAGGGACATTAATAAAATAATTATTAAAGGAAGTGGCGATATTTGTAGGATCAAAAATTTTATCTCCGTTGCACACTATTTCATTAATATGTTTATGTGTTTGTGGATTTTTGGCCTCATTTTTTATAACATTTTTTTGCGCAAGTATTTTGTTTTTCATTTACATATAAGCCTTATTTACCGAGACCGAAATAACAAAACATGCTGCCGCTGGTGGGTGGGTAGTGAATTGGTAGTGAATTAAGTAGTAGGTAGGTATTTATTTAGTTTTGGGATTCACTGATTGAAAACTTGAAACCTACTTATTTAGGTATCAGACGCACTAAGATTCCAAATATTCTGAAAAAAATAAATAAGTAGGTATGTATCGTACGTAAGTAAGTAGGTATGAATGGGTTTTATCCGTCGTCTCTAATACTACACTAGATCATAATACGTAGGTAGTAAAACTTGATACTCATACTCGAATACGTTTTACAAAACACAAATCAAATGTACAGTTATTATTATACCTACGTAATATATCTATCTATTTAAATAAGTACCAAAATGAATTTAGCAATGGCAAAAATTTCCTGCCAAGTGAATCAGCCACCAAATAAAACGATAGAATAAGTACCAAAATGATACGTAAGTAGGTACAGACCTACTCTTTTTAGTAGTAGGTAGATATACTGATACTTATATAGGTACTTACGTACAAAGTTTAGTGATCCTTGTCTCTACTCCTACTATTTTATAAGTTTTAGTATCTTATTATATAATTTACCTAACTTTTAACTAAGATTCTTATAATAATCTACATTCCAATAATGTTCAAAGTTTTTTCAAACGCCTGCTGGCAGGCTGGATATGTGTACTAAAATATAAATAGGTAAAATAATAATGTTTCTGTTTCTAACCCACGCTGTTTTATAATCTTATAATAACCAATTTGTAAAGGCGTTGAAATTGGTAGGTATAATAAACGAAAATAAATAATGAATGATTGTTGATTGTTCTAATTTGTTGTTAAACGATTAAAATTGCCGCTTTTTTTAAACCACTGCTCATTGGTTGTTTGGTATTTTTTTAATAATGTGTTATGGCTTTGGGTTAAAGGCTAAGTTGTGATGAATCGTTATTTCCCAATATTATATTTTTTTACTGTAGAAGTTATTGGCGTGATCAAAATATTATTTATATCTTTGCATATTATTTATTGAAGGGAATTTCGGTTTTTGATGAATTAAAAATGTTTTTTTGTTAAATTGACAATTAATTCTCGATTACGTAATAAATCACATCCCTAGCTTGAATATCAAGTTCATTCAATCTTGAGACTCACTCATTCGTTTCCTTCCTTCACTTCACTCAGCATTCATTCATTCATTCGTCTTCGATTTTTACACAAGTCAGTGCTTTTCTCTTGTTCTGTTCAAATAAAAATTAAAATAACAAAGAAAGTGTGTGAAGATAATTGTTATTTTGCATCAAGGATATGCCTCCAGTAAAGGACGAGTCGATAAGGGAAGCCAATTGTCTCGAAATAATAAATATTACCGAGAAAAGCCCGGCTAAGAGCAGTGCGCTCGTCGATGTGAGAGCTTGTAATAAACCTTCCGCTAAGGTAAGAAAGTATTTTCTCATTATCTTAATTATCTCCAACGTATGGAGTGATAGATTTGTCCTAATAGTTTTATAAATTTTTAGGCTTCAGCTCGTAACACCACAGTTTTAGTGGTGCAAATTTTCATTACTTTCATTTGTTTTTATTAGGCTTGTTACCGAATTAAACATGTATAGTGATTGTAACTTTTAAAGGGCTTTAGTTTACTGCTTAAAATACGTATCTATTGTTTTCACTATTTATTTTACATTGTATCACAAAACGTGGCATTTTCTCTATAATCTAGATTAAAAATTGAAATCTTATGTTTTGTTTTAAGTTCATAATACTTTAAAGTCCTTTGTAATTGTTTAGTTTTGATAGTAGGTAGTTTCTTAAATACTGTAGGAACAATTTGATGATTTGTTGATATCAGGTACACAATGATATTAATCAAAGATGACCATATCAAGAAAATTCTACAACTATCTCATAAATACTTTCTACTGATTATGACTGCGAAAACTTAGATTAGCATTTATATATTAGAGAACCTTCAAAATACTGCAAAACCTTCGAAATAAGGTACATTTCAACTGCACCCACAACTCAATACAGCCAAGGAAAAAAAAATGCAGCCAAAATTTTCCTGTAAAGGATGGTCAGTGGCAGAAATAGAAGGGGTCCAACTTTGATATATTATACAATAATGATATTATTCTATTAACTACCTAATTACATACAATGTTTAATGTCGTAAGGCTCGGACAGCAGACACAATAGAAAATAAATTGTTTTTGCCTTTTAAAAGGGTCTTACGACGTTAAACTGATTTGACACAGATATTTTGGTAGGAAGTAAGTATATTATAGTACATGCATAAACCTACTTTACAAAACCCTTCTGAAAATTGGCTTCGATCCACATACTTATTTCACAATTACAAACTCAATACTTGCTCTGTCAGTGACTTTAACACAACATTTGGGCTATAAATACACTCTTTGTTGATGTTATTTGGTCTGCTTTGTACCTCTGAATATTATTATTCTGGCTGCTTTGTTCAATATTGTATCACATTTGACACTCCGACTCTAGATCAGTGTACATTTATTTTCAATGTTAATATAATTTCTACTCTTAAAACTACTTTCATAGTTTAATGAATCACCATTATATTCATTGCACCCTTAATAATCTTATTTTTCACCAAACAAGTCGCAAACATGGGTATTTGAACATTTTGAACTTTACGAATGTTCCGTCCAACTGTGTATAGAATACCTGTATTTTTTGTACTTTCTTTTTCAATCCATTTTTTTTTTATTTATACATGGTCCAAATTCATACATTTTTCCTCATCCCCTTCTTAATAAAATGGGAAATATTAATTCATTTGTGAGCAAAAATAGCTTAAAACATGAGTAATTTTCTTCTATTGTTTATCAGAAATAAATAGACCCAAGACAGGGAATTGTTAGGTGTGATTACAAGTCTTTCGTGTTTTTAGTCAAGGATGGAGTTTGACTTTAAGATTATCCTCAATATAAAGTGTATAGATAGACAATAGACAGATGAATAGACCCTCTCCCCATTATTATGGTGAAATCATTTTCACAAGATGGGTAACTTTTAACACTTTCACTATACTTTACTATAAAAATAAATCAGTCTTAATTAAATGGAATCGATAAGGTTGGAATCAAAAGTCTTCTAATAGTTTTGGTTTTAGTAGATATGTAATATACTATAACTTAAATTAACATTTATTAAATCAAGGATATCTACATAGTTCACCAGATTAGCATTCTGAACTGGCATGGTATATGGTCATAATCAGCGAATACCTACTAATCGACAACCGATCGTGGCGTGGTGATCGAGTCTCATGGAACGTAGTACTTACATATACTTGGAGTTCGTAAGACGTCCTTCAGAACACCCTCAGACCAGGTGAAGGGAAACATTCCTTTTTTTAAATAAATATTTTTCGGATCATAGAAGTCTACCCCTTACTGACTAGACTGACTTACCAGGACACCCAGTATAATCCTCCCTTGCAGAGTCTCGTATGCTGAGCAAGTGGTTCTCCAGTAGTAGGTACGCTGACGAACTCCGTGTCCTGCTTAGTCGCCTCTTACGACACCTGTGCAAAACCCATTCTAAACGCCATGGCGTCTGGGTGGACTGACTAAACCAGAAAAAACTAGCGCCTCGTTACACGTTCACTCAACATTTGTGACTGTGAGCATGCATAGTTTGAGGAACTATCCCAATCGTGCAGGGGGCAATTCTCGTTCACTTGACATTGAAGTCGAATTAGAAATTTGTATGGACGAATGTATGAATCTCTAAATTCGATTTCAATGTTGGGTGTCCGAGAATCGCCCCCCGAGGTTTCCTCACGATAAATTGCCTCACTGGCAAGCTATTGGTAGAAATTGGCATTTAGATTTGATACCTAAATCCAGAGACTTCCCGCTCAGAAGGTTTGCCTTCTCATGACTTGTTAACAGTTAAAAAAATTGTTCTAAAGTTTACTATTACATAAAACTCTACGAAAACTTCGGCTTAACCGACGTTTGCGTCTCGCGGCACAACATCTATTTATTTTAACTTTATCTATCACTAATGTATAGTTGGACCTAATAAATTGAGGCCGATAATGTATTAACGGGACTTCTGCTGCTGACCTTCCAGATAGATTATAAAATCCCGTCAATCATCAGTGTCATCAAACTCGAGAGGACTAGCGCGCTGTTAACACAAAAACATAATTAAGTTCTCCTATTATAAGAAAATATTCTTAATGTAATGATATTTCTTAGTCCATCACATGGCCGCATGGTCAAGTAACAAAGCTACGTCCGTCATTAACTTGTAACTTGTTACGTCATTCCATTCCACATACTTATTAAATGTTTGCGTTATATTTAAATCTGCGAACCATGACATAAGTGCCAGTTGTAGACGGTAGTGGCATCACTGTTTTTTTTTTGTAACGCTTTGCTGGCCATAATGTAATTCTATTGCTATCTGAAGTTGAAGAGGGAAAGTGTTACAACATTGCTAAATTTTAGATACAATTCAATTTGTTTTGTTTTGCTTTTGATCTACTTATCAAAAATTATCCCTATTACTTTCGAAACGTTCTTATCGTTAATCGTTAGTTGTAGTATGATTTATTATAATTGATTATATCTATTTATTTTTATGGCATATTTATAGAAACGATTAGTAAACTTTTTCATTAAATATGACTGTGTAATATTATATTATATTTTATGGAATAATATAGGTATACTATGGAAGAGCGGTATTTGCCTATCACAATGCTTGTGATTGTATCAGTATTTGGCTATCACAAATAATGCTTATTTGCTTGTGATAGCCAAATACCGCTAAAAGGGAGCATCAAACACAAACTATCGTATTCAGACTAAGTTTGTATAATTTATATTTTAATTTTAAATCAATAATATTTATGAAGTACCTATGTATATACAATTATCTCAATACATCACATACCCACCATTCTTACACCTCAACTGATATGCTGATAGATCAGCACAGAATGTTCAACGAATTTGAATTTCTCTCAGCATCATCGGCGGCAACGACTTCGTTGCAAGTATCTTTTCACTTTTTTTTCGCCTGCGTCTGAGACACGCGTCTCTTCGGTTCTGTCATAATCACACACACAATACTATTTCAAACCGACTTAGCACGAGTACAGTCGCTGTAGTGTTTAAATTGATTTCTTGCGCACATGTATTTTTTAATGTTTTTTTAATGCATCCTTTTTTATTTCTTTGCCACTTTCAGTGTTAAGTTCTGTGCGTGATGTTGTGGGCAGCTGATGTTTATGTTATTTGTGTTCATGATTATTAGTAAAATGCACAGGACACTATAGTTTGGGAGTTCGCCTAAGTAGTGCATGCCTTGATATCGCACCTGACTAGAGCGACGACAACATGACTAATTCACAGGTATAGTTTTATTTTTATTTGCACGTTTATGTTTTTCAGTTTTACAAACCTATAAATAAAACAAGATTTTAAATTATTATTTTTCTAACATTTTAACATTATTATAGTTCCCAAACCAATGACGTCATTCATGTAGCATAAAAGTTCATTACGTAAAATGGTAATTAGATCCAATTCTCTCGTTGCTCTGCATAGATGTCTTTATTGTTCAATGTATGAACCTTTCCTTAGGTCATTTCAATCAACTGGTTAATTTGTAGAGAGATGCATAGATGTTGAAGTAAACATTAATAGAATAAGAGACTTATACAATTTATAATAACATTTAGGAATTGGTCTAGTTAAACACTAAGTTGTTGTTATGTTTTTCATTGTGCTTTTAAAATTTTATGTTAAGTAAAATTATGTAAATGTACTATGAATATCTATTTTATAACTTTCTATTTTATTATAAATAAAAATGTATAGATAATTTAATTCCATGGCCATTATGTTTAGTGCTATCCTCCATTTGCATTATTTATTAAGTGTGTGCATGAGATATTAATGACATAAACGTATCAATATATCGTTTATCTATTAATATAGTACGCACATATATCAGAGTCAATAAGCTATAGTGCCCTTAGGTTAATTCTATACGCATATACATTCGAAAGTTATAATTATTTTTATGTGCCATTGTCAACTCTGTCTTCTATGTCACTTTACCCAATAAAAATCCAACTATGGCAATGTACTACAATTAATAAATTTTAGTAG
This sequence comes from Cnaphalocrocis medinalis, assembly GCA_014851415.1. Taxonomy (NCBI): domain Eukaryota; kingdom Metazoa; phylum Arthropoda; class Insecta; order Lepidoptera; family Crambidae; genus Cnaphalocrocis; species Cnaphalocrocis medinalis. The sequence goes on along the minus strand of CM026280.1, from coordinate 7,669,707 downwards.
TGTTTGAATAAGTTTCTTTCTCTTAGTAGCTTTGTTTTACTTTTTCATTCTAGCACTCATTCAGTTTCATACAATGCTTTCTCTTATTGCGTGTTTGATGATAATATCATCATCATTATTTAATAATAAAACAGTATCACTTGCAGTTAAGTATATCTCACTCACTAACTCGCCATAGAGCTAGATAATACAAATAATCAATAGATGAATAAATGACGATAACTTGATGACTTCATCGTTCTTAACTCAAGCTCAATTATTGTTTTAAAAATAAAATAATAATAACACGTGAGGATATAATTATATCTATAGACAGATTTTTCCATTGGTATCTCTAGTTTTTTATCAATAGATGTGACTTCATCCTATTGAATTTGATCTTTTGTTTGAAGTTTAAACATAATGCAGCTAAGCTTATTCTTTTAGGACCGCTTAGGTAAGGTTGACGAGCATATTCATTAGGGTTCTTAGACCCAATATTATTTAGTTTAAAGAAAAAGGTGCACTTTCTGTGATAGAATGTACATTTCTTTTGATACTGTTTTTTTTTTGCGAATCCTGCGCGTAAAACTTTTTCAAGTAAGCGTAATAATCCTCGATGATCTGAACTAATTCGAAATAAAAAAACATTTAAAGTTAACTGTTACACAAGCAAATAAAACCAGCGGTTTATTTTAACGACATAATTCCAAGTTCCAAGAACCTACAACGTATAAAGGAAGCATCTAAATAGATTTCTTGTAATTGGCTCCAGGTGGTTTAAAAACGAAATGAGTTACTATATACACGATGCAACGGTTTCGTCTTTCCTCAACTAACTGTACCAATCTCTATTAACACCAGTATACTTAATAATGTCTGCTTTACGATACTCTGAAAATTTTGAAGTTCTAATAAAGTGCTAAATGTCTGTTTTCGCCGATAGATGACATTGACTGGAGACGTTGTAGGTACTTCAAATTTGTATAGAATTTTTCAAAAATATTAATTAAATTGTGAACCTACCTAAGAATTCTCGGAATCGAACTTATGCCAGTTCTGATTTTTGCCAATGACTAAAACAAACTTTTCGCACTGTTTCTTCCCATTGTTTTCATTAAATATGAACTATTGAAAAAATAATACAGAATGTGTACATTATTATTATACAGACAGTCACATATCAGGTTACCACAACCTGTCAAATTACCTCAATTGATATTCATCATCATCATAGGCCTTCACATCTTTAACAGATGATTTAAGCAGCATCACGCGGTGTGACTTTACAGCTGCGCTCAATTGATATTAAACTTAATGTATTTAACAGTAAGATTAGAGTCGATCGAAGTAATTTGTCAGTTTTGTATACATGGATGTGTGGCTGTCTGTACATTGATATTAAAAGGATTGATATATTAAAAATTAAAAGGATGTGTCCACTAAAGTCGTCTGAAAAGACTATAAGTGTATAAAATAGTGATTTTATAAAGCCGACATTTTAGGTGCTCCGTAGTAAAACTAAACGAATTTCCAGGTATGGTTCCGCGGCGTGCGAAGCTCAAAATTCCGCCATGTTTATGGCGTGTCGTTCAAGAGGGAGCGTTGCTATGACAACATAAAGATAACCAGGAACGCGCACGACTCCAACTTTTGCGCCGTCAACCCCAAGTTTGTGGCGATCGTGACAGAGGTCGCTGGCGGCGGCGCCTTCCTTGTTCTCCCCTTGGATCATGTAAGTACATATTTTTTGGTGTTATGTTAAAAGGGTACTAAAATATTCGCGCTTTGTTTCACCAAGTAAGTGATGGCACCTGGGGCCCAATCAATGTGAGAAGACCCCCTTAAACGGTATGTCCCGCGACACATGTGAAGTTTCCAGGAAGCTTCTACGCTTCTGGGCGGAGTCAGGCTGGCTATATAGCTTGGAACCCAATGCGCACAATCGACCACTAGGATTCGTGCTGAAACAGGAGTACTTACAATGTATTATGTATGATATGACTACGCCTACTTATAGATAAACAGAAAAAGCAAATTACTTGCGCGATGTAATCTACGCCTGACGCCATCTTTTGGTACTGTTTGAAACTATTATCCCGAAACGAAGTGAGGGCAGATGACTAGTACATTTATTGTATAAAATAAAGTTCCCATGATAGTTCACTTTTAGTTAACTTACTGCGTCACTGCAGCGTAATGCACGCAACGTGTTGCGTGGCGAATATTTGGCATTTCATTGCGGACACACTCACGTCCATTAAATCATTAATGAAGACGTCAAACATTTAAATTATACTGCAATTATACGTAATTGTTAGCTATTTGCACTTTTGAACAGAGCGCTTATTTAATGTTTAATTAACATCAATGGGTTTAATAACAGTAACTTGCAAATTATGCAGCGTTTACACCTGCGTGCGAAATGTCAAATTAACGAGTTGATCTAAAATACTATAATATCAGATAGTAGGATGCGTGACAGTAAGGTATTACCTATATTTCCTTCCGCGACGGTAATACATAATTCTTTGTCGTTTGCTCGATGTTATTCAAACTTCCTTATTAACTAGCTATTTAGTCTGACGACTTGTCTAAACCGGCCGACTTCCGGAGAGTTTATAAATCTGTATACTTTTGTTTAACTCCATTAGGCTCCTACTTTTCGAAAGCAAGATGCAAAACTACTTTCTATGGCTATTAGCGTCTGGTTTTTAATTTAAATGGCAAATCAAACCGACTGAACAAATTAAATTAAATTATGTATTTCGTTCGACATCTACTATATCTTCATAGAATAGCCAATCATGTCTAAAGCAAGGCTTCACAAACTGTCCAATAGTCAAGCTAATTATCAACAGAAAGTCACAATGCACTGACCTATTACGCTACCGTTTCACACTCGATACTCATATTCTTTAAGCTTATTTATAGCTATTCCCATTAGCAGTTAGCAAAAGAGATGAGTTTCAATTTGACATAGCCTTTTATACCTATGTATAAGTCAAGGTAGACCTTACCATGTTTGTTGCATTGTATGCCAACGTCAGGATGTAATCATAATTATGATAGACAGATATTATTCTAGGTAGGTAGGTAGGAGATACGAAGCGACCTCATCAACCATGCAACTTCGTTGCCTTGATACATTTTTATTGTACCTATCCCACACAGCAAGCACGTTATAACTTTCTTTATCTTTGATATTAAAATTCCAGTTGCATACAAAGTCTATGCACTTTTTCGCGTGATTTGTAAATAAAGATGAATCTCTGAATGTTCTTCGCTAATGAGCATTTTTTGTCCCTTATTAATGTATAATGGATAATTGTGTTATCGATATGTCAAGATTAGGCCATTTTCACATAGACTTTCAACAATATCTCTTGGCAAAGTTGACTTATACTTTTATTGTACTTACCTATTATACGAAAACTCATTCATCACTGATAAGATGATTATCCCACGTGTGAAATGAAGCCGAACTTTTTGCTTGCACTGCAAATGATAACATAAAACTTCATTAACCCAGTAGTGATTTACCAAAGTTGTGTATGATGGATGAGCCACTACGTACAGCCACACATCAAAGTATACAAAACTTGCAAATTTCTTCAATCGACTCTCATCTTACTGTCATACACATTAGGTTAGAATATCAATCGAGGAATTTGACAGGTTGTGGTAACCTGGTTTGTGGCCGACTGTACATAATGTTTTTAGTAATGTCATGGACAAGTAGTCCTGTTCAACGTTTTAACTGCATTTTAACGATTCGGTGCCCAATTTAAGATAAGATAATACTATTAACAATTAACACCACTAAATGTCTGTATCTCTAGTTCTTAACTTGTGATTTTTGTACAATAAAGTATATCTATCTACCTTAATTATCTGAATATAAATATTCTACGTGCGCTTCTTCTACATACTGATCTTGTCCTTCACACGTGTGACATTATTCACACTTATGCATCACAATGAAGTAATATTCCATACGGTTTCACACATATCGCCTTGAATGCTCGAGTGGCGACTCATTAATACAGTCCAAACACGAGGCCGCGATAATATCGGGCTAGCCCGCAATGGCGTGAGAAATGATCGGAATTATATGGAATTAGGGTTACAATGTCGAGATCTCGGTATTCCAGGATCATGCGTCATTTTCCAATCTCGCGTGGGGATTACGTTCGCGGGATCATAGATTTGCGGGCCGAAAAAAAGTTTTAATTTTGCTTTATTTTTTAATTTTGTTTCTGTATTTTGAAGAAGACCGTTTTTAATTAGTGTAGTTGGTTGATTGACTGATTTATTTAAGTATTCTATGAAAGTATTCATTTTTCAATATGTAGAATCCCGCAAATACCTACATTGAATTCTGGTGGTGGGAATCTCTATATCGAATTAAGTAAGTCATTGTTCTGCCTTCGCATCAGTTACAAAACCAAAGCGCTTTTAGATATCTGATTTTTAATTGGGAAAGGTCTATTTTCACACGTGAAGCTGCAACGTAATGTATCTTAAGTAGTGTCATAATATTATTATCATACATATTGATCTTCCATTGTTTCCATGTTGTTTCTTAACAAAATTAGGAATTACTCCGGTACACGCTTACATAATCGAGCCGTATCGCTATCGTTTTTCGTTTTACTATTGAATATATCTTACACGTACTTTTTGTATTATGTTACAAATATTACGAGTAGATCGGCAGTGAGACTTTGAAAAATCACAGTTAATAAACAATGTTAAATATAAGGTCATAATATTGATTTTCTATAACATATCATTACTGATTCGTCAATTTGATAAAAGATATTATATTTAGAAAATTGACACCGTTTTATAATTATTATGTCGTATGTGGGCGTTGATTGTTGTCTAACTAGCTATCATGTAAATTGTAAGTCAATAACATTTTTGTATAAATGGAGCTGGATCGATACTGCAGGCATTGGGAATGCTAGTTGATGCCAAACGTCAGGTTTTTGTTTAAAACCCTTGTTTGTCGCAACGTATTTTAACGTTGTTTAATAAATAATATGTAAGTAGATTTGTAAAGATTGACTCGTTTTCACAATTCATTATATGTCAGTAAAGCAAGATAAGCGTTGCCGTGGAAACGTCACGGCAATTTAACGTGTGCGAGAGAGGTGCTACAAGATATCGCCCTTTTGGTGGGTCATCGAAATTGTCTCCGATTGTTTATACGAGTATGTTAATATTTCATGCACTTAACATTGTTTCTAAGCTGTTTTTATTCCTTTTCTAGACTGGTCGGCTGGACTTCAATGCATCCAGAGTGACGGGTCATAAAGGCCCTGTGCTGGATATCAAATGGAACCCATTCAACGACAACATCATTGCATCGTGTTCCGACGATTGCACGGTAATTTATTTTTAATTTTCTTTAACTTAGAAATAATAATAAAAATTTACTAGTGGCCAGTAACTGTAACCTATCATAGTATATCATAAGGCAAATATTTTTAATATTAAGAATTTGCTAATGGCCAGTAACTGTCAATTAGAAACAAAAAGAAAATGTTTTTTAAGAAAATGTTGAAAACTTATGAATTCTAAAATTTTAAATATAGAGAAGCACACGAATCTGTAACATTTCTTCAATCAACTTTCATCTTAATGTGAAGCACTAATGATTCACTATCAATTGGAAGAGATTTGACGGACTGAAGTAACACAATATGCATGTCTGTACATTCTGTTAGTGATAAACCACGGCCAACAACATAAATAGCTTTGCTTGATTGTATTAATGCTTTCGTGATATCTACCCAATTCGTGTTAACTAATTGAAAGGTAGTTAACCAAACACGGGAAAATTATCATGATTATGTTACGTTACAGTTGTTTTTAGCAATAGCTCAATCAACGGAACACTGATTGTGCTAGTAAAACTTCACTTAAGTTTTTTTACAAGTGAAAATACACATTTCAGATCGTAGTCGAATCAATAATAGTTATTATGTATGAGTTGTAAAAGTGATTGATCATTTTACTTAAGATTATGTTTGTTATTATCTATTTAGTTCTTATTATTAGACATGACTGTTTGAAACCTTTCCTCTAGGACTTTCCATCTAATAATTTAGTACCATTTTCAACATTTATTTACAAATAACGTGCATAATAAGTACGCACACTAAGAACAAAAGTGACCTAACCCAAATTTTACCAAAAAAAATAATTCACATCGCACACAGATTTTTTAAGTCAGGATTTTTTAGGTGATGAGCATTGCAATAAATATACATTTGTCTGTTTCGTTCTCTGTTTACAATATGTCGAGTCACTGGTTATATTTATTAACACTGACGTTTCTGCGCCGTATCAGACATGTCTGCATCGCTAACATGGTTATGTTCCACTGCACGGTAATTTCGTTTGTGCTAATTTTTTCCTTCACAATGCCTACTTTTTGTCCGCCTCGCAATCTGCTCGCAGAAATTACTACCCATTGCACTGGGATGTTCCGTCTGACCAATTTGACGGTTTTCATTATCAATATGAAAGTATACGGTGATCTCATTGAGTCATTGCAAACAGACTTAATTACCATCCGTGTTGGTATTTGTCCGAGGTATCATCAGTCGGTATTGTTTAATTATTCTATCTATTGTTTATTAACTCGTATTATAATTATTTTGGTATCCGACGATAGGTAGGTATTGTCTAACAAAGGCGAACTACGAAGTTGTTATTTGGTGTAGCTTAGAAATATTAAAAAATAAACAAACATCGCGAATTCGCGTCATGTATAAAAACTTTTTTTAATATTGTATGTGTAGGTGTATTCTGCCTGCCAGTATCTTTCTTTATTGTTTTATCTGTTACCTAAATTAAATATAATGCTCTAGTTGTCTATAGTCAATATCAATCGAGAATAATTGCCTTCATTGGCATTCAATTCATATTATTAAACGGACTATGGAAGTAACTACTACTGTTAATATTTCAATGTTGTTTTCATCGCTTACGTAAAGCACTTTGCGTAGATAATATCTCTATGTTACATCTTAAATGTGTACTTACAAGTGGAAACTAACGCCAATTAGGTTAATTACTTAACAAATAAAGGACTAGCCCGTTTTAAGCTAATTGGTATAAACGGGTGAAGATAGGCGTGCCTTAGTTTCAATGCTAATATACTCCTTATAAACTGGTAGGAGAGAAATTAGCTCTCACTGATCTTGAATCTTAATGGGCATAGTTTTAATTGCTAGGGGAAAGATTTAAATGGTGTTGATTAACTTGTCAGTTTTTTAGTCTTGGGAAATTATATTCAAGATCAATCTTTCTAACTCTGACTGAAACTAAACTGACTAACAGAATGGAAAATGACAATTAATATTCTGACATTTGGCATATTTCTAAAGCAGATGACAAGCGAAACAAGATATCAATATGTCATTGCCATACATTTTTGCTCCTTTTGTTTTATGTATAATGTTAAATTATACGGAAAATTGACGCTTGCATCTGACAGTTTAGGTAGCTCGCATACTTAAAAATCTGAGTTTGCGAGTTGCGATTCTGTATGATTTTGGGTAGTTCGATAGTAAAGACGTCGAATTATTTTTGTAAGGTTTTTTCTTTTCACATATTCGATATACCTAGAAACATCAATCACTTTTTACAACGAACCCGTGCGAAATCATCAATTCGCGTGTGGCCTATAAATTCTCTCCCATCGCTCCCGCGAACCCGCGGCCTTCACAGGTCGACGCACCAGGCACTGGGGGCCCGCCGATTTTCCGCTCCGTGATTTTCATTGAATCTTATCACCTCATCGGCTGCAATAACTTCAAACGACTCAGCTATTATCGTCACAATTATAGCATAAGCCTATTAATCCCATTGTGGGTCAATGACCTGCGGCATTGAATTTGAAGCATTCGCTCCAATTATAATTGCGATTATAACTCGGATTTGTGAGCAGGCAAGCGGAATTGGAAACGAAAATCGAGCTATGACTGGTTTGAAGTCATAACGTACCTATTGTAATTCTGAAAGTCATATTTAAGCTATAGCACAAGCCTATAGGCTAACTCAGGAGTAGAACTTACCAAAGCATATGAGAAATACATAGCCCCTTTTAGCGCAGTGGTTTGAGCGCCGATTGAGACGCAAGTATCGCGGGTTCCATGCCCACATCAACAGAAATGTTTATTATGCAAATTCTTGATGAAACAGATATTTGTTTTGGGTGTGGACTTTTGTGGTTCCTTCGTTGTTTCTGATCTCCATAATTTGGGACCAGGACAATGTAATTTATTTATTTATAGCTTAGGATGGAAGATATCTTTTGTTTGGACGGTCCAAAGTCTAAAAAGATTAACTCGACGTGGCGCCTTGTGTACATACAAGTATCAGGACGGCTTGTTCGTTTCCGACCTCAGGGTTTGTTGATTTTTGTAGTTTAAAAATGAATGTTTTAAATGTCATACTTAATTAATTTCAGGTAAAACTATGGCATATCCCAGACGGGGGGCTCTCTATGCACCTGACGGACTGGCTAGTAGAACTTCAAGGACACAAGCGCCGAGTGGCCTACATAGAATGGCACCCCATAGCCGAGAATATTCTCTTCAGTGCGGGCTTCGATTATTTGGTAAGGTTTCGTTTTAACTTGTAATTCCACAGGTAAAGGGCCAGTTCTCCTGATGAGAAGAGTCACAAGAACAACTCTCACACACTGATATGACTCATCACACACTACATTGTATGTGAACGAGGTGGTGTATGCGACAAGCCTAACTACAATCCCTCCATCTCAGCACAACCACGGTCGGAAACCCCTACAACTGGGATTGGACCATATTTGCGTTCCGCTTTTTACACTCGACCCTTCATACATCCTGGCAACACTTTTCCATACCAAACTGGCACTTGCTTTCCTAGGTGCCGTAATGCAGCTCCTTTTGAAGGGGAGTTTTCCAAATATGGCACGTTACCACATACCACATTCTTCAATCAATAGACCCGATAATAATCACTTACTTCCTAAGCTGGCTCAGCGATCCAAAACGGAAAGTTAACTCAACTTCCAGTGTTGTGGGTTAACACGTTTTGTATAACATAGCTCAATTCGCACGCTGCAAACCTATAGGAACATACATAGTTAAAACACGAGGAGCACATTAATCACTAGATTCATTCTTAATTTCACTCTCATCAATACATACCTTAGCCCCGATGGTATATTGGTTTAAGTACCGTTCCGTGACCGGTCGAAGAAAAGTATGTTACGAATTTTTCGAACATAACACGGGTTTATGATACCAATCCGCATTAGGCAAGCGTGGTGATTAAGCCTAATCCCATCACAGTAGCGATGACTTGATTTCTATGATAGAGGCCTTTGCCCTGCTGTGAGACAGTGTATAGGCTGATACTACTATATACTATATTTTAATGATATCTCAAACAGGGTCTTATATGGCTACCGTTCGAAAAAAGCATAATTCACTGTCATTAACTTTTTTACATTGACTAATTAACAAACTATTTTATAGATGTTAATTACATGCAAAAATCGTTTATCTATAATTTTATCGATTTCTCGTGACTGCGCTCTACGGTACATATTCGTAAATCACGCGAAACCAATATAATGTTTATGATATCTTTTTGGTTCTAGTCGCGTGCCGTTAGTTGTTAATTACCCCATAACAATACCATCTGAGTACAATGCAATTTTGATATTTCCCGTTATAACTGGTTTAACTAATTCTCAACGTGAGTATAGCTTACAACATTCTCACATTCAAATTTGTTATCACCGTTAAATGATCGTGTTGTCAATCAATGTTGCAACTTTTAACAATTTGTTAATCACTGTCAGTGGTACAGTTAAAATTCGCGTCAATATCTGCTTCGAACTCGATACATGGAGGTTTCCAGTTCTACTAGAATGTATAATAAGACTTGGAGTTTATAGCTCACTAGCGGCCGCCCGCGACTTCGTCCGCGTGGAAAAGTAACTTTTTAACCCCCCTTACAACCCCCTTTTCGCAATAAAAAGTAGCCTTTGTTCTTTCTCAGGGTCTAGATCATCTGTATACCTAATTTCATTTAAATCCGTTCAGTAGTTTTGGCGTGAAAGAGTAACAGACAGACAGACAGAGTTACTTTCGCATTTATAATATTAGTATGGATTATAATCCAGCAATACATATCAGTGAAAACTTATTTAGCAAGATTTATTATTACAACCTATTCAGAAATTCTATATATCAAATCGCACTCTTTTGCGAATGGAGCCTTCAAAACGGGCATATAACTAAGGTAATAACATTTGAAACAATTAATTTCAGATCTTCGTGTGGGATGTGGGTAAAGGCGAGGCAGTTCGAGTCATAGACTGCCACACAGACGTGATTTACTGTATGTCTTTCAACCGGGACGGATCTCTATTAGCAACCACTAGCAAAGACAAGAAATTGCGCATCATTGAACCTAGAAGAGGGATTGTTCTCACTGTAAGTATCGAGCAATAATTTAAAATCCGATGCACTCCAACTATGCTCTGATCATTACTATTACACGGCATTCTAAATATAACTAATAACTTATTCAAAATTAATAATTTCATAGATAAAAAGCTTAAAGTAAAGTTTTGCTAGTCTACACACAAAAGATAACGGCAAATAGGACACCATTAATTATTATAAATTATATTAAAACGGGAATTAACGCGACGTTTATTTTTATATTTAGTTATAATGCAACGCGAAAATCTAAAAAACCATTAAGTATTATTAACCAAGTCATAATGATCAACTTCTATTGTAGAAATAAAAAAAATGTGATATCTACTTTTTTATTTAATATTACTAACCAGTATTTCTTGAAAATTTCAGGAAGGAGTCTGCCATTTAGGCACTAAGGCATCAAAATGCACGTTTCTAGGTAGCAGCGGCAAAGTGCTCACAACTGGATTTTCCCGGTACAGCGACCGGCAATATGCCGTGTGGGACCAGCATGCCTTAGAACAGCCGTTGGTCTGTGAAACCATAGACAGTTCCTCCGGTGTCGTGTTCCCGTACTTCGACTATGATACAAACATGGTAAGTGGAATAAATTTGAATACAAACTGCCCACTAACCACTAACCACTTTCTGCCACGCACCTCCTCATTGTGCAATCAACTTCCCGCAGCGGTATTTCCGAACCGGTACGACATTCAAATCTTCAAGAAACGAGCCTATACCTTCCTAAAAGGCCGGCAACGCATCCGCACTCCTTCTGGTGTAGCTGATGTCCATGGGCGGCGCTGATCACTTACCATCAGGTGACCCGCTTGCTCGTTTGCCTTCCTATAATATAAAAAAAAACAAAATCCGATAGAGTTTTAAGTTCGTGGGTCAGTGTTTACTCGCGGCACCAAATGTTTTTTTTATTATATAGGAAAGCAAACGTGCAAGTGGGTCACCTGATGGTAAGTGAACACCGCCGCTCACGGACATCAGCTACATCAGAAGGAGTGCGGATGCATTGCCGGCCAAATAGAAAGTGTAGGCTCGTTTCTTGAAGATTTGAATGTCCTACCAGTTCGGAAATACCGCAGCGAGAAGTTAGTTCCACAATGAGGTGCGTGGCAATAAATGTCGAGTAAAGTGCACGGTAGTGGACCGCCATTCATCCAGATGGTATGGATGGAATCCTAGTTTATATTAAAATGCTCGAACCTTAACCAGTCAGTTAAATTACCCAAAGTCTTGGTTTTATAATTAAAATTTGTTTATTTTCAGGTCTACCTTGCAGGCAAGGGCGATGGGAACATTAGGTATTACGAAGTAGTAGACGAGCCGCCATATGTACACTTTTTGAATCAGTTCCTATCAGGAAATCCACAGGTAAATATTGTTTTACGAGCATGATTTTAATCATGTTTTTGTCCAATCTAGACATTTAGAATTGAAAAATTAAGGTATAAAACAAAAGAAGGTTTTAGATGCAAGAATGTAAGTTACAAGGAAGGAATGAAAATATAATACATAAGTATATTTCATTTCTGACTGGCATTTGGTAGTGACCCTACCTCATAAGCCAAGAGTCGTGGGTTCGATTCCCACCCTGAACAAACATTCGTGTGATGAACACTTTTTTTGTGTAGTGTCTCGGTGTAATAAATGTATTTAGGTATTATATTAAAATTTATGTTTTCTCTGTTGTGTGATATCTGTAACACAAGTGCTTAAGGTGATGCGAGTTCAACGTCAAGCCGTTTCTGAAGGGGTGAGGTAACACAGATCGGTGGGGGGAAGCATCAAGTCGACCGGCTGGTTTTCGTTTCGCGCACTGTCACATAATTTTGAAATCGCATAGAAATCTTCTCGTTTATTTTTACGTTTTTAGTCAGGTCAATGTATGAGGTGTTTTGTCAATTTATTTATTTATTCCTTTAGTTGCCCCCCCGCCCCGTTGGTCTAGTGGTTAAGTACCGGGCCGTGATCTCGGGGTCCCGGGTTCGATTCCCGGGTCGAGCTAAAGTATGTTTCGAGTTTTTCGAACATAGCTCGGGTTTGTGATCACTAATCCGCATTAGGCACGCGTGGTGATTAAGCCTAATCCCATCATAGTAGTGATAACTTGATTTCTATGATGGAGGCCTTTGCCCTGCAGTGGGACAGTATATAGGCTGATACTTTTTTACTTTTTATTCCATTAGTAAAGTATCCTATTATATTCCCGTTCCAGCGAGGGCTGGGCTTCATGCCGAAGCGCGGGCTGAACACGAGCGCGTGCGAGGTGTTCCGCTTCTACAAGCTGCACACGTCGCGCGGGCTCGCCGAGCCCATCTCCATGATCGTGCCCAGGAAGTCCGACTGCTTCCAGGTAAGTAGATTGTACAGAGGCTTATATAGGTTGTATACCTACAGAGTGTATCTGTAAACATTTACATACCTTTAACCACGTGTTCTATCAATGATCTGATATCTTAACAACATTTGTTCAACAACTTTTCAAATTCTTCGAAAAAATTTTCGACTCTCCATACAAAATGACCAAGTCACGTGACCGACTTTGTAAGGGGAGATGAAACTTTTTTATGCGAATTTTCAAAAGTCATAGAACAAATTTTGTTCAGAGTGGTTGGTAGACCACGGGGTTAAAGGAATGTAAATGTTCACAGATACAACCTGTATATGTGAACATTTACATCCCTTTAACCATTCCTGTCACGTGACCGAATTTGTATGAAAAGTTGAAATTTTTATGCGAATTTCCAAAAATGATGAAAAAGATGATCTTTTTTTGTGGGGAGCAAATGGGGAGTATTTTTCGACGAATTATCAAAAGTCGTAGAACAAAGAGATGTAAATGTTCACCGATACACTGTAGATGGCCCCGTTCCAGGACGGTTTCGTGTCGTCAGTTGTTGATATGTGTGATAATGTTTGCGTTTGGCAGGAGGACCTGTACCCGGACACGGCGGCGCCGCTGCCGGCGCTGTCGGCGCGCGACTGGCTCAACGGGCTCAACGCGCAGCCGCTGCTCATCAGCATGCGCACCGGTGAGCCGACATTTATTTATTATTATTATACACACAAAACTGATTTCAATCAATGAGACCATATTTGCAGTGTGAAATTGTACATATCGAGATTGTAGTCCAAAAATATGTATGCCTAGATTCTTACAAGTTCATTACCACGGACGTATATATAGCTTTGACAAGGGGGGTGTCCCACATTGCAAGGCCCGGCTGGACCCAGCGTGCGTTATTACATGTACGCATTCTTGAAGAACGTGAGGTTGATTTGTTGATTGCCGTCCCAGGGCTATCTACAATTTGCTACCCCACCAACCTTGCAGACCCCTTAATTAAGTCGCCCTTGGCTATAGCCGATGTTCATTACACAACTATGCGCTGAAGTGCACTACATACTACTTATACAATAATGATTAAGTGCGTCGATAGAAACAATAAACAAATTAAGTTAAATTATAAATTAAATTACTTATTATGGTACAAGATAAATTACGAGATAAATAAGATAAATGATCCAGCCCTTGTGAACATGATCCAGCCCTTGTGTACACGATCCATCCCTTGTGAACATGATTCCTTCTCGGACGGACGGCCTCGATGGCGCACTGGCTAAGGTGTTCGTCTGAAGCGCAAAAAGTCCCGGGTTCGATTCCCGTTCAAGTCAACTTAGGAAACTATGTTTTCTTAATTTTCTTGGGTCTGGGTGTTCTGGGTTGACGCCCTCATTTAATTACGTCACCTGGTACTCATAGTACAGGGGTTGCTCTAGTTTGAGATCTGGATTCTCAATCAACCTGGATTAGTGTGATTGTCTGGCGTATTTATTATTCCTATTTGTTTATTCTAAGGCGCTAAAAGTTGGTGAACCTAATAAATAAAATAGACTTGAGTGTTACACCATTCTAATTTACCAATTTTATTAATGAACTAGTGGCCCGCCCTCACTTCGCTTCGGGACCGGAATTCCGAAATGAGCCCAATAGATGGCGCTGTGTCCAATTACATCGCGCAAGCGTTTTGTGTTTTCGGTTTACCTATAAGCCTTGTCGTTGTCTATAGAAGTTATCTATTTATAAATAGTATAGAAAAAGTGTATATTAACTGATTGGTTCAAAATAAACTAAAATAAAAACCATATAAAACTAGATCTGTATCTTTACTGATCCTGTGGCGTTTATCCCAGGTGTAACAATATCGACGCACAAGCCGCGCACGAACAAGGACGCGCCGGGCATGCAGGCGCAGGACGCCAACAACCGCAAGAAGTTCGCGTTCCTCTCGCGCGAGACCACGCCCGACTACCGCCCGCTCGGCACCTGGCAGCCCGACAACCACGCCCACAACGACGACAACCAGGTACACAACGACGACAACCAGGTACACAACGACGACGACCAGGTACACAACGACGACGACCAGGTACACAACGACGACGACCAGGTACACAACGACGACGACAGGTACACAACGACGACGACCAGGTACACAACGACGACGACCAGGTACACAACGACGACGACAGATACACAACGACGACGACCAGGTACACAACGACGACAACCAGGTACACAACGACGACGACCAGGTACACAACGACGACAACCAGGTACACAACGACGACGACCAGGTACACAACGACGACGACCAGGTACACAACGACGACAACCAGGTACACAACAACGACGACCAGGTACACAACGACGACGACCAGGTACACAACGACGACAACCAGGTACACGACGACGACAACCAGGTACACGACGACGACGACAGGTACACAACGACGACGACCAGGTACACAACGACGACAACCAGGTACACGACGACGACGACAGGTACACAACGACGACGACCAGGTACACAACGACGACGACCAGGTACACAACGACGACGACAGATACACAACGACGACGACCAGGTACACAACGACGACAACCAGGTACACAACGACGACGACCAGGTACACAACGACGACAACCAGGTACACAACGACGACGACCAGGTACACAACGACGACGACCAGGTACACAACGACGACAACCAGTACACAACGACGACGACCAGGTACACAACGACGACGACCAGGTACACAACGACGACAACCAGGTACACGACGACGACGACCAGGTACACAACGACGACGACCAGGTACACAACGACGACGACCAGGTACACAACGACGACGACCAGGTACACAACGACGACGACCAGGTACACAACGACGACGACCAGGTACACAACGACGACGACCAGGTACACAACGACGACGACCAGGTACACAACGACGACAACCAGGTACACAACGACGACGACCAGGTACACAACGACGACGACCAGGTACACAACGACGACGACCAGGTACACAACGACGACAACCAGGTACACAACGACGACGACCAGGTACACAACGACGACGACCAGGTACACAACGACGACAACCAGGTACACGACGACGACGACCAGGTACACAACGACGACAACCAGGTACACAACGACGACGATCAGGTACACAACGACGACGACCAGGTACACAACGACGACAACCAGGTACACGACGACGACGACCAGGTACACAACGACGACAACCAGGTACACAACGACGACGACCAGGTACACAACGACGACGACCAGGTACACAACGACGACGACCAGGTACACAACAACGACAACCAGGTACACAACGACGACGACCAGGTACACAACGACGACAACCAGGTACACAACGACGACGACCAGGTACACAACGACGACGACCAGGTACACAACGACGACGACCAGGTACACAACGACGACACCAGGTACACAACGACGACGATCAGGTACACAACGACGACGACCAGGTACACAACGACGACAACCAGGTACACGACGACGACGACCAGGTACACAACGACGACAACCAGGTACACAACGACGACGACCAGGTACACAACGACGACGACCAGGTACACAACAACGATTACCACCTCCACAACGACCATAACCAGGTACAAGACAGAATATAGTATAACTAGCTGTTACCTGCTTAAGAAGGCTCAAAGTCACTCTAGGGCTATGCTCGGAATCTCCTTGCGTGATCGTGTCAGAAATGATGAGATCCGCAGGAGATCTAAGGTCACGGACATAGCCCAAAGAATTGCGTGGCTGAAGTGGCAATGGGCAGGGCACATTGCGAGGAAAACAGACGGCCGTTGGGGTGGGTGGAATGGTCCTTGCGTGGAGGCCACGCGCAGGAGACCGCAGTCGTGGCAGGCCTCCCACCAGGTGGACCGACGATCTGGTGAAGGTCGCGGGAGCCCATTGGATGCGGGTGGCACAGGACCGATCAGTGTGGAGAACTTTGGGGGAGGCCTATGTCTAGCAGTGGATGTCTATTGGCTGAAATCATGATGATGATGATGATCTGTTACCCGCGACTTCGTCCACGTGTTTAATAGTATCTTTGGGTAGTATTTTTAATTTAATATTTTTTACCCTATGCTCTTTCTCAGGGTCTACACCATCTATATACCAAGTTTCATTCAAATCTGATCAGTAGTTTTGAATTGAAAGAGTAACAGACAGACAGAGACAGATTTCAGCCAATAAGTCCAGTGCTGTACATCGCGTCTCTCAAAGTCCTCCACACATCGGTACTGTGCCGCTCGCATCCAGGGAATTCCCGCTACCTTCACCAAATAGTCGATCTTTGGAGGCCTGCTTGCCACTAACTGGTGACGTGAATGTAATATTAAAATGAATACGTACGTAACGGATGGTCCTTTTTATGTGATAGGTAGCAGTCAAGCAGACAGATCACCTGATGATAAGCGATTACCGGCCCCCATAGATAGACAAGTGTCTATCTATGGGATCTAAAAACAGTTGAGTCACAAGTGTGTTGCAATGAGGTTGCATAACCCCCTTTCCCCACAAATGTGCCGCCGGAACCCTCAATCACTCGACGAAACAGCGCAGGCGCAGCCATACGCAGATCTTCTTTGGGAACGTAGCGTGGCTCTCCCACACGGTTAAAAATTAATTAAATTTTAAAGCTATATTAATATATCACAGGTGTCAGTGACTGAGAAGTCAGCGAAGACGAACGCGAATCAAAACACGAAGTTCCACCAACTGCAGCGCATGTTCGGCAAGCACACCGGCGACGCCGAGCCCGTGCCGCTCTACAAGCAGATCAACCAGGGGGACGTCTTCAGCACGGAGCACGAGGTGAGAATATGAGGGATTATTTTAAGCATTGCCGTGAGGTCAAATTACCTACAATACCAACGCTCACTAGTGCTCACTACCTACAGTGCCTACTACCCTAAAAGGTAACACGTTTTGACAGGCTTAATACTTATCTACGTAACTTAACGTAAAAATAAAGAAAAAGTGTGTCATTGTAACAATCTTCGAGTATGGATTACCTATACATACGAAGACAACATAAATATGAAACACGTACGCGTACACCGCGAAATTTAAATAGTGTGTTTTGATGGTACTACCCTATCGATATCGATAAAATAGCAAAGATTTTACACTATAACAAGATGGCGCACTTATTACTTACATTCGAGCCTCGCGAGATGTCTATATATTGGTTAACGTCCTACTCTAATAAGGTGACCACACGTTTTAGCGTTTCGATTACAATAATTATATTTCACTATATATATTTCACTACATCACATACATTGGTCTGACTCTGAGATAGGTAGCTCAAGCACCTGTGTTACAGATATCAGAACCAACAGTGGAATTACAAATATATACCTATAATACTTTTCTTTTATAAATACATACTTATAATACATAGAAAACACTCAGACCAATACAAACAAACATGTTCATGCACACAAATGTTTGTACTGTGCGGGGATCGAACCCGCAACCCTTGGCCCAGACGCAGCATTCACTACCACTGAACCAACCGGGTCGTCAAAAAAAAATTGTTAGTCAAACTTAGTCCACCCACGTGGGAGTCGGACATTGCGTTCTCTAGGAAACTCGTGAAGCCCATTCAAACTATAAGGGCTATCACGAACGTTTCAAAGTATCGTTTGAGTATTTATGAGCAATTTTGTAGAAAAAACACAAGTTCCAAATTAAAATTCCTTAATATGTATACGTACGATACGAAGAGACTACCGGCTTTTCGAAAAGTTTGTGCTAGCCCTATTAGATTTTCTATTTACTTACCTATAATAATACTCTCTGCGGCACATTTAACCGGCCATAGCGTATTATTCATACAAACGTAGGTACATACTTCACGATTTGATAAATTAAAAATTAAATAGATTTATTGCTACACTTTTTACGTTACATGACCTTTTTATGGTCGTTAATTATCATGCAATTTATTGGACCATGAAAACTTTACGATTTGTCAAAAAAAAAAAAAATTGAGTATTTATGAGCAATTTTGTAGAAAAAACACAAGTTCCAAATTAAAATTCCTTAATATGTATACGTACGATACGAAGAGACTACCGGCTTTTCGAAAAGTTTGTGCTAGCCCTATTAGATTTTCTATTTACTTACCTATAATAATACTCTCTGCGGCACATTTAACCGGCCATAGCGTATTATTCATACAAACGTAGGTACATACTTCACGATTTGATAAATTAAAATTAAATAGATTTATTGCTACACTTTTTACGTTACATGACCTTTTTATGGTCGTTAATTATCATGCAATTTATTGGACCATGAAAACTTTCCGATTTGTCAAAAAAAAAAAAAAAAAAAGTAAATCCGTCTTTAGATGACAAGCGAAATGGACACCCTACTCAATGCAAAAAAAAAATATTGACTAAATACTTACTTATGAAAAATACACCGCAACGTTTATAAGATTCACTTTTGCATCCTATCACACAACAAGTGAGAACCATTACCTACAAATAAATAATCACAATTTTTACACGTTATTTTTGTCGTCACAATAATACAAACTTTCAAATTATTTTTGCCGCCCCCATAATGGTGATGTCGAGATGTTAAGTGTTGCATATTGGCAACCCATTAGACAAGGACATCATCCTATATAGCGACATCTCGCTCGGCTCGATTTTCTGTAAAGCGATTTGGCATTTCAAAGCAATCTTTATTCCCACTGTATAGAGTCGAAATTAACATTGCATTCATTTTCATAGTGCACCATCTTGTTTTATATCCAATATCTTTGTAAAATAGTAGTTGATATATGACTGTCATGTAATAAGGGTTATTAAAGCAAGATAAAAAAAAATCGTTGGCGAGTTTTTTAATAGTATCTATTCGCGAGTGTTTTAATACCAATTTTACTTTAATTTTCTTTGAAGCTATGGTATTGTATTAAGCCGGTTAAAACGTGTTTAATCTTGAGTTCTAAGTTCTAGATTAAGTAGTTTTAAAATGGTTATCCTGTCGATTGCAGCTGCGGCTGGCGTTCAACCGTCAAGGCGAGGAGCTGCGCATCGTGAAGCGCCAGCTGCAGAACAGCCAGGCGCGCGTGCGCGAGCTCGACCAGCACGTCGCCGCGCTGCAGGCCTTGCTCGCGCAGCACCAGGGCTAGGACACCACACCACACACTACGCAACACACCACACCAGCCGGGCTAACATACAGGGTGTATCTGTGAACATTTACATCCCTTTAACCACGTGTTCTATCAACCATTATGAACAACATTTATTCAACAAATTTTCCAAATTCTTCGAAAAAATTTTCGACTCCCCATATAAAATGACCAAGTCACGTGACCGACTTTGTATGGGAAGATGAAAAATGTTTATGCAAATTTTCAAAAGTCATAGAACAAAATGTTGTTCAGAATGGTTGGTAGGACATGTGGTTAAAGGGATGTAAATGTTCACAGATACACCCTGTAGGTACCACGAGATAATGGGAGCTACCGTGAAAATTCCGTTAGATGGCGTACCTATAGACTGAGGTCCAACTACACGGTGCATTGGTTATTTTTGATGTGAGATGTCTATATGTCACTAAACGACGAATGACGTTGAAGTTGGAATACCTTTTGCGAAACCTCCAAAAGAACATGTTTGTATGAAAATATCGCAATGGTCAAGTTTCACGAATGCCCCATTTCCTTGTAACGTACGCACGCCATGGTTAATTTACTTTTGGACTTTGACTTCTACTACATAGCGTTATCATAACCGACCACGGTTCTAGAGGTATTTTGTGAAGTGATGGTGTAAAAAAGAACACGTGTAAGACGCCCACTGAAGTATTGGTGGCGTCTACCTCGCAAAGTTGTATCGAGAATGACTTAACTGCACGCTGGACTTACCCTAACTGACTAACACTTATAAATGCACAAAAATGGTTGAAACTTTGGGAACGCAACCCTACTGTAGTATTTAAAGTAAAGAGAGTGCACGATACTAATACTAGAAGTCACAAACTAATTTCTTATAAATCTCACTGCACTAAAATAGTTGTTCATGTAAAGGATGTTTTGTCACTTATAGTCAGTCCAGTGTACTATTTAATTGAGGTCAATGACCCCGGCCTAGCTTGTGGCTTAAACGCGGCGACACAATCGCCTTGAATTGTATGAAGTAAGTAATTCGTATGTGAAAGAACTAAAGTACCCAAATAACGAAAATTTTGAAAACTGATATAAGTAGGTACTTTTGAAAATAACATTTTTATATGATCTGAAAACTTACTTTAAGAATCTTTATGAAGGAAATTACATAAATTTTAAATTTTCCGCTTCACTCGTGAGAGATTACTTTCGAATAGCTCGCCGCGCCTATGCGCCGCAACAAGTATTGTGAATGGCGTATTTTCACTTTATACTTTTCAAGATAAAAATTGGACATTGACAGATTAATGTTAAAAAATGTACCAATGTTATAATTACCTTCGAACCACACAAATCAATGTTATCCAAAAAAATCGTAGAAAATAAAATACGCCTTCAATGATGCTCTCTACATTGCATCGTATTCTAAAAGTGATAAGTCTTTGAAATATCTTAGTATGTAAGTGAGTGATAAAAGTGGACTTAATTCAGATTGCGACAGCTCTTCGTGCATTACACTTGCTCATGTAAATCGAAAACAATTTAGTCGGATGCTAGCTATGATAGCGTTAGGACTGCGGCCCCGCAAGCATTGCCAAATGAAGCTATTTATTATATTGAATATTTGCTGATAGCTAAAACCACTGCGAGTGTCACAAAGGAATGCATTTCATGTTCAATGAAGTTCTATCATTGTAGCTTTAATGCGTACTTCCAATGACTTCTTTAAATATCTTACTAAGTGTAAATAAGTTTTATATAATACCTCTTTATTATTTATATTTTCGAGGTACCTAACATACTTGCAGTATTATGGACGTTTGTATGGGAACAATATTATAAATGAGCATTCCAAAAATTATATCATCAAAATTATGGCAATGATATTTTTTACAGGTTAGATTTTTTAGATATTGAATGCCTTCTATATTTTGGCCTAATACAAATAGTAAATGGCCTCCAGGTTATGACTATTGCAGCTTGTGATAATTCCATGACTAATTTTCTGTCACAAATATTTTTTTATGTATTCGTATTTCGTACTTTGATTGTGATGTTATGGTTTAGTATTTTTTGACTAAAATTATGTGCAATGAATTCAGGGTTGTTATGGATTTTATTAATAATATGTTTTGTGATGTCCCATTCTGCTAAAAGGCACCTTTTATATTAAGCACATAATAGATTCTATTCCCAGTTTATGGTTTAGTTGACATCTTGTTAGTGATTTTTTTATTATTCTGATTTACATTTTTATGTAAACTGTTGTGTTACCTGTTTTTATTATGAATGTGTTTGCTGCTATGGCATAATATTAGTTACTTTAGTTATATGTGTAGGTTTTATAAGTACCGGCATTTACTTTCCTTATATAAGATAATATAGCATTGAGGGAGTTATAGGAAATGTACAAAAAAGTTACCTGACTTTTATGTGCATATTTATTAGATTAAGATTTGGAAGCTAGCATCATAGAATAAAATAACAGGTGCTAGAGGCCTTTGAATAATTTTAAACGATTGTGAGGCTTTGTGCGTTATGATTATGATTCAATTAAATGTCGGAATAATCCATGTCTGTCTACACAAATGTAATTAATGATTTTCAATCTTCATATAACAGATAATTTTAAGTGTTTGATAATGTATATTAAGTACATTAAAATCAATATCAGTGATAAATACCCTGTAAAGATCGACAGAACTAATGTGTCTACATTCCATATTTGGTATTTTAGCTTGTTAAGTGGAAATGAAAGTATTATTCACGTGCATAGCTGAATTAATATTATTTGGCTAAGATGGTGTTAATATTTATTATGTATTTTTGTATCAAGCTTCTGTAGCACAAATTTTCAATAAATGTTTGAAGAATGAAAAGGTATTTTACTCTTTTAATGTTGTTTAAAAAAATATGATCAAGGGGTGGGAATTCAAATAAAATACTGTTTACAAAGCAAGTATCCATACTTATATTTTAAGTTTAGATGAGGTGATAGAATACATTAACTATCTAGTCAGTCAAATGAATTGATTTTGTGATGTCAGAAATAGTCGCTATTCTGGCTCAACATATTGCGAGTTTCCAGAATTAATAAAAATGTAGAATGTAGATACTATAATTATGTACTAACAATAAAAAAATGCCTAAAATATTGGCACAAAGTTCCTTCTTCACTTTATAACCTTTGGGCGATTAGTAAAATATAAAAAAATTAGTTCAGTTCAGTCATAAAAATGAGATTCATGATTGATTATACATACTTTACCTATAATTACTAATATCAAATAAAATTTACTGGACGGATTTCATTAAGAATGTTCAAGGCAACTAAATACATCATAAAAACTATCAACAAATACATACTTACATTTATACAAAGTTAACAACCTCTGTGTTAAAAAAATATGTTATTTAAAATAATAGTTATTCAATGATCGGTCATTTCTTTCTTGTTACTTGCTCTTATAAAATACAATTTTACTTTAAATTCACCAAGCTAAATTCTTATATAAAAATAATCCCAAAAACATTGTAAATATGGATCCACACAAGCTGACAGCCGCATTACAGCCATCCACTCCACAAGTGTAAATACAAGTTCTGTACTCTAATTTATCACCCACTTGCTGCACATAGTTACAGTAGTTTCCTAAATCCAGTGATGAACAAAATCTCTTTGTACTGATGCCACCTAAAAACACAAAAAAACATTAACATCAACAGAACATAATATGTAGTGCTATACAAGTAGGTTGCTGTTAACCAGAGTGAAACCACTCTTGAATTCATTAAAATTGAATTAACTATTAACAAAAGGACAGAACGGAAGTTACACACAGCTTGGACCTAACAAAATTTTACAATAATCATGTCACTGAAAAACATTGTGCAGTACATAATATTGAGAACCTATACAGGGTGAAAAAAAAACACTGGGCCCTGGAGGGGAAACTACCTCACGCCCTTCTTCTTATCTTAGCTCGTTTTAGTGGAATTTAATGGAAAAATTCCTATATTGTTTTTTTTAGAAACCAAACAGCATACAAAGTTTATTGGAATTAAAAACGGAAAATAAATAAAAATCGAAGATATTTTATATCAACATTTTTTTTAAATGTTTTAGTTAATGTTGTTAAAAAATGTGCTTTATTATTATCTAGGCATCTACTTGCAATGTGAAAACTTACTCACCAATGAAAATCGAAAAGCAGTCCCATTCCGTTAAAATTTTGGTGCTTGTGTTAAGCTGAAAGCTCAGTGCTTATTAACTGCAGTGAAGTGTTATGTTAGTAAACATAGGAGTTTTAAATAAGGTTAAATAAAGGTAGTGATAGTGAACAATGTTAATATGACTCAAATTCAAAACTCCTAAAGCATCATTTACAGATCAAAACAACCAACCAACTTTCAAACTAAAGTCTATTGCCAAATTAGAAATATTAGAATTAATTGCTCAAAGCTTAAATAGATGGGAACTTTATCAGAAAAAATTGTACTGAAAGGTACCATGATTATGCTTTATCTCTAGTAATGTGAAGGTATAGATTTAAAACTTGGCAATATACTAAATACAGGGTGTAAGACTTAAAAACCTCCTCTTAGGGTGACTTACACATAGAAGCCACTGACAACTCTACAGGCAAGCCAAGGAAGTTGCTAAAGAAATTATCAATTTCTGTCAAAACAACGCCAACCCTTCGGGTTATTCAATTAAACATTCACCCTCTTATTACAAAACAGAGACTAAAGTTAGCCATGGTTTATGGTATTATGGTGTCACTTTTATAAAATTGACAAATAAAAGGACAGCCTCAGTCTAAGCCAAGACTAACTCAAGACCATGTTAAGTAAAAAAGAGGTATTAGTTTAAGAATAGCAGAAGTTGTTAAACAATACAACCTGTATTCATCTAAATATTTAGAACTCATTAGTAAAACCTGTCTGTTTTATGCAGTACTGTGCATTGTACACATGTTCACATGAAGTTGGTTTCAAAACACCACCATCTAGACTCATCAAACCGTCACCACATTCCATCGCAGATGAGGAGTTGCACTGGTAGCAATCTATTGCAACACCTAAATGTGTACAGGAGCAAAGTATTCAGTTAGTTGAAATATTATGCTTGAAATGAGAGGAGATTGTTAAAAATAAGATTAGTAAATAGGTAATGAGTGTCCATGATAAAAATACTTGTACACTTTACTACAGTTTTAGAATAGCTGAATAGGTACACTACAATAATTATTAATAAAAAAATTATTCATGATAATCCAAACACCATTCGTCATTATAACCAACCAACAGAAAGTTCCCCAGATCCTTGATTAAATCAAACGTTTAGACATTCATTCACAGTAGACCAGGTAGGTAATTCGTTCATATATAATAGAACCAAATCACCCCATCTCTACAGTATGTTAGTAGATTGTTATTATCGAGCTCTCAACCTTCCCTACACCCATCATCTCACCTTCGTATCTCCCTACGTGTTTTATACAGTACTGTGCGTCGTGAATACCAGCACAGTCTGTAGGTTCCACGTCTGATTCACCCTCTAGAAACTCATTGCAGTCGAAAGGATTATCGGAATCTGTCCCTGAACACTGATAGCAGTTTATCGAGTTAACTAAAAGTAAATAAAAATAAATAAATCGAAATAAAATCAATAAAACAAACATAACGCTAAAGAAACAACGCCCTAAACTTTCATACCTGTTTTAAATGTGGTAATAGAGAGAAAAAGACACAATGAGATAATGTATGATATTCTTGCCATTTCTGTAGTTAAATGAATTGTTTTTTTTTATTTTATTTCTGGTTGCTATTTTAAAAATCAATAAAACAAACAAAACACAACCTCACTTTGTTGTTTAAAATCAATCTGTCATTGACTTTTTTTTTAATCTTTAGATGCGCATGTAAGCAATGGAATCCCTAGTATACTGCCAACTATTCCATTTTATTATTAGTGAAGTGATGCCCACAGTGGCATCAAGAAAGTCATGAAATAAATTGATGGTGCCACTGCCGCACGGTGGATCGATCCCATACTAGCAGTTGGACACAGAATCGTCACTATGTCACATAGTATGGTAGCCCCATTATGATTGGATAAAGATAACACTAGCCCAAGATATTACTATGGAACTCCGTAATAGTTCCTCAAGAATTTTCACGCTAGGACCAAGTATCATGGACTGGCCAAGCGCGTATTCACCGTAAGGGACAGATATATATAATATCGAGCCATTACCGCCAAATTATCGTAAGCGACAAACAACAAAATGGTGAATCTTCAGTACGGTCGTCTGTTCTCTTACTACG
This sequence comes from Cnaphalocrocis medinalis, assembly GCA_014851415.1. Classification (NCBI taxonomy): domain Eukaryota; kingdom Metazoa; phylum Arthropoda; class Insecta; order Lepidoptera; family Crambidae; genus Cnaphalocrocis; species Cnaphalocrocis medinalis. Next base: position 7,643,344 of record CM026280.1, on the reverse strand, counting down.
ACGGTTAGTTATTATTACGGTAGTAATGATACGAACAAAAATCGCCCTGAGCAAGTAGGTAATCAATTATGGCAACTCGCTTTGTTGGGCACACTTTGAACTGTGCCCAACAAAAAAAAGTAAACTCTGACAAAGACAAAAAGTCATGATTCTGTCTCTTTTACTCTTGGCGATTTCTGTATGTAGTTGATCCGTTAACATGAGTATTATTATTTGCGTGTCCAGTCCATTTAAAGATACTTGGTCCCAAATCTTTGCTTGGTCCTAGATTTCATGACTTTATTGACAGATTATAATATTGGTAGCGCCACTGCCGCTTACCTCATTGAGTATGGTAGCCCCATCGAGTATGGAATCACGAAATATGTGATGGAACTCCGTAATAGTTCCTTTTCGCTTTTTATTGACAGATTATAGTTACTAAACAAGAACGGTATATATGATAACGTGCTTCAAGTACCCATTCACATGAAAGTATGATGAGGATGTAGTACGTGCTAATGCTACACAAGCATTTTTTAAGAATCCACTACTACATATTACATGGCTTACTTATTTTGGGTTAAATAAATAATACACCAATCATGATTATGTTTATAAATTTATTTTCAATTGTTTTGCCTTTTGCAATAGTATTTAATTATAAAAAATATATAAGACATAAACCTGTACCTAATAGGTATCGCAACCTGAGCATTATTAATTATTTCCATTATACAACTATGGACGTTTCGTTTTAATTACCCTTACAAATATAAAGCTCGCAGACTTATTCACACAACATTTAAAACATTTTACAAAACACATTCACGCCATTCAATATAATCTAAAATGTGTACATAATAATTAAATCACAATACGCATGAGCAAAACTTACAGAACTCATGTGAACTTAATTTGTACAATAAACTTCTACTTTAAATGCAATAACTTAACTAATTACGCCTAAATACTTACAACTCAGTTGCCTAAATAGGCAGTTATAAGTCGCAGTTTACATTATTGTCATTAGATAATTACTAACAATATATTTTCCACACAGGAAAACTTCTTTACTGGAATGTAACATCAAATTCAATAACTTTATTTTATAGAATATAATACTTACTCGACAAAGTCATTAACATATAGGTATATTTGTTATAAAAATAGATAAAATGACGGACAATAAATATGATACTTGTTTTATTTTAGTAGTCTTGTGAAGTATCTAAGTAGTTGGCACTTATTACTTACTTTTAAGAAATATTTATAGTTTAAGGTAAGTGAAATACAGATTGTAGATAGTATTTGTTTTTTTTTCTAGGAAAAGAGGAATGTAAACAATTTTAAGTATAGTATTTGATAGGAAAATAATATAATTGTATCATTTGGATATTACTAATTCGATGTGTCGTCGATTTGTATAGATGATCTAAAAATATTTTATATTTAAGATAAATTTTGTTTCATGTTTTTATGTACTATCATGACAACGCAACGGTCACAAAAGGCGGAATAATTCCGATGGAAAGGTACACAATAATTTGAAAATAACACAAACAATTCGATGTTTCAATTAATGTAAAAGTGTACAACGAGAACTCTTCTCAACTCGAAAAGTTGTTTGTAAAGTGTGTATAACAAAGTTATCGCAACTGACACAAACACAAGAGAAATTGATAGGTGTTTCCGACGGCCCCGCAACGCTACATGTCCTGAATGAAGGGACCATGAACTTATTTCAATATTCCATGGTCACGACAAATCACGATAAATTCCAGCTTTTAAGCATAGATGAGACCATAACAAACATTACATGACATTAGTGAATGACATTGAACATGTTTCATAAAAGGTCTAAACATAAGTTCAGGTTGTTGTGTTCAGATTTAATCTCGGATGGTGACAAGTCCTATCACGCAGGAGTTTTAGGAGAGATATGTAGCGTGAGCGGGGCGTCATGTAACAGATAACAGGCGAGAAGTCCAAGCTCAGTCGGCTAATAGGCTGTAGGCTACAGTTCCTAGGCTACAGTCTGTAGGCTACAGGCTACAGGTCAGTTGTGCAGCTGCGGGCGCAGCGGCAGCGAGCCCTCGACCCAGAAGTTGGGGCGCTCCATCATGGTCTGCCACAGCGACACCTCCTTGCCCACGCTGTCCATCCAGTTCACGCTCGCTCCCATGTAAGTACCTGTAAAATATAATGTGTGTAATTATTTGATGTGTTGCTAATGTAATCTTAGAGGAACTTGGACATTGTAAGCATAAGTAAGTTAACTTATCAAAACTATAATCATTAAATTGTAATAAATTATAAATTGAGACAACATCACATAGGTACATTGTCCTGGTCCCAAACTAAGGTTTTTCCTTGTGCTATGGAAACACTAAGAAACCGCAAAAACCCAGACCCAACACAAATATCTATTTCATCAACAAACATTTGTGTGGTGCGGGAATCGAACCCACGAATTTTGCGTCTCAACCGGCGCTCAAACCATTGCGCTAGCTATGTCTTACGCTAAATGGCTTAAAAATCACTTGAAGCGCAATAGACATGAATATTTTTTTGTGACGCTGCGATATCCTACTACTACCTATTATAAAGGCGAAAGTTTGTAAGTATGGATGTATGGATGTTTGTTACTCTATCACGTAAAAACTACTGAATGGATTTGAATGAAACTTTACCACAATATAGCTTATACATCGGAATAACACATAGGCTACAATTTTTGAGGTTTCTACGAACCTGAAGTCCACGCGAACGAAGTCGCGGGCAAAAGCTAGTCATTCATATGGGCGCGTGAAACTAGGCTCCTTGCGGTCCGTATCCATCCGTATTTGCCTTATAGCTACAGTACACTCACCAGTGCCCCGCGACAGCCTGACGGCGCCCATGAAGTCGTTGGAGGCGAGGCGGTCGCGGTCCCACAGGCTGAGCTCGAGCGCGCGCTCGGCCAGCTCGCTGAGGCGCAGCCCGCGGTACGTGAAGCTGTGCTCCCAGCGCGGGTTGAGCGTGCGCCGCGCCACGCCGGTCTTCTGCTTGGCGAGGCGGCCGCGCTCGGGGAGGAGGTAGCTGCGGAAACAAATCAATGCATAAGTCAATTGACCCGATTTCTTTTTGTAACTTTTGGGAATTCACATAAAAATTAATTTCAATTTCAGGTCACGTGCCTTGTTAATTTTGTGTCGAATTCGGAATTGGAGTCGAAAAATTTATCGACAAATTTAAAAAAAATCGTAGAACGAACGTTGTTCTGAGCTGATGCAGTAGAAGTTTAAAGTGATGTAAATGTTTACCCAAAGACCCTGTAATAGTACATTGCTTACTTAAATGAAAAGTTAGACATACCTAACTGCTGTAAGAAAAATAAGTCAATGACTTCTGATGTCTGTTTTTGTTTGATCTTATTTATTAATTTATTTATTTATCTATATTCTTCGCGGATAATTTGAAACTAAATCTTAAAGGGCTATTTCGACGAAACTAGCGCCGCCAACCTACACTGATTTTGGCGACGATATAATATTTAAAAAAAAATTAAAACATTACAGACTTAGGTGCAAGTAAATTGGATGTTTCATGATGCAATACAATATTTTTAACACGCGACAAGTAACAATACTGTTAATTGCGAAAAGTAGCAGTTTTTACGCCTAACATACGACTTACCTCTTGCAGAAGACGTCGGCGAGCCCCGTGGGCTTGGTGGCGGCGAGGTGCTTGGCCTCCTTGACGAGCACGTGCAGCGTGCCCTTGCCGCGCGCCTCCGCCACCTCGAACTTCAGCCCCACGTGCAGGTCCCCGCGCGTGCCTTGCTGCTCCTCGAATTGTTCCGTCTGTTCACGATACAATATTCATATCAGACAACAGCACTATTCATTGACATTTTGTGTAGATAAGCCGTTTATTTTATTTTTTAAATTTCGCATAAAAATCTCTTACGCATTTGCTTCTTTTATCTATGACTAATAAATAAATATATTTTGGCTGCATTGTAACCGTGATACCTAGCCATCGCTGTTCACTGCTGAACTTCCCCAAAGTCCTTCAATCGTTCTGTCTCTGTGCAAAACGTATAGAACTCACAGCACATCTCCATTCTTTCTTTTTGAATATTGTGATCCTAATTCAATATAATAATTTATGGTGGGTCTGGGTGTTTATGGTTCTCGTTTCCATAGCACAAGGGCAAACTTTAGTTTGAGACCAGGACAATGATTTATTTAAAACAAATAGCAGTACTAGCAATATTATCTAATCACAGAGATGTGTGCTTTGTTATTCGTGCTACCTATATTTGAGATTAAAACGACTAAAATTTAACTGTGAATAAGCTGGAATCTTTCAAGCCAAACATCACTCCCTATGTTTATTTCTTAAGTTGTGACTTGTGTGCAATAAAGTATAAATAGGTATAGAGGCCGCAGCCGTGGCAGGCCTCCCACCAGGTGGACCGACGATCTGGTGAAGGTCGCGGGAGTCCATTGGATGCGGGTGGCACAGGACCGATCTGTGTGGAGAACTTTGGGGAGGTCCTATGTCCAGCAGTGGACGTCTATTGGCTGAAATGATGATGATGATGAGGTATAGAGGGATAGAGGAAGGGATAGCTCTTCCGGACCTACAGTGGTTGTCAAAGAACGTTGATAAAACTTACCCTCTCGTGCAGCTTATGCCACGTGGGCGCGGGGTCGTCGAACACGACATCGGCCAGCGGCAGCGTCACCTCGCCGAGGAAGTCGTTCCGGCCGAACATGTCGGCGTGCCACACGCTGAGCCACAGTGTCCGCGCGGACAGCGAGGCCAGCGGCTGCACGAAGCTGAGCGTCTCCTCGAATACGGGATTCAGGGTGTTCTTCTTCACTTTTGTCTTCCTCTTGCCAGCTTTGGACTTGTCCGGTAACAAGTACACCTGTGGAATTTAAATCATATACGTCATGTTAAAGTTATGTATAATCTATACCGTAAATTGTTTGTCGTTTTAATCCAGAAAATAATATTATTTTTCTATAGAACATTCTGCATAATAAAAAGCAACTCTTCTTGTATAGAACAGCTGATTTTAATGATCTAACATGCTAAAGAGGCCTTTTCATGTATATGAGGGCTTCGGGATTTTGTGGTGTATATCTCCATCCACACCTATACTATTTATAAAGATATTAGTAACTTATAGATGAACCGAAAACACGAAACACTTGCGCGATGTAATGGACTTCCAGCGCCATCTATCGGTACTGGTCCAAGTTAAGTCCCGAAACAAAATAAGGACTTACGTTGGTGTTCCCCATTGGTATGGCATGGGAACAGTTTTTCAAAAAATCGTTGTCACGACTATGAGGCATTATACAGACATAACTGTCAGACCTATGAATAAGTTAGCACAAATTAGGTGTCACTTACTAGATATTTATGGCTAGATAAAGGCATAAATGTTAAACTGCCTAACTGCATCGCCCACTTGCGCATAGCTTATGGCAATCAAATCTACATAACCAAAATTCTAAATAGGAAGAATCCAGTTCAAAACGACTGTCCATTCAATAATTCGAGCAACATCCCACTATAACCATTCGTGACATTATTAAGCAATAATATGGTAACTCAAGGATATCTGTGTGTGTTTTTGCCATGTAGGCGCGTTTACTTTTGAAACAAATCATGTCAATGCCTTTTAAATGTTATGTTATGGATTAAGATTAACGCTTATAAAACTTCGGTAGCTAAGTTCGCAGAGTTTGAGAAAACGTGGGTACAGTTCCATGCAAATTATATGTAGAGGATTTTTTAAATGCATTATTTATTTATAAAAACTTTGTTTAGATAGCCGATCTTTGATTGAGCTCAGGCGGTTATTATGTCAATTTCAAATACATAAAAGCAAATTAACGGCCATTACTTAGAGACCATTGTCCGTTTTATTTATGGTCAGTGGCCTTCGACTTTTTTCGCCAATTGAAAAACGTAACTCTGTTCTTCTATTGCATTTGTATGTATTATGTATTGCTCATAATGTCGATCTTTAAGCAATCATGAACTTCCACCTAATATTACTTAACCCATTTACTTTAGTGTTAAATGAAGAAAGAGTAACATAGATTGGGTAATGTTAACGCTATGGCAATAGTAAATGTAGTAGAAGATCCGTAGAACATCGACCTTCACCGAGCTGATAATCGAATGAAATATCCTTTATGACAAATTTTATATACTAGAAAATATATTAAAAATAGGTTTGCTAAAAAAATCCTGGACAGACTATTTTAATAAATTTTTTAAAAATAAAATATTTAACTAAATTTTGCAACATTAAGATAATAAGAAAATTTTCATTCTTACTTAAAGTATAAAACGTATAGAATGTGCCGCCATTGGGTTGTCTATTATTTACCTGGACAGAGAACTCGGTTGTCAGGTATAAACAGGTATGTCGATGGCAGTTTACCTTCACTTGAAATGATAATAAAAAAATTGGCGGCACATTCTATACGTTTTATACTTTAAGTAAGAATGAAAATTTTATTAAATATTAAATTTAGTTAATATATTTTTAAAAAATTAATTAAAAATAGTCTGTCCAGGATTTTTTTAGCAAACCTATTTTAATATATTTTCTAGTATATAAAATTTGTCATAAAGGATATTTCATTCGATTATCAGCCCGGTGAAGGTCGATGTTCTACGGATCTTAGACTAATGGTACTTAGGTGTGTCCGGCTTACATTTGATTAAGTAGCAATATCTATTTAAGGAAGCATATCTAAAGTGTGCTTAAAGGTCATCATATCCACATTAGGACAAACAGTTTAGTATGTAATTCATTGGTATCATAATGCTGGTTAGCTAATGCGCCAGTAGTTGTCCAGAGAGATTTACTAGCGACTTCTCTAAATTACCAAACCTCAACACCAACGCAATTAATGGACGGCCCCTACATGAGTATGAAACGCTTATATAGTTTTTCCAGCCAGTTCCAGTAAGTCTTCAAGAACCTCATCTTATTTGTAGACTTATTAGGGTGTTGGAACTTCATCTTATTTGTAGACTTATTAGGGTGTTGGGAACTTTATCTTAACTTCATCTTAATTTTAGACTCATTCGGGTGTTTGTACCTTAACGTAAGGATCGGAGCGGTTCCGCTTGGTGTCGACCGGCGCGAGGTCCCGGCAGCGCTTGACGCCGACCTCCAGCGCGCCGAGCCGGTAGTTGTACAGCAGCGAGAACTGCACCTCGCCCCGCACGGTCACGTTGCAGCGGGTGCCCTCGCCGGCGCCAGAGTACACCGATGCCATGGACTCGGAGCGGGCCTGGAAAAAACAAATTCGAATTTAGAAATTTGCGATCATAAAGTACCTAAGTAGAACGAATGGGATGACGATGCATCGGGCTACCAATTAGGACAGATTTACTGTTATATTAAAATATTTGCATCATTAGGGTTAGCCTATCAAGTAATGTCGTAAGGCCCAGACAGCAGACACAATGGAAAATCAATTGTTTTATGCCTTTTAAAAAAGCTTTTGGGTCTTAAGACGATAAGATATAAATTAACTGGAAAATGTTTAGGTAGCACTGTTTGCAGAATTGAATGCCGTGAGTCACCCTCACCTACTTTTAAGTTGAATTGGACAGAACTGAATGACTGCAGTTTTTACGTAGTTTCAACGTATTCGTTTGAGTGCGGTCTCACGAACGCAACTGCGCCGCCACGAGACCACGCCGCGCCGTGTCTGTTTGCCGGCACTATCTGGTGACACCCGACTCCTAACGTTCGTGTGTGTGCGAATCTTTGTTTGGAATATGCTCTTCTCTTTGGACAATATTTAATTACTGAGTCGCTATTGATTTTAAAATTTGATTCGAAATTTCCCGTTACATTACTATTGTTTGTTTATTGTAGGTACATACATATGACATAATTTATTGACTAACTGGGGCCTGAATCATTTTTTCTATATCCAATATTCTTTTGTGATTGGATTACCCTATGACCATGTTTTTCTTACGACTAAATTGTTCTAAAAAAATAACTTTGTCACCATCATGATCATCGACAACATTTCTTAATTGTTCCAGTATTCTAATTAATTTCCTAATTATGTAAATAATTTTGTAAAAATTCCATAACAACGTTTGGTTACGCTATCAGTCTTAATTACTCAATTTAAAACACGTTAACAAAGTGCAGGAAGTTAATATTTTTTATAGTCTTAAGTAAAAATGATAAGATTTTTACAAACATGATTTCTACACATTAAAGAACAATAAAATATCCACTTAGTTTTTATCTTTAAGTACATTTTAGTCGCGGTCTATTAAAACTATTAAATTGTATAGATACCAAATACACCAAGTTATTACTTGGACTTAATACATAATTAGTGCGCTTTATCTAAAACTTAAATCGTAATAACTAATTTTAATAAAGACCTTTTTGTCCTTGTTCCACTGATAAAAGTTATGGGCGTCGTGGTGCAACTTAAGTGGCTAAGCGGAATTAATATCATACTGTTTCAACAACAACATAAAAATCTGGTTCTTTTTATAAATTATTCTTAACTAATACGTTTGAAATGTAAATGTCACAATTAAAAACACCTGGACATTAAGGTCCATTACAAATATTTGTTTTTTTTCGAAGGCTACAAGATAAATATCTATTTGGATAGGTAGGTACTCTACACACACTTATATATATAACTTTATCTTGATTTTGTATATATGTAAATAATAAGCGGCATTCTCGTTGAATTTCGTGAACAATTTAAATCATTACCTAGCATATAAAAATGTAACGTAACTTCGTTAACATGATAGAGAAGAAGAGAAGTACTCGGTTGATTTGTATACAATTTATTGTGAATTATTACACACTTTCACAACAGATGAAGCTAGCCGTAGCTGTGTGCAGATTAATTTCCATTTTAGATGACTTTCACGTGCATAACTATGCAACATAATAGCTGTAGATGAGTGCGTTTGTTATTTATTTGCACCACACCACAAAATAGTGGTGTACAGTGGAGGCATGTGAAACGGGCCAGCCGACCGCATATGGCATTGAGTAATAACGCTTTATCGTACCTACCCACACTGTCGCACTTATATGGGATTAATATTACAACACTCACGAATACTGCAGAAAATTATGTCCACAGGCTAACACACACATTAGCTGTACTTGTGGATTTTAACGAAACATCTTTTAACTCGTATAAGCAATTAAGCATTATTTCATGTGATCAACGGGTGTAAATAAATAAATTCACACAACATCTCATACATTGTATCGAACTGTCATCATCACCACGCCTAAAGAACATGCGAATGGCCTGTAACTAACATGCTGCTAGTTAGCAAACTTATTTTTAGTGTTATATTATACGTACCTACGAGTAATTTCAACATGATTAAATTTTTAAAATTTAACTAGGTACAGTAGTACATTCGAATACAAAAGTGTAGCCCAAGCGAATATTTGCAAATCGTTGTTCGCAAGCGTGTCGCAAGATGCAGTAACATAATACAATAGCCGACGACGGGGTCGCCGGAGACAATACTGTTCAACCCACCACCTGTAACGATACCTGCACACATCCAAACTCCTTATTCTCATTACAAGAAAGTTGAATTTTACTTGGCAAGAGTATATTTGAATTTTAACATCAAGTCGTTTCACTGCAGTGATTACATTTTATGCGGTAATGTAAACCCAATATTCCTCTGATACAAGAATGAGTTACTCGACTGTAAAGCGACAAGGTAGAAACACAGATATTTACTCCGATACCGAGTATAGGGTGTGGTTGGTCCACAGTGAACTTTACTTATCTCATTTTCTCGTTTTGAATAAAAATAAAGAAGGTGCAGAACCTTATTGCTTTTACATAGAGCCTAAAATAAGATCAAACTGATTTAGTTTATGATGACATATTACCTGAAGTCCACTTCTGTTGATCGGGAATCGGTCGCGGTCCAACATGTCCCTTTCATGTGGCAGTGGGGAGTTGGATCTCCTCGGCAGCGTGGCATGGCCTGGAGATAGAGTCTCTGTGACGTAAACTTCGTCTGAAACAAATGATTGGTCATTATAAATAAAGCGTCAATCAACCCGTACTAAAGGTTACATTTAAATAGACGATAAGTTTGCATCTGCATGGTCAAAATGCATGTGCGATATTTTCGAATTGCGCAGATCATGCGATTGTGGTAATTAGTAAGTCAGTTCTAGAACGTGTTAATGTGTTTGTGAAAGAGTTTGGGTGTACTGAAATTGAGGTAAACGGTGCCTATAACTTTCAATTGTACCACTATCATTTCGTAACTCTATCCATTCATCGCGTTTTACAGTTCGATACTTTTTGCCTCTCGTAAGGGAGTTGTCGAACCATTCCAATGATTTCAGAAACGAATCGCGACAATCCAGAATCTCGTGTATGAATGAGACTTTCTCACCAGACTTTAGTGTACTGCTCCGACTATTGTTGGCAGAGTTCCTTGGTGAGTTTGAACAATCATTTGAGCTGGGTGTTAGTTTTCTGACCTTATATTTCGGTGTGCTTTGACTCACGGAACTCGATATTTTCTCACTAGACAGCAATAGTTTGGTCGTAGATTTCGAAATCTCATTATCAATAGCTTGTGTCACCGTTAATTCAGGAATCTGAGAATATAGTGGTCTAATAGGTGTCAATGTAGAATTGAGCTGATTATTAATTGGGGTCTCTTGTTTCTGTTCATCTTTTTGTATAGTATACTTTTTTCTGCTGAGTGGGCGCACCAATGCAGATTGCAGGTCGTCGACGGACGGATTCGGTTCTTCGTGGCCACTTGATTTACAGCAACATATGCAACGTATGTATTGGATAAAAGTTTTTTTATTATTAACCGGCGGACTGGCACTGGAACTGTAAATGTTAACTGGATAACATCTACCAGAAGACGATTCGTCAGGATGACTAGAAGTAGTACCAAAAGAAAGATATCTCAAATTTGAACTTTGATTCACTGGTGATGCCATTTTGTAATGAAACAACTTCGAACGCGACCGATTAGGACAAAATGAATTCACTGTATGTTAATTCGTAATGAAATCCACATTATCGTATCCTGCCTGGGCTGGGATTGTTTCCTGTTATAATGTAGATATTTCAGCGATAGCGCGTGTAGATACGACACAGTGCTAAGCGCACTCGCAATATCACTGATTGAACAAGGTCCTCTGGTAGTTAGGACTCGGAGAACAATAAGCGCATGTACGTCAAGCTAGCAGGAGATGTCCCGATATTTTCACCGATGAGTAGGTATTAGTTGTCTAAAGTACTTAGGTCTACATAATATAAATGACATTGCTAAGAAGAGTAATATTTACCATCGGAAAGAGAGAGTTCTCCCTGATCCACACAAATCGTACTCCAACGAAGCGATTTTAAAGGCTTTTTTGTTTCCGAGTATAATGATTTTGTAGACGTAGTCAGAGTATTACTTTTGGATAAATGTAACGCAGGCAGAGATGACTTGAACTTATCAAATTTGATAGATTTATCCAGTTGAGGAGAACTTGCGCTAATGATTTCATCGCTGTGAGATGGAGATGGAGATAAGCTTTTGTTTGTTTCAGCTTCATTTTGTTCCCGAACAGTGATTGAAGATCCAGCATATCCTGACTCAGAACCATTAGAACTGGAGTTATCCACCGTAACTGTTTCTGTATTATGTGAAAGGTCATGAATATTCTTCATCGCTACTGTTAGAGAAACATCATTAGAGGTTTTACGTTTTTCATCGTCAGATATTGGACGTGATGTCAGATCTTTCTTTATTTTGCGTTTAATTTTAGGTGTTGATGTTTGAATCTGCACTCTGTGAACAATTTTTGCGTCCTCTTGTACATCATTATTGTGCAACGAGTGATAATTTGATGATGATGTTTTAGTAATATTTTCTTCCAGTCTTTTGCCTACAGAGTAATTTTCACTTACTTTCTGTTTTAAAGATACTGCCTTAGGTTTCGATATTTCTGAAGCTAGAAATGAGTAAAGCTTTAATCTCTGCCTATGTGCTTTTCGTATTTTTGATAGTGGCAAGGGGTCCATATCCCGATCAGAATCTTCTACATTAAAACAGTTCCAACACGACACTTCCACATCATTTTTCATATTAGTATCACTAACCATTTTGACTGAACTTTTAATACACTCAACACTTTGCAATACTTCTCTAGTGAACAATCCTCAGAAGACTAAACATTATTAGTAGTCATCAAAACTTTATATAACGTAATGAGTATACATAACGTGTTTTAAACGACTTTAATATTCATGACCTTAAGAGCGTTTATCCGTAAGAGTCACACTTAAGTCAAAATCATTGATTTCCAATGGAGAATAAAATGATAATCTATACAGTTTGTAAATAAGATATTGATGTCAAATTATTGCAGATTTCATAATCTAATGCATAATTTCAAAATATTTTCAAATGATCATTTAGTTTTCTCGTTAGAACAGTTTTAATACAATCCCTTTTTGAAACTTGTGGTCGAAGGTCTACGCAAATGCTCGATAATAGTAAAACTATAAACGACAAACTTATGACAATATTTCTATTAAAAGAACAATAACATATATTAGGGCATGGCTACAAAACAATAGTGATTACTGTAAGTTTTCATACAAGAAAAGTGTACTCAAAAGTATCATTGTTAGTAATTTTTCGAGTTATTACACGTATTAGTTTAGGATGAAATAAAAGGTATTCTTGATTTTTTTTAAACCTAATAAATGAAGAAATTTACGCTTTAAAACGTGGTATTTTTTTAACTTTAATAACTTGTTTTTTTATTTTATTATGAATCATTTAGTACTACTATATAATCGGCGCAGAATCGCACCAGCGCTCAGTGCCGGCCGAGGCCTTTCCGAGGTAGGACCTATGTCGCTCCCGGTCACCGCGTGCTACGTAAAATTTTATTTGAAATTGGAGATTTTTTGACGCGACTGAGACGGATTGATACTTTTTGTTTTAAGAATATTAATTTGTTTTAACCAAACAAAATTTTGGTGAGTACGAAGGTAAAGAAATGCAATTCTAGTAACTTCCATAGATTAATATATTATATTCTTTACATTTTACATAATAATATAAAATGTGATATAAAAGGCGCTATTCGGGGAAGAAAAGGAAAAGTTATGGTACTTAATTTGGCCAAAGCTAATGAAGCTAAAACGTAAGTTACCGCGAATCCACTTTTAATGACATAGCTGGTCATAATCTATTCACATTTTTCTTTTACGATGATTTCATTACGTTTATTGCTAAAGGCAGAAAAGAGAAGGTCAAATACATGAGAATACCACCGAAGAATTGGAAATAGTTGAATCGCAAACTACAGAAACATGACTATGATTTTAAAGTAGAATTTCATCATCATCATCATCAGCAACCCACACTCGTCCACTGCTGTATTGGGTTTTGGGAGTCAATGACAAACTTATTTGTTGGTACTAAACGATATCTTTATTAAATCGTTTTATAGGAGAGTACGCATGTTTACAAATGTACAGTTAGCAGAGTAACAAGACTCACAGACAGAGCAAGACTAACTATCTGAGTCAACAGACTCCACAAGACGAACCGGCCGAGTCGACAAGACTCGCTGGCATCTCAAGACTTACTAACATCTCAAGACTTACTAACAGAGTGATCCCTCAGGATTCAAGGTCGAAATATGTATTCGTAAAATGAACCTTATTAACAAGTGCAACAAGAGGAACTCTATTACTATGCAATTAAGTGCAGATTAGCATGGGACGAGTTTGAGTTATTTTTGATGTATTCCAACATGCTGGACATAGGTCTCCTCTAATGCACGCCACTGCTCCCGATTTTCAGCCACTCTCATCCAGCCCACACCAGCCAGCCTTCGAATGTCATCATCCCATCTTGTCGCAGGGCGTCCAACACTTAACCGAGTCCCGGTCTCCACTCAAGGACTTTACGGCTCCAACGGTTGTCAGTTCTGCGGCTAATGTGACCAACCCACTGCCGCTTCAGTTTGCTAATTCGGTGGGCTATGTCGGTGACTCAGGTTCTCTGTCGGATTACATCATTTCTGATGCGGTTCTTCAGAGATACTCCGAGCATAGCCCTTTCCATAGCTTTTTGAGCGACTTTGAACCGGGTGGATTAGTCCAGCCACGTCCACGTCTCGGCACCGTAAGTCATGACCGCGAGGACGCACTGATCGAAGACTTTCGACTTAAGACTTTGAGGGATGGATGACGAGAAGACTTGACGAAGCCTACCAAATGCTGCCCAGCCTAGCTGAATTCTTCTATTGGCTTCTCTCTCGAAGTTGTTTCTGCCTAATTGGAGCGTTTATCTTAGATAGACATATTCCTGGACAATTTCGAGAGGTACTCCATTAACAGCGACCGGTCCCGGATCAACGAGCTCGTTGAAAATGACCTTGGTTTTATCCAAGTTCATCCGAAGATCGAAGTAATTGGAAGATTCAGCCAGGCTGCTCGCCTGTAGGCCATGTAAGGTTTCCGTCAAGATGACGATGTCGTCTGCGAATCGTAGGTGTGACATGTACCCGCCATTAATATTGATTCCGCGCTCTTTCCAGTTTAGCGTTTTGAACAAGTCCTGCAGCGCAGCGGAGACGAGTTTCGAAGATATAACATCTCTTTGTCTCACACCACGTCGTAGCAGGACAGGCTCGGTTTGGCCATTTTGGATTACTACGGACATATTAGCGACGTTATACAGACACCTCAACACCTCGTGCCAAGTCGATATCGCCAATCGACTTGGCACCTCTGCAAGGCCTCGAGAACAGACCAGGTCTCGACGGAGTTAAAAGCTTTTTCATAGTCCACAAATGCCATGCACAGGGGCTGGTTATATTCTTTGGTCTTCTGTATAACCTGTCTCACTGTGTGAATATGGTCTATGGTGCTTAAACTCCGTCGGAACCCGGCTTGCTCTGCAGGTTGAGCTTCGTCAAGTCTTCGTGTAAGGCGATTCGAAATGACTCTTGAGAACAACTTATAGACGTGACTTTGGTCGATAGTTCTTCAGTAAGGTTTTGTCGCCTTTCTTGAAGAACAATACGAACAAGCTCCGCGGCCACGCCCTAGGAGTTCTCCCGAAGAAAATAACCGAGTTAAATATACGTCAAAGTTCCTTCAACACCGGCTTGCCGGCAACTTTCAGAAGCTCGGTGTGACTCCGTCTTTTCCCGGGGCTTTTCCATTTTTAAGTTGTCCAAGAGCTGCCTCGATCTCCTCCAAGCTGATGTCGGGTAGATCCTCCGTCGCATGGCGTAAAAGAAGGCAAAAAGTTTCTGGCTTTGATGTGACGACTCCTCGATTTGTTTTGGTTAACTTCGACAGGTGGCTCCTGTCAAGCTGTTGTACGAAGACTTTGGACCCCCCTGGTTCTGCTCAATTGCTCTCTGTATTGAGAGTGAATTGGAGCTTCGGAGGTCACGTCTTAACAGCTTGGAGATGGACTTAATTAGAGCCCGTTGTTCTGCCGAAGTGACTGATGGATCTTTCCGCCTCTTGTCCATTAAATCCAGAGTATAGACCGCTTGCTACTCACAGAACTTTGTGCCCTCGTCCCGAAGGATTTCCACCACTTGGTCGAATTCTTCGTCGATATATACGTCAATTGTGGTTTCCAAGGCAGTGAATCGATTTTCCAATTTCAGTTGGAAGGCATCGGAACCAGCGAGTGATTGGAGCAGATTTGGCCGGAGCGTGGACTTCATCAACCGAGAACGTTCAAGCTTAAAATTGATATTCAAAGTGCCTCTGAGAAGTCGGTGATCACTTCCGGTTTTAAACCTAAGTAGGTATTGATCACTGAGACATCTCTGAATATTCGCTTAATGTCCGATATATATTATGAAGTCGATCTCATTTTTAGTCATAGTATCTGGGCTCTGCCACGTCCATTTCCTCTGGGGCTGTTTCTTAAAGAATTGATCCCAGAAAGGGATCAAATTGAGGGTTTGCAACTGTTTTATAATGTATAAATACAACTGTTTTATAATGTATAATGTTTTTTTTTATTAAATGATTTATTAAACAAAACATGATATCTTTAAGTATTTAATTGCTTACCTGTCCTGAGTAAAAAAGGTAGGTAGGTATCTAAATGATATACCTATTTTTTTATTTTTCTTAAATCAAAAAATCAAAAGAATAACAATAAATCAACGTTGGATTTATTTTATTTTATTTAACTTGCAATTTAATTTTACAACAATACAGTAATTTACTTTGCTATAAAGCGAAAGGATCAAAATTTGTCAGTCTAACTATAAAGAAAACGTACGCGGCAACTCTATGCAAACAGTAACACATGCTTATGTGTGAGTGAAATTTTGCAAATCAAAACCGAAACATGACATTCCGCACTAGCCGAGAACGCTCTTAAATAAAGACAAAAAATATTATGTAACATATTATAGAATATCGGTCTAGAAGCATTCCAAAGTTTATTTTTAAATTAGGTGACCTTCTCCCTTTTAGATTTCGTATTTAAATAAATATCATCATGACACTAGTCTCAAATTCCGTACTTGTAAGTACCTACTAGAGGACGTCTTACTAGGGCCTGTTAAAATGGCACGCATTATTGTAGACAAAAAAAAGTTTTATTTTTGCTATACCGAATTTTTTTGCAATTTATTCTCAAGTAAATAACGCACTTAAGTCATTGGCTTTTAGAAATTTTATTGGTAATACAGCCGGTACGTGAAAGGTTATGAATTCTATTTCCACCTGAACCCGCGAAAATTATTTAAGTGCAATTTTAAAAAAAAAACTAGTTGCCATGAAAGGACAGTATAATAATAAATAAGACCATTGCAAGAAATTAGACCATATATTTTTTTTACTTGTGTGTTAAATGGTCCTGCTAGCAGAACGGGCATTACAAACCGTAGCCTGATCAAATTAATTCTCACTCCAGGTCAATGGTTAGGACCAAATTCATTAACCACAGGGTTGCCAGAATTGTATTGTAATGTATAGAGGTACAAAAGCTATTTACTAATTCCTAATCAGCTAGTAGATATCTGTTAGATAGATTAATGAAATTATTATTTAAGCAAAACTATGCCACGGCCTCTCTTAAAAATGTGGAACATTTTTTATTCACCTAAATTGTATTGATTAGAATGTTTGGAGTGCTTAATGAGTAAATTAATTATATGACCACGTTCAGGATCAGAACCACAGATTGATTAATTGCATTATTTACATTCTTGTTTAAGTAGTTAAAGTAGGTAGTGCACACTGGAAATACATGTTTATCTATTACGTAATTGACATTACTTTATTATTCATCAACTAAATAAAAATATTTAAACATAAGAAGGGTTGGGCGCTATACAATATGTACAGTCTTATTTTATTCTACTTATTAACTTAAGTGCCAGATAAGGCACAATCGAATAATATCGCTCCTTATAATAATTATTATGTAAAAGAGAATTCCAAAAAGTACAAATAAAATGTTTTCACATCGTACAGAAAGTAAATGAAATCGCATCGTATAGTGAAATATATGCGTTTTTTATATTGTATGATTTCACAAATGCGCACCAAAGCAACAAGGTTTTATTTATACAATTAGATGCAGTCTCTCGTCATATCAATAGTTAGTTAGTCTTATAAACTTGAGGCTATTGTGGTCTCTACGACAGTGTGCTTAAGGTTGAAATTGTGATGGGTTGGAGTGGCATATTTTCTTAGAACAATGTCCATGACCGCCAGTCGCATGTCGCAGAGGTACATTAAACGTCACGGAGGCGGACGTTCCACACTTTTCGCCTCATCGTAACATTGCAAGCGACTATGACTGCTCAATGAGTTGCCGGTCTAACTCTTATGCTATAGCAATAAGGCTCATATTTTAATGAAATGGGGTAGGTATCCAGTAGGTACAAGCGTTACATTTTTACTGTACCAATGAGATTTATTATTTTTTTAAGGATATAGATTCAGGAATGTTCTATAAAACATAATTAATGGTGTCGAGAATAGTATTTAGTTGTAAATACGCAGATTCCTAAAGGACTTGTGCTTACCATCAGGTGATCCGCCTGCTCGTCTGCTACCTATCACATAAAAAAAAAAGAAAAGGAGATGGACGATTCTGTTTTATTCGAGTAAACTAGTGCAACAAATTAAGTGAATAATAAACAATCCATAAAATTTCATTATGTTGCGTAATCTTTAAAATCGTCATCGTAAATTAATGAGTCCAATCACTATGCATTGTGAATTCTACATACATCAAACTGATTTGCTAATAATAAATTCATACAACTCGTAAAATGACCTGACCTGAAGCCTAGAAATAAAAAACAAAAATCTATGATTTAACAAGACACAGAATTCATTTATTGAGTCGAGCAATAGTACTACGCAACTGCACAAAAGCACTTGGCTTTCATTTCGAGGGTAGGTGTATTCACTCACGATGAAGTGGCAGTGAGCCGGCCACGTCGCGTCTGCCGTAGAACCGATAATCGTTAGGCTAGACGTGAATGGCTGAGGGCATAGTCTAGGCTAGGACGCCCTGCACTCGTTACTGCTGACCGTAGGAGGACTTCTGGTAGCGACTAGATGGGGGAAGACTATTACCTACAGAGATGTATGGCGCAGCATGAAGAGAATCTAGCAATTCAGTCAGAGGCTGTTATGTTGACTGATTGTTTGTTTCATACAACACGAGTATTTGTTTAAAGTGTTTTTTACTCTCGTCGATGCCCGCAGAAATTAGAATGCATGTTATCGCGACATTACCGGCGTACGCGCCGGGCACGAAAGGATGTTTTTGTCACTCTCTCTGCCCACTTCACAACACTATTACCTTTCTAATTGCAGTACTACATAAGGCACGACACGAAACAAAAAGCCTAATACATACGCAAATACCTACACACATTAGGGAAAGTGGGTTTTACTATTCTTGACTGGTAGGTACTAATTCAAATATTGTTTTTGTAGGACGCACTTGTACACTGGAATCATTTACATGTCTAGGTGACAAGATTAAGTAAACTGGACTTCCGAGATGAATGATGGCGTCAGGGTTTTCTCACAAAGCATTATGTATTCCATTTCTGATTCGAAAGATACAATAGTAAAAACTTTAATTAAATCTCCTGAGTTAAACACATCTATTAAGAAATATTACAAATTAAAAAGTGGCTGCTCAAAATAGTAAAAGAGAAATAATTAAGTTGACTCGAAAGCCTTATATCACTTTCCATCTTGCATTACGCCACCGGCGAGCAATAAACTTTGCGATTGTAACCGATATGCAAACTACTACTTTATGCAACCGCAGGTGTATGACGACCGCTGACGAGATGGACCTACGAAAATTACTAGCCAATTTCAAGAAATTGTTTTAAGAAAACGGAACCTATTTTAACAGGGCTAATCCACTATGGGCTAGTTGAAATCATGCCTTAGATAAACGAGTTTCGTGTGCTGTCGATTTACTTGTATATTTTGAATTCTGTGCATTACAGTATGTGGCCTGTGAAACTTGGCCGAAAAAATGGAGTTTCTCTACATTGACTTACCATTTCATATAACTAAGTATTACAGGAATGGGGACGAGATGGAGAGATAGCAGTTCCGAATAAGAACGATGCATGCGAACACTATCGGTATAATAACTATTGTTTGTATTACCTACTTTGAACTACTATGGAAACGGAGAGTTAAGGTTTGATTCGAAATAAGTGGGCATGCTAATCTAATACCGGTGATTTATAGAGCTTCTGTTTTTATGTTCTCTCCGGTTATGGGCTACATTACTGTATATAGACACACGAATAAGTTGTGTGTGAGTTAGTTACAAGTTATTTCATATCTTACAAATAAAATATCTTATACCTAACATTCTTGAGTACGATATTATTACGTCACACAATCTTTGTTTTCATTTGTAAACCAGATTAGGTTTGTACAATCAACGCGTCAGGTTACTAATAGACTGTAAAATTCCTCAATTGATTTTTATCTATTTGTTTGTTATTAAGAAATTTGACAGTTAAGTGCCAACCAACCAATGTCCGTCTGTTCGGTAATCGGTAACAAGGCAATTATTGAAATTGAGAACGCATTATCGTTTTAAATCTATTGCGTTCACGTTTAATTGCAGTTTGTGTGTCGAGTAAACACTTTGTTACATTGACACAGTTTGGCCTAAATGATTTTAATGGTATTTGTTCTTCATTCTACCAGAACCAATTCGGTTTCGTTTGATTTATGTAAGTAGTACTTAGCAATTGACGTGCTAAGCTGCAGAAAGAACTAAAAACTACATAAAAATGTGCTTGAGGCCATGAATTCATATTTTACTACCTCATGAGCGC
The DNA here is from genome assembly GCA_014851415.1 of Cnaphalocrocis medinalis. NCBI lineage: Eukaryota > Metazoa > Arthropoda > Insecta > Lepidoptera > Crambidae > Cnaphalocrocis > Cnaphalocrocis medinalis. Next base: position 7,622,940 of record CM026280.1, on the reverse strand, counting down.
GTAATGTCGGGGAAAAGGGCAACAATCATCGGTGCGGCGCACACGCAATTATGACTTGTCTAAATGTCAGATGATTGTATAACCTTAATGCCAGCACTATTTTTACATCCTCAGCGACTAAATGGGAGGGAAATTATTACAATGTCGATGACACTGGTATTTAATAATTTTAACCTTAGTAGATTCAAGAAACAACACTTTATACCTTTTTGAAGAGTTTACTTTTGGAGTGTGTTCCGTCCATTAAAAATATTAATGAACATAAATTTCTTCTTTAGCACGGAGCATGGCTGCTGTATTCTGGTTAGATAAGTTACCTACATTCAGCAACATAATCTATTAACACTTTGTCTATACGGAAATGTAATTTTGCATAATATGTTACATGCGCGGTTTCAAGTGGGCAGATGTTATTGTTCTAAATTGCTTGAACTCAGCCGATTAAGTATGGCTTTAAAGTGGTTCTCGTTTTTATCTGAATCATATACCCATTTTAGTAAAGGGCGGACAGAATGATAATAATGACCTGGCCAAAAAAACAAAACCTAAATATGTTTATTTATGTTACTTTAAAATAGTCAATTATTACTATTATGTAAGTATTTGTAGTATACCCAAGATTTTACTGGTGGACCAGAAACAACGAAGGAACCACAAACAACCAGACCCAACACAAATATCTTCATATCTTAAGTTTCATCAACAAACATTTGTATTGATGCGGGAATCGAACCCGCGACCCTTGCGTCTCAACCGGCGCTCAAACCATTACGCTAAAAGGGTCGTCAGTCGACGGATTATGACCACACTTCTTTAACCTGGAGTCATTTATAGACCACCAATGGTATACAGGGGTGGGGTCCCGGAACAATATCAATACTTAATAAATAATCTTTTATCTTTAAAAAACTTAAGGAATAAATCTAACTTCTTATTAGGTGCGCCTGACATTCAAGGTCGTGCCTATTCAGAGGCGCAAAAAACTAAGATTGAAGTCAGATTAAAATGTTGCAAATCCTACTTTACTTTCACCTTGACTTCAGTATACTAAAAAGAGCATCCATCTAGTTTGTATGAAATGAATAGTGTAAAGCTTCTGTGAGGAATATATTTGAAAACATTACGCCAGCGAAAAATGCAAATTCAAAGATAACAAAAGCCATAGTAGTATTGGCCATGGCCTCAAATCGAAAGCGCCTACGAAAAGTGTACAAACACAACAAATATTGTTGCGCCAACATGTTAATTTAGTTTCCACACGCTATTTTAACATATGTTTTTTTGTAAAAAGTACTTATTAATAATTAATAGGTACGGTGATCGGACACCTGATGGTATGCACCACATCTGCCTATTATATTACAGTCTGGCACTACTCTGTCGACTGCCGACAAAGTATTTATTAGTTTTCATATAATTGAACATCTAAACAAGATAATTATACTTAAGACGATATCGGACAGCTGTTCTCCAATACAAAAAGAGAACCTTGATCCGTCCCTGGATATTGCCTGGATGATTTTTCTCTGAATATCTATGGCTACTGTAAGTATGTCTATACGTTTTCATTAAACTAATAATTTAAAAAAAAGATCCGTAGGTACTTGTTAAAACTTAAAAATCGCGGCCGGATTTTCCGCTTTGTTCTAACGCCCAAAAAACAAATTATATACTTAATACAAATTACACAAACAGACTACATTATAAAAACATTGAAACACATAAAAACTAATAATTTCAATCAGTTCTGTTTCGGAGAAGGGACGAAACGTTATCCTATACTTTTATGTAGTAGGTATCCGGTAGGATTTTTCTATCGCCAGGTCTAACAGTGCCCATTTCTCGAACACGAAAGAGAATTTGTGCCACGAACTACAGGTTTGTTAAAATGATTACCTATTCAAGCAATACACGGAGTTTAACAACCCGGTCTAAAAAAGCAATAACGCTAATTATAATGCTTATGCAGCAGCATTATCGCACTAATGCAAATTAATGTTACATAACGTGTGAAGATGGTTTTAGACGTTGTGTTTCTTTTTTGTTTGCGGACTTTGGGGTACCACCAACAGTTTTCTAATAGTGGGAAATTATTTTAGGAGTGCGATTAAATTAAGATCAAGGGATCATAGCAGTTTATTTAGGTATAGGGTTGGGTATTTGTAATACAGTTGTTTGTAATTTTTCTAGAAAGGTCGTGGACCTTTCTAGTTTTTGTAGCTCTAGAGGCTTAATCATCTTAAGAATCAAAGTCTTTAATGCTATGTTCAAGACCGCTTAGATTGCAATAAGGCACCTGGAAAAGATGAAGAAAATGGAATTATATTAAAATAGGAACCTATCTATGCATCTGATCAAAAAATCTGAAAAAATAAATCGCCATTAATTTAAGCTGTTACTCGCTTTATATTTTATTTCTTGATTGCTCACTTTGTTTTACAAGCCTGTAGAAATTAATTATGAAATAATAACTGCATGCTACCGACCGGAAATGCACAGACAACACGTTTATACATTACTTAATACCATTCATTGTTCGAGCCTCAGTGCAATCAAAACATGCGCCTACGCGCGTCATTGTTACAATATTCTATCATGTAATGATTTCGTTTATATACAAAGACACGTCCGATTAAAAATGTTTTTATTTCCAAATGCAGTAAGTAGTTGGAATTCAATGAAAATATTACAACAGAGTTCAAGGTGTGAGAAGCGTAAATATAGAATATTGATTTATTAGCAGGGTCATTTGCATTTTTTTGTCCCCGAATGTCCAATTCGTGGCTCAAGTATGTTAGTATATCTAATGAATAATTTTCGCAAGTTTAAAAAGGATTTTAATCATATCTAAAACGACAAATCAGCACGACACTAAATCGCTTAGATGCGTCAAAATGTTGGGTTATATCATAGCTCATAAATATTTAACTATCCTTCACCTTCATCATTTGTGGACATAATTTTGATTTTGCAAGTAGATAAAAAAGAGAGAATATAGTGTTAACTATAAAATGAATTTAAAATAAATTCAGTCAGAGGTTTCTAGTTTAGATAAATGCAATACTTTCACAGATATTTAAAATATCATCTGGTAGTTAGCTAGATATTAAATAAATACATTAAACTCCATAAGAAGCAGTGCACTTGATGTAGGTAGTTCTAACTCATAAGTGCCAATACAATTGATGTACCTACAACGTTATGAAGTATATTAAGTAAATACATTTTATCAGTTACGGCTTTATACTGGTTCCTGCTGCACTGCAGAAGGTAAACAACATTTTTCACCCATACAGAGATACAAAGCGTCGCGTGGTTATTACACCAGGAAGTACTGTTTCATAATGGACAACATAAACGCCAGATTACATTTAAGACTACAAAGCGATGAGAATATTACGAAGCTCATAGATATTATAAAAGAATTGTAAATAATATTACGAGTATAACGTTATTTCAGACGTTATCTACAATTAATATTTATCAGATGTGCACGCAAAATGTAAACGGTTTATGCCCAGAAACAAAGCGATTTGTAAGTACGGTACTTTTTGCTAAAACTTAGCACACTGAATCAAAGTACAGTTTGCAGGCGCGAACCGTGGCAGAGAATGAGCAAATAAAGTGATTTCGCGTTTTAAATTACTAATGTCTATATAAAGACATAGAGGGTTTAATATCACGGAAGATGCTCGGTAATTGAGAGTAACGATGTAATTCCAAAGTTAATCGTTCAAGACGTTGTGTAAAATACAAATTAAAACTGCCTAAATAAGATTCTGACTGAATCTCAATTTACCGTGTATACCTACGGTATAGTATCGTCTGATAGTCAATCTAAAAGTATCTCTTCCAGTTGATTGGCTAATATTTTAACATAAGTATAAGATGTTATAAAGCATAGCTACGTAAAACTTAATTGATCACTATCTTGCCTGTTATTTCTCGTTACCTTTGAATTCCAAGTTTTTATTTTAATTACCAATGTTTACTTCGTGAAGGCAACTAACAATATTGACATAATCGATCAATTAAAATTTTCAACACCTTACAGTTATACGAACACACCTAGGCGGTAGATACATGTGTGCAACATGTCGCAGTAGAAAGTAACATAGACGTAAACATGGCTGAATGCGGTTTTCCCATGGCTATAGAAAGTGGCCGGACGGCTAACCTTTCTGCCATCTTTACTTCTAAGGTTTACCGCGCACCAAGTTGCATCAGTGGCGTGACGTGATTATTAGCGTTTCTGCAACAATGGACGCTATTAACATCTTAAATAACAGCTGACTGACTTTGATGTCATTAATTTTCTTTTCACAGAGTCGAACTTAATTATTCATTCATTCTCGCCCGGAAGGTGATAGACTATTCGGAAAAATAGGCAGTCGTGAGAAAAGTCGCACGTCAATCGCATAACATTTCTGATTTGATTTAACTGACAAATGACTGACCGGAGGATTACGAATAGTAATCGAAACTCTACTCGTACAATGCGACAAGGATAAAGATTGGAAGTTTGTTAGTTGAGGGACATTTTATAAAGGGGCATCTCTCTTATCTTATTATGTTATTCCCAGTCGAGTCAAAAGCTTTCGCTATTGGAATCGCCAAGACCATGATTTTAGATTTGGAGAGTCTGGTAATTAGAATGAAATTGTAATTAATTACATCCCATATTTGCCAAAACGTCCTTGAGGCTTACATGAATAATGCCTAGATAGACAGTCTTCATTCAAACGCGTCGTCTAAAGTGACGCAAAAAACGAAATAATGTGGGCGTGACTTTACTTCGCCAAAATGCACACACAAAATATTTTAGTCGTACGTACGAGCGGACTCCGCCGTTTTGGCGTAGTTTAAAGAGCCTCACTAATTTTGCACTCACTTGTTTCTAGGCACTATAATATAGCCTTGAGGTTAATTTAAAGATATCTAGCAATGGGTACTCTCTAAATTTCAAACAAAAACGTTCCAAAAAGAGTTACCTACAAAGATTTACAAAGATTAGGTAAAAACGGGATAATGAACTTTATGTTGCAACAAATGTTGGCTTTACTTTATCATTCGAAGATAAAGCTTCGTGTCGTAGTACACAATGTAAACACGAGTTACACAAGACTGTTTCAAGGAAAACAAAGTTAGAGGACTCAAAAACAATGGACAATATAAATGTCACTATTCAGGCAACTATTGTAGAAGTTTAGAAGCCAAATTAACATTCCGCGTTAGTCATTAGACGTACGCTATTTATTTAAAAAAAATAAACAACCGTGGGATACTATTTGTATTAATTGGGTCATTCTCAACGAGATGTCTTTTTGTCGCCAGTCTTGAAATCCATATTCCACTAAAATTGACATCAGAAAATTAAAAATTAAGTCACATTTTTTATCTAATCGGTAAATTTGAAGATTCTGAATGTCAATTTCGGAGGAATATGGATTGAAAGACTGCCTCGAAAATTACAATATCTCGATGAGTATAAGCCAATGGGGACCATTTTTGGTAGCTTAGGTATATCATTAGGGCAAACCGGTCATTTACATGCCTACATGCCATTTAAGCAACGGACAGACACACAATAATGTATGGGTACAAATCCCATATAAGTTAGGTACTTTATGTACAAATCCCGTAAAATTTCTCCGTGCTTTGACCTGTACTTGGTAGACAGTCATAAAAGAAATAAACCACATTGTTTTAAATAATAAGTACGTGAAACGTCGTTTAAACAACATTTAAAGTTTGTGAAAGAAATAAAAAATAGATAATCACAGCCAGAGACAAATAGAAAAAACGAAACTCGTAAGGTACGGTTGGTGGAGGTAGACCGTAACAGCGAAGGTAACTTCATTGTCTAAGTAAGAATGAACTCATCCGGCGGGCTTGCGTCAGAGGCTGTGGCCGGCCTCGGCATCATCTACACTTAGATCCAGGGCTGGTATGATCGTATCATTTAGATTTAAATCTTTAATTCTACTGTTAAGTCTTGAAAATAAAAGATCACCATCTTTTGTTATCCTCATAATAATAGTATGGTAACTATTGGTACGACATACTTCCTTATAATGCGTCAAGAAAGTCTTGGAAACGGATTTTCGGGGAACTAACGGAGTTCTATGTTTTTTATCCAATGGGCCTACCAAACCCTATGACAATGTTGTTGACACATTTAACCATTGGTGTTTGTTGATAGGTAAGTTAATATTTTTCGGTGATACTCTAACTTGATTTGAAAACTCGCGCGCATGATCAACGTCTTAGGGGGCTATCAGAGCCACTTACTTTAACACTTTTGCACTCATTAATTGACCGACGTAGTCAAAATAATAATCGGTACAGTACTATGAAGGTGTTTCAATACTAGAAAATAACTGAAATAACTATTTTCCATATTTGGGATTCTAGTAAACTTTTTCAGGAGTTCCGGAAGGCGAAATATAAATCAAAATATATTTAATATACCTACTTTGTTTTAAATCGATGTTACCAGCCCTACTTTAGATCTCAGGGAACTCAAACAAACCATAAACAAACCTCGAACCTGTTTCGTACATTCTCTGCGTTTTACCTTATTTTATCACACGTTTATGTAGGCTTGACTCGTAGCTTTACTTTACTGCATTTTACTGGGCAATGATTTTTGGAAACTTTAAATTTAATTCACACCTAACTTTGTATTCAGGAAAATTGTATCATTATACAGTCAGCATCGAAATTATCTTAGCATTCACACCTACCAAATATATCTGAGTATTTGATAAAAATCACTTTCGGCACAATAATTAATATTAACTTTTAACGTTTGTTGTAATTTCTTCTTAAACAACAAATGAAGATGGTTGCGATTAAAAATTCGTTAAATGTTAAGATATTTTTGATAAGTGTGAATGCTAAGATCAATTTGATGCTGGCTGTACATGCAATTACAATTTTGGTTTCAAGTAGAAACTTTAGACCAGTAGATACACACCAATGCATTCTTAGTAGTACAAAGTCATAATGAAGTTTTTGACCTTATGCAAGATGTTTCTTTGATAAAAAAATACAGAGTTGTTTGACTTCTTATTGGCTATAAAAACTTTATTGTGGTTTAAAAGACGTTAATTTTATATGGAACTACGTTGATGATACCAGAAAACAGAAGTGAAATAAGAGGAAATTATCATGCTAATAATTTGAATGTAATGACTTAACGGGCTTAATCTACCTTCTTAAATTCAATTTTCTAAATGAAGATTGAACATCAGTTTTACCTACGACAACATTTTCACGAAATATTTTTTACTTCAAGAAAATTTCTACGTTTTTAAGTGTGTAATACGGTTCATAAAACAATCATCGAAGGGTTCGATTAATTTTTAAGTGCTTTTTTTACTTAAGAATAAATCGCAATGAATTGCATTAGTAAAAATGATCATTTTTACGTTATTTTACTAAAGAATAGGTTACATACAAGGAAAGCAAGCTATGTTGATATAACCATCCATTTGTGGCGTTTTCTTTATCGTCTAACTGCACACATGATAATCACAATGTAAGTACGAGTAAGTACTCATCTTACACGCTGTACGCTCACTCCTGGGTAATTTGGAAAAAAACACAAGCCACAATGTGAACGTGGGCAAGTGAAGGGAGATAAGGTTAGCCTTACGCTGGTGGAGCGTGGCACGACTTTACTACAAACATAATGGTACCGCATGAATCGAATAGAAAAATACCTATATATGTGTAGAACTTACATAATAAAAAAATCAGTAAGTACCGAAGTTTTTCTCTCAGTATTCCTCTGATTTACCTCCAAGCTGATGCATATGATTCTGGAGAAAAGCAATACTTTATGATGATAAATAAACCAGCACTCGTGTATGAGACGTGTCGTAAAGTTTTTTATGCGATCTCCACAGCCGGAGAGCAGTTAAAAATAAATGTACTTGTATGTTTAAGTATGTATATTTATGTTTAAAGCTTATCCGTATTCATAAATAACGTACAATTACCTAATTCCAGAGTAGGTACTCTAACGCTACTTAACTTTGAGAAATGCTTAAATGTGGACAAAATTATGTCTTACTAGTTTTACATGTTTTCTCCTCCACAACAAAAAGTACTGGTTGCACTATACTTATCAATCATAATAAATCTTTAATTCATGAAATCCCTGAATCGCTCCAGGAAATTATCAAAATTCCTGCAAAGCTTCTATTCTGGTGGCCAGTGGTTTTTTGCCCACCAGTTTATGTCGTTTTTATCTCTGTCGCAAATTTAACAATCTTAAAAAGCATTTGACATTTGATCAAACCATCACTATAAACACCGGCACTATAATATTACTAGCGTAATGTTTGCTGGTAAGTGAAGTTCTACTTATGGGTTACTGGACCAATAGTTTAACATACGCCTACATGTTCCACATAGTTCGACTGTTGGCTCGTAAATAGCTGTAGTTTTTCCACATAGGCATCGCATGCGCAAGTCGATTTAGTGATGTTTTTACTCGTGTTGGGTTAATTCGAGTTGAATTGTCGCTGACTCGAGTCGGACAGGATTTACATAGTCTAGTCAATTTGTGTTTTTGCTGGCGATTGATACTTAAATGGCGGACTTAAGCTTAATAATTACCACTTGTTTATATGAGTAAGTAATTCACTACAAATTAGTTACTTGCTTTTTTTTGTGGCACAGTTTTTTAAGTCGTTTCATTTTGTACGCATTGGCGTAGCTCGGGATTTTTCTTCTTTGTGAAAGGCTGTTTTAGTAGGCTATATATTGCTTAGCAACCACCGAGCTACATGAATATCATCAAGAGTTAACTTCAATAAATCAGTCTATCTTGCTATATTGAACGTAGGTGACGTAGGCACCTTCTCAAGAATGCCCACCAACTTTGCGTCCAACTAACACCTTTCTCAAATCGTCAGTCCATCACATCTACACTACATTTCCCTGTATGGCGACAGCTCCACTCAAGTAAAGCACGTAACTTGCAAGAGTTACCTTGAGTTGTGTTTATCGGACCATCTCTTTTGTCGGTTGCGACTGCGTTTGTCACTAATCGCCATTCTACGCAGGCGTCCCAGTCACGACAAATCTGTGGAATGCTTACAATGTAACATCATAAGCAGTCGACCTTTTGTTGCTCGGCATCATAGCTCTGTTGACATTTTGGACATTTTGAAAGAAGCGTAACGAATAGCTTGATCAATCGGTCGCTTGTACGGTGACGTGTTTCCGATTTAAAGTCGTTAAATTTTTTTATCGATTGATTTAAGTTATGGAAATACTCGTACGCATACGAATCTGGATGAATGTGTCGCGTTATAGATACATAGATACAAAAACTGTGTACTGAGAAGTAATAATAATAAGTAACTTCTATCAAATGTATAAATATGAATTTTAATCGTAAGTAGGTAAAACTCAATGCAATAAATCATGTCCCAATATGTAGGTACAGTATTTTATCGAAGCCTGTGCAATACCAATAGTTCGCACAAGCCAGTGCCAGAGATGAAGTGAAAGCATTATATTTCCGATAAAGCAATCGACGGAGCACAATTGGTCACATGGAGGCAAGAAACACTAAGAAAATGGCGCCGTGAACAATAGGGTTGGTAAAAACCATTATATTTTTCAATTATTTAATTAATCGTGATATATCAAAAAATAAATGATGACATACTTATGCAAGTACTTATTCAATGGTAACTATTTCGGTAGGGATGCTGTGCATTCAGATTTTAATTTTAATATTGTCAACGGTCAATAATAACAGTACAAGGTAGGTAAACTACCCCATAGGATAAAAATACCTATTTGTAAATTAAATTTTATGAACATGACTTAATTATTACTTTTTAGGTATAATAAACAAAAACGTTGTTTAGATTTTTATTCATATTCTAAATTTATGGCAACTAACTATTTAAGAACCATTTCTTTTTAATGAAATAATGATTCGCATGATTAAATTATGCCAACCTTGGTGAACAATGACTTCCGAGTGTAATCTCTCGCCGACATGAACGAGTAAAAGCTTGTTTTCCCTAACGATGCTGCACGGCTAGTACACCGAATCACGGATCATATGGGAAAGTGTTGCATTACTCATTTTATTAATATTATGTATCTATACATTACTCTTAAATAATGCTGTTAAATAAATGTGGATTGATTATGTAGTTAGTAATAAATTAACAGTGGCAGCTAAGTGTATAAGAACGCGCCTTCCACCCAGAGGATCGTGGTTTGAATCCAAGCATCATATTTGTTTTTTTTTAATCTATGTGTGTATTTCTGCCTAACATTAGCACGGCGGTGAGGAAAAACATCGTGAGGAAACCTGAACGTTCCACTGTTAAAGGGTTGCGAAGATAAAATGGCAGTTGCATCATTGTAACCAGTCTCTAAATTCTGAATCATGGTGTAAGCATACCCCGGGTACAGCGACAGCTTCGGAAGCATGCGGGAATTATAAAATAAGATGAGAGAGATAAGTAGTAATAAACTACTCTTCTCTATATTAATACTAGTATTAATTACCAAAACATGAATGGCATCTGTACAAATACGAGTAGGAACGCAATATTATTACAGCTAAAAATATTGCTTTTCATTTGTTTGTTATATTTACATGAATGTATTGTATATCGAAGCTATTCAAGAGCGTAATATAACAAGCACGCTTATTTTGTAGTTTGTAACTAGTATTTGCGAGACCAAAGCTGCAAAATATTGAATTCTTACCAACATACCACCAATTTTCATAAAACGGTTCGAGATCCACCACTAGAAAAGAGATAATGAATAGTCAATAACAAATACTCCTTATAATAGTAGTAGGTACCGAGTTAAACAAATTACGAAGCATGTTTTTGATTTACTCGTATATACCTATTTATTTTTGCTCTGGCAGGTCGTAAAAGGATCTGTATTGAGCGGAACTACGTCCAATCGGTGCAAGACTGGCATATTAATGTTGTTTGTAATATACAATTGACCTTGACAGTTCAAAATCTAAATGGCAACCAGATTTTTATTATCATACAAAACAATTACGTAAGGAACATATAGGGTAGATGCGAAAGTACAATACGAACGGCTTTGGAATCCTCTAGTAGCCTTGAAACTATTTCAATTAACGTCTAAGAGAAAATACAGATAAATGTAGACAAAAAAATTCACGCCTAATTATAGAGAGTTGTTCAATGACAAAGCAAAACGTAACGTGTTAGAACCTAAGTTTTTCAATAGAAACGACTCAGTCCAAACTATTGTCAACAGTACGCATGGCGTATCTTGGCCACTGTTTCCCAATAGTGGTTTCACGCTCTATGCCCACCATTCAGCATTATCAAGTTACCAAGACAGCTGCTTTGTCGCCAGTATTTACGTTGGCCTGTTCCTATTTCTCTTCGAAAATAACCGCCTCGAGAAAACTTAGTTTCAATCCACGACGATTGTGATTTATAAATATCACCGTTGCGTATTTTGAAAGGTGTTAAAGGCCTCGTTACCCTTTCAAAACAGGTCGCTCATTTAACGCAGACAAAGCGAATGGTATTAGTTATTATTACATACATACGCCTTTTGAAAAGGTCACAACAAGAAATTATGCCTTAATATAAATTTTGAGAAAATACCTAGGTGTTGTGCGGTATTTCTTACAAACAAAAATTTAGTTTCTATTAAGAGAATTCAATCTAGAATAAATAAGATATCTGTGATTAAAACATTATGATTTCATTTTGAAAGCGCATTACTTTGATGACGATTGTTGTTTAGAGTCAGGTTTTAAATTATACTTTAATTCCACTAATTAACTAACTATCTATCAAATAAATGTGACATTTAATAATGAGTTGATGGTCGTGCTTCTATAATGAGAAAAACGACGATATTAACATTATTTCGAAAAAATCATTTGCGAAATTATACATAAAATAACAGTATTTATATGGCCTATTTTTCTTTGGTGAACACGGATGTGGTTCATGACATGAGTTCACATTCATAGTTATGATTTTTAAAACGATTTATCTCATAAAATAAAGATGAATGCTGCATGTATGTATAAGTAATGTATCAAACATTGGATCATTGAGTAACTGGCTATTTCTATTATATCACCAACGAGTTCTAAATTGGGGCTGTCTTCAGATGTGATTTGTGTTCGCGGATCTAACTATTAATTACGACCGATAACTCAACAATGTTCTTTAAGAACTGGTTTCAATTGAGCAGAGGTTTAAGAAAGGAAAGGTGTTATTCTATTACAACGTACAATCGAACAGGTTGTACCAATATTTGGCGACAACACACAAGCTATATGTACGTGTTACGAAATTTTTATAAGCGTCCGAATTTATGAGGAGAGTGTTTAGAATGTTATGTAAAGCAATAACCGTAAGATTTAAATTGGGGTAATTAACTTTAGTTAAATTAGCAATTAAAATGCTGTACTAAAAAGTGAGAGCATTTAAGAATGTGTAAGAAAATACAATAGTGTCAGCTAGTGAGACTGTCGAGAGATTAAGGTCGGGTGTTTGCCGAGAATACGCGCCGTCACGACTAGAAATAATTCTGCTACACAGTTAGGTCTACTTTTTAAGCTGGTCAGGTTGCTTCAGATGGCGTGACGCCGAGCTAGATGGACTGTTGATTGAATTAATGATGCATGATATTGAAGGAGTTAGCAAATAGCTTTAAATGTAACGTATCAATTAGTAGTAAGAACAAAGTGTAAATATAATATTTCTTTCAAACTAAAAATGCGAGTAAATCGGTGGGAACGATAAATATTAAGAATTGAACTATTTCTAAGACGAATTTGCTAGATAGGAACATTTAAAACTTCTGATACTAAACCAAAAGAGTTCAGATTGAGGAAGACAAAAACTGTTTAACAAAAATGATAATTGAAAAGAAAAAACGAACACCTTTATTTCTTAAAATAGAGAAAAATCGAGTAAGTTTCGTGGTCCGTGACTGGTAACTGGCGCATGGAGGATACTCAGTCGCCACAGAACAGTTTGTTGACCTCGTCAGTTTTTGAAACCCTACCGATTTTGTTGGTGGGCGAAAAGTTTTGGAGTACATATTTTAAAACTGTAACTAACCTGCCTTGGTTGAACAATATGCTACGCCAAAAATGCAAAATTGCGAAAACTGTCTTTCAGACCCAAAGAAGAGCGCAGTTTCTTATGTTTAGTGGAATAAGGTGCATTTTTAAGTGTTTTCTTAAAAAAGTTTTATTCTTAAGTTTATTGAGTAGAGGCCAATTGTATCGTTGCTGTGTCAATCACTACTTTTGGATCAAATAAACTTGTAACATGGATCATCAAGAAGTAGCTAGTTAATGATATCTTGGGGGCGGCTAATACCCAAACTTATATTTTAAACTCTTAAATATAAAGATAAATCAATACTTAACCAAAGTAAATTAGATTAAGTTGAGTTGACAAGTTGAGAATTTCACTACATGTAGTACTTTAGTTAATAAGGGAAAAGTGCGGCACATGTTAGTAGGTTAAACATTTAGACAACAACCGAAGAAGAATACTAACAACTTTGTAAATAGCTACAGAAAGGTAATTCGCTCCGGTCATGGACTTTTGTCGTAGCGTAACCTAAATCATTTGTAACTCGAAACTCTTTGTTCATTGTCTAACAGATGCCACATTTACAAAAATAATTTCAGCAAATTATGCAGCGCTTTATCTGTAACACAGGCGATCATGAATGAATTAAATCAAAACGCCTATGAAGGCATACTTTATGAATAAACATTTTTTATAAAATTTAAATTTCCTGCAATATCATGTAATAAGTTACTTTCTTTAGAACATTAACGCTTTTAATTAACTTCCTAAGATATAATTAAAGTGGTTTTAGTCTGATTCAATCTAAAGTGATCACAATCTATTTGTTGTTTTACCACATTGTAATGTTGCTACTAAAATTAGTTCGCGCAGCATTCTTCGGTAATGTTTTTGTCAGATTTATTCAACTTTAAACGGCTTATCATACGGAAGGCGAGTTTCCAGCACGTTGCCTCAAGTAAACGGGCGGCAACTGGCCAGCTGAGTTATTACTCGATTTATGCTATTGCATACGATTATACTTGTAGCAAGCGTTTGCGCCCGCGCCGAAGTAGCACGTGTCGTCGGCATTGCGTAGTGGTGAACCTACTGTATGTCCTAATAACCATTGTTCACCACACTTATGAGAATTCTGCAATTTGAATTTGCTGTGAGAATTTGAATGTAACGTTAATTTAACAAAATGCTGTAATAGCTAAACAATACTAATTACAAGGATTTAATAATAGAAATAAATAGTTATTCACTACTCCTCTTATGCGTACTAAATATGGCAGCAATAACTTTATAGATCAAGCCCACAAAACAAATCATCAAGTTTTAATGTAGTTTTGCACATATCGGCCAATTTACCTTATCAATAAGAAGGTATAGGAAGAAAATTTAATGTAAGTTGTTACCCATGGAAGTAGTTTTTTATACAAGCTATCTTTTTTTACTTCAGTGTAAAAGAACAGAGCCTATATTGCTTGCTTATTGTATTGTATGTGAACTATTAACTGTGGAAACTTATTTGAAACTTTATTGTCATATGTATTCGAAATGTTAATTTGCTAAAAAGTACACAATTTCCCCGTGTTTTTCTAATCATCTGGCTCGACGTAAAGTTAGAAGCATACGAGTAGACGACGTTATGATAAGTAAGGTTTCATATTTTATACAAGCTTACTCAAAACGTTTTGACACACAAAGAATGTAAGTAACATTTTGATGTTGACCAGTGGAATTTATATTGATTGTTGACCCACTTGTGTCAAAATTCTATTGAGTGTCCATCCAACAAATTATGCAACCCACACCGAATTACTCCAATTCCGTCGACGGAGACACGACTCTCAACCGGATCCGTGACACTACAATTCAGTACAAGCAAGTTTGAAGCTTATTAACTTATTTGGATCGTCTAAATTTTTAAGACTTTGTCATAGTGTATTTATACATTTCTAGGCGGAACTAGTTCAATACTAGGGTTCGCAATACCGAATCATTTGACCAAAACCGGTATTTTCGGTATTGGCCCCAGACCAATACCGATATCCCGGTATTTTCGATATTTCCGGGATTAACCTAAGTTAGCAAATTTAGGGCCGATTTTTCCATTGTCTGATAAAATTTAACAGACCAATAAAGAGTTACCCGGCGAATTAAAGTTGTCTTACATCTTACTATAATTGTATAACATAGAGTGACAGTTACTATAAATTGGATTGCATTTTATCGGTCTGTTAACTGTTATCAGACGATTGAAAAATCAGCCCTTAGTATAATAAAGTTAGTTTACGGAGGAATAGTAAGTAGGTTCCTAACCTAAATGAATTCATCTTCTAAATAAAACAAAATTTTCATTGACACAAGGTTTATTATTATTGTTGGCAATCACCCATTTAGTTAGTACTTAGCAATAATTTACTAATGTTCCGTTTACAATAACTTGAGGTAACTAGTTCAAATACTTTAATTAAATGTAGTTGACTAGGAAGTAGGATTCATACTAGACTACTTTTCTTTCGGTAAGTAGGTATGTTTAATCCACGCGGACAAAGTCGCGGATACAGCTAGTTTGAAAGTTCAGTTATACCTACTATGACAGTTTAGCAAAACTAAGTATTATGGCCAATCAAAGAGCAAAGCTATAAAAATAAGTTGAAAACAATTGCGGTAGAAACCATTAATTAAACGTTCTATCTTAGCCATTTGCAGTACAAAGTACAATACAATACAATACAATACAAATGTAGAAAAATATTTGCACATCTCTCACTCTCCACATCACCACATGCAGCTCTTTTCAAAAATAATTAAAAACTCCATCCCATATTTTTACGACATGCATGCCATATAATAATTTAAAATCATTTACTTACCAATTTGTCTATTTTATTTCTAAATTCCGAGTGTGGACAACAAAAGCAATTAAAAAATCACAACCAACACCACCAAACCAAAACACGCAATGACGAAATGTACCTAGGTTAGGTAAACTAAACAGTTGAAATAGGAAGTTTGACACTTATCGGTCGCAACTAACTTCAACCAAAGATATTGTATATAAGAACTAGATGGCGTACTCATTACTTGCATTCGAGCCTCGTGAGATGTTTATAACTTGATTGGCGTCCTACTCTAATAAGGTGACCACACGATTTAGATTTTCGATTACAATTATTATTGTTTGTCAAACTCAGTCCACCCACGTGGGAGTCGGACATCGCTTTCTCTAGGAAACTCGTGAAGCCCATTCAAACTAGAAGGGCTAGCACGAACGTTTCAAAGTATCGTTTGAGTATTTATGAGCAATTTTGTATGAAAAAAACACAAGTTCCAAATTAAAATTCCTTATTATGTATACGTACGATACGAAGAGACTACCGACTTTTCGAAAAGTTTGTGCTAGCCCTATTAGATTTTCTATTTACCTACCTATAATAATACACTCTGCGGCACATTTAACCGGCCATAGCGTATTATTCATACAAACGTACACACTTTGCGATTTGAAGGTTCTAAGGAGCAAGAATATTGACTAAAATTTAATTTTTTTCACAAACTCTTGGGGAAACTGGGACACTTGATCCCCATTGTTAGTTCTATAAAAACAAAACGTACATAGGTAGGCAATTTTGTTAACCACCTACTGTTCCTCATTATTTGATTATTATATTTATTAGTGCTTCATATATATATTTTTTTTGCATTTTCCCAGAACTTTCCAAAAGGATCAATTGTCCCCTATTCTGGGAGACTTGATCCCAGTAACAGGTAGACTAGATCTTTGGGGATCAAAATCTCTCTAATGCAAATTTGAAATAAATGAAAACCCGGTGTCTTTATAAAAGCATTATTTAATTTAACAAAATATTAAATTTATATTGCTTTACATGTCTCACATGTTTCACTCAAGTATTAATTTTATGAGCATTGAGTCTCAGTCTTAGAAGAAATTTTATATTTTCATAAATATAAAATACAGCTTTGAAAATTTACATTTTATTGCATTAGCACTATATGCGAATGCACTATCTATATGAACTGATCATCATCTAAAGGTTGGACTTACAATAGAAACGTTTGAAAATCACTTGTTTAGTAATTTTTCCCGGTATGACGGTAAGCCACCTTTTTTTAATTTCTTCATTCTTTGGAAATCTGAAACAGTAAAAAATCCAGTCTTTAGATGACAAGCGAAATGGACACCCTACTCAATGCAAAAATAAAACTTTGACTAAGCACTTACTTACGAAAAGATACACCGCAACCTTTATATGATTCACTTTTGCATCCTATCACACAACAAGTGAGAACCATTATTAAATAAATAAGCACAATTTTTACACTTTATTTTTGTCGTCACAATAATACAATCTTTCAAATTATTTTTGCCGCCGCCATATTGGTGATGTCCAGACGCCAAGTGTTGCATATTTATTATAATTAAAACTACCATATCACCGACTTTTACATAAAACTAGTCGTTTATCATGGTTTAAAATTAAAAAAATAAAAAAGACATTATTAATTCCAACGTATCATTCCTTTAAATTATTCAATATTTTGAAAGTTCCCCAGAAGAACAAATATAAACTTTGCGTAAGTTATACCACAAAGGTTTTTTTTTTATGATGGCAACCCTTTAGACAAGGACATATTCCTGTCGATCGCCATCTCGCTCGGCTCGATTTTCTGTAAAGCGATTTGGCATTTCAAAGTAATCTTTATTCTCACTGCATAGAATCGAAATTAACATTGCATTCATTTTCATAGTACACCATCTTGTTATAGTGTAAAATCTTTGACTTCAACCAAAGATATTGTATATAGTGTAAAATCTTTGACTTCAACTCACTTACTTGCACCGTTCGAGCCTCGCTATTGGCTCGTTCGCTAATCGTTGCGCGGGACAGAGAGCGGGAAGTTCGGCTACTCGGCTGTCGCCGGATTCATCAGTCTTGTAGTAGGTAAGGCGACGTGAACGAATTCGCGCGCGCGTAATTTGAATTAAATGGCACGTAACTTTGTCTTATGTGTTTTTTTTTTTATTTATTTTACTAAAACCGAAAATACCGAATATCCCGGTTTTTGTGAAATGACTACCGGTATTAATTAGACCTAAATTTGGCCCGGTATTCCGGTATTTTCGAAATTCGGTATCCCGGTTTGCGACCCCTATTCAATACTTTGTTAGGTGGTTAGGTGGCCCAGG
Organism: Cnaphalocrocis medinalis; assembly: GCA_014851415.1. NCBI lineage: Eukaryota > Metazoa > Arthropoda > Insecta > Lepidoptera > Crambidae > Cnaphalocrocis > Cnaphalocrocis medinalis. Next base: position 7,604,634 of record CM026280.1, on the reverse strand, counting down.
TAGCAGTAACGTGGAAAATAAGCAGTTACGACAAAGCAACTTTTCAATTAATATTTGTTTCAAGTGGAAAGCAATGCAATCAATGATTAACTAATGAGAGAGATTGATTTGTTAGCCAATTCCGATGCTAAAGAGTTTTTATACAAGCGATTTTTTTTTACTTCAGTGTAAAAGAACAGAGCCTAATTATTGCTTGCTTATTGTATGTGAACTATAACTGTGGAAACTTATTTGAAACTTTATTGTCATATGTATTCGAAATGTTAATTTGCTAAAAGTACACAATTTCCCCGTGTTTTTCTAATCATCTGGCTCGACACGTACGAGTTAGAAGCATACGAGTAGACGACGTTATGATAAGTAAGGTTTCATATTTTATACAAACTTACTCAAAACGTTTTAGACACACAAAGAATGTAAGTAACATTTTGATGTTGACCAGTGGAATTTATATTGATTGTTGACCCACTTGTGTCAAAATTCTATTGAGTGTCCATCCAACAAATTATGCAACCCACACCGAATTACTCCAATTCAGTCGACGGAGTCACGACTCTCAACCGGATCCGTGACACTACAATTCAGTACAAGCAAGTTTGAAGCTTATTAACTTATTTGGATCCTCTAAATTTTTACGACTTTGTCATAGTGTATTTATACATTTCTAGGCGGAACTAGTTCAATACTTTGTTAGGTGGTTAGGTGGCAAGGTACATACACTTAGATCATTACTTTTTCTATGCAAAAGGTATAGATACCAGCCCAGGTAGCAGTAACGTGGAAAATAAGCAGTTACGACAAAGCAACTTTTCAATTAATATTTGTTTCAAGTGGAAAGCAATGCAATCAATGATTAACTAATGAGAGAGATTGATTTGTTAGCCAATTCCGATGCTAAAGAGTTACGGTCCGAATTCTGACAGCTAATTTAGTCACACCACTACAGGGCAGTTCGTAAGTCTCTATAGCGATGGCGAACCTTCAGAATTATTTTGTACGTTAGGTATTAAAATGAAATATTAATAATATCTGTCTGAGATTAGCACGATGTTGGAAATATACCGTGCTGTAAGCTTGCAGACGCAACAAGGAGATTTTTTGTTAAATTTTTTGTTTGTGTGTATTAATAACTAAAAAATAATTAATTATAAAAATATCCGACGGACATGTTTTAATTTTTTTTTCATTTTAGTTTTTTGTAATTTTGCCCAGCGGATGAATTTGTTTTAAATATTGTTGCATGTTATCTTTTTTTATATTATCTTCTTTTGGTGTTTGTGATTAATAAGTATCTAACCTATTTGTATTAAATATGTTATATTGTCCAAATCAATAATATATGGTCAGCGAAAGTATTGGTTTCCGAATTATCCGAAAAAATGGCATAGACCGCGCTATGCATAAGCGCAGGAATTAAGTAGTTGTGTTTGTGATTAAAAGCATGTAGCCTATTTGTTTTAAATATTATGTTATAGAGTTTAAATCAATAATATACGGTCAGCGAAAGTATTAGTTTCGGAATTATCCGGAAAATTGGCATAGACCGCGCTATGCGTGAGCGCAGGAATCAAGAAGTTTTACACATCTCGATGCGTGTGCAAGCGACTATCGCACAGCGTTTCTACACCGGGAACTTAGGGTGCGTTCCCATAGAAGCGGAGCTGCAAGGAGTTGAGCGAATAACTCATCCGAGATGAGATGTGTATTTTGAGCATCGTGATTGGTAAATTTTTACAAGTCTCCACTCAACGCTTCGCAGCTCCGCTTCTGTGTAAATGCACCCTTAGTTAACGTACCAGTTTTTTTCTACTCACCCTGTAAGCTAGGTGCAGAGGTAGGCGCGGCCGGCGGCGGCTGGTGCGGCGTGGGCGGCGGCCTCCGCCGGCGGGGCGCGTGCAGCCCCGGCGCGGAGGCCGCGCGCGTCGCCGACCGGAACCCGGGCGCGCGGTACCGCGCCGACTTCACCGGGCCCGCGGGGACGGTGTTCGTGCCCGTGACGGAAGGCAGCCGTGGCAAGGAGCCTGCTCGTTCTTCCTCCTCCGACTGGAAAAATATACTATTTTAGTGTCTGCCTGTATCGGCCTATTTCCACTGCATATTCAGTCCGTATGCCAAGAAGGTTCGAAGGACCATGGGAAGGTGGTGGGTTATGTCCCACTGCACTGCAGTGGTGATTGCAGAGTGACTGCAGATGTGCAGAGCAAAGGCCACCAGCATAGAAACCAAGTCATCGCTACTATGACGGGATTAGCCCTAATCACCACGATTGCCTAATGCGGAACTGGTGTTCACTAAGCCGAGTATGTTCGAAAAATTTTAAACATACCTTTTTGCTCGTCCTAGGAATCGAATCCAGGACCCCAAGTCATCTTTATTTTTTATTTATTTTATTTATTTTTATTTGGAACACCAACAGCGTAAATTACATCATAAAGTTACAAAGTTATGTATATACTAATCTAATAACAGGTATTCGCATATGGATAGACATGATGCGAGTCATCTTGGGGCTCAGTATCTACTAAAACTGCTAGACCAATAGGGTCTTATAATATATTAGCACCATCTGGCTTTTATAAATTTTTTTGAACAAAATGATGACCTTGCCAATGTCGCCACAAATACGGTTATTTTTTATTATTGGTAAAATATTCAGAAAGCTAAAAAAAATGTGTCCTAGACCTGAGCAAAGTCGTCCAGTGATCTCTGTCGCATACAAACAAAGGTGACACACAGCGTTTATGAAAGGGAGGGAAAATCCGATTCGGTCGTAACGTCCGGTTCGCTTTATGCCCTCAGTTTACAACTCAATGATTAGACTTGCAACCTTGTTTTTATTATTATTATTTTAAGAGATGGATGTGGGTATGTAACTCAATGTTTATTGTTTGTATTCACTTATAATATCAGTTCTAAGGCTTGTGCGTGTCTAAGTTGACTCTGGCTTCGTTAAATCCGATTCCGTATAAGTTTGTTTTGGGTTAAGTATATCTAATTAAGTAATGTAGCACTCGTTAAATGAAACGAATGCCTTATTTGTGACAAACAATCGGCGTGTAATGTTAGGCGTTTACGCAGAATCGGGGACAACTTTCGTAAGACAAAAATAAGTGGTTCCATTTTCTTCTACGACTTACAAACTGATTTTATATCTTGCTAACAAATTTTACATCAGAGATATAGTCTATATTTTCTAAAAAGTACGTCTTGTTTATTATTAAAATTACTTACTGACACAATTAGGGCTAAATCGTTTTGTGCATGAGCGACATGTTTCCGGTGTAAAAACGGATGCCCATAATTTTACATGTGCCAGTATGTTAGCAGTAGTTATATAGACAGTTAAATTTTACATTGCATTGTTTTATTTATTTGTTTTATAAACAATCAGTGAAACTAAAAAGTGCGAGAATATTTGCTATTATCAAAATATAGGAAAATAAAGTATAAATTAAATGATTAACAAATTAATAATTAATTATACCATTGAATAACCCATACTTGTAACAAAGCCAAACAAACAAAACATTTGATATACCTAACTACATAACAAAAAATTAAAGAAATGTTTAAATTACTGTTTGTGTGACGTTACCAATTTATCGCTATTGTAGGCGTTTGGACCGTTTTGGATTTTCCCAAAAAATGTGATTTCAAAGTTATGATCTTACGATATCTGCGATACATACTTAAGTTTAAATAAGAATCGAGTATTTTTTTCACAATATTTCCATACTTTTATTCATCAAAATATCTCTCGTATTTAGAGCATCCTGAGCATAAATACTGTAACTACACATAAGAAAACTTCAAACGCATTCACCATTAACAGGTAGGTGCGCCTGCTATGATAGTCATCGCTAGACCATAATCATTTCTTAACACACCGGGGTTGTAATTGTCGATTACTTTGAGAGCCGGATACAGTGGCAACTTTAAGTAATGCACCTAATGAGTGCTTTCAGCGTGACTCGCCAAGTCTAAGACTGTTTTGCAGATGCATTGGGTGCTGATATCCAAGGATCTTAGACTATGAGTACCAATGATCATCATCATTATAGCCAAGATACGCTAAAAAAATAGTATGAATGATACATATGCGCTGCACTGTGTTTTGCTGAGTCAATGAGGGTAAAGTGGATTCCATTTTCCGCACTTAGACTCTCTTTCGGTCCATTATACATGATGTCAATGAGGGTACCGGTAATATAAGTACCTAACGACTCTGCTCTAGTATTATACGTAAATATTTAAGTGAGCCATACCTTTCATTAAGTACCTATCAGGTGTTACTCGTCATACACATATTTAATTGGAAAACGGCATTATCACATAACTCGATTAGATATCTTATTGATATCTTCATAGATTACTTCTATACCTATACCTACCTAGTTCACGTTCATGATTTTTATACGATAAGATTGTGTTGTGAATGTTTGAAGTGCATTTTAGGTTCGTACTGTTTACAAAATTATAGTATCACTACTTCCCCCTGAGTCTTCCGGGTTCGTTTCATAAGTAGGAAAGGTAATTGATCAACGTGTAGTGGGAGATATTTATACTCTGGGCTATGGTCCATAGATTAAACATATCGAAGAGCTCTGGGCACTTAGTCTGGTGGAATCACTGTGGGATATTGTTGCACTTAGTATTCGTGTAGTTATTGCTAGTAAAGTGACATACAATATGTTTCCTATTACATTTTATGATAATATAAATTGCATAGATAGATAAATATATATTTTATTGCACAAAAATCACAACTTTAGAGCTAGACAATGCAGAAATTTTGTATACTATTTAGGCGGTCTTATCGCTTAAAGCAATTTCTACCAGACAACCTTTGCTCAAAGGACATTTGATAAACAGAATATTTCATCATTCATTCATTTATTTGCAGGTGGTGCAATATTAGAAAAAGGTTGCATAGTTCAATAATTACGAAAAAAAATACTTTAAGAGAACTGAAGGTCTAACTTTGCACAATTCATAGATCAGTTTCAAGTAACGGTATGACTTACCGGGTTTAGTTGCCTAGTACACAATTATAGGAAGAAGTTATTTGTCAAATAAGTAATCTAAAGCTTTTGCATCTACACTACATATTATGTTTTGTGTATATTACCTTTGCATGTTCTTAATCGACATTCTACTACTAGTATTTATATTTAATAGCGTTTAATTAAGCATATACAATACACACCTCGGCATCAGGTGCTGAAGCTCGCCGCCTTCCACGCCACAGTCTGTCTTCGCTACCACCGATGGCCCCACAACTTCTCGAGTGGGACCTTTGGGCGGCCAGTTCCACGCCCTGCCGGCGACCGCCTGGCCTCGCAGCCCACGCCGCCCAGCGTGCCCCGGGAGTCAGCCGCGAGCAGCGCCGACTCAAAACTACCACGCCACGAAAACCGTTCACAGTCACTCGCAACACTTCCCCTACTCGCTGTAGCCTCCAATATGTCATGGGACCGACTCCGCGCCAGTGCCCCCGGCTCCGATGCACTGTCGTCATCCGTACTCGGGGACGCACCAGCCGATACCTCGTGCATTAAAGCCACTAGTCGACCTCCTATATGCCGCATCACTTTACCGAACAGTGGGGGCGAACCTTCCCCTGCTCGACCTAACGTTGCCGCTAACCTTTTATACGCCCCTGCCGCGTCACGTTCTAACGAGCCTGCTTCGCAGTTTTGCCCTTTATCAAACTCATCTATGATTTCTCGACAGCTATCTGATATCTGTTTCCTTAGCGCTGATCGATTGGCCGCTGTGCCCTCCAAATCGGAACCGGCGTAATCCGATGAATCATAAGAATCGCTCCAAGTATCTTCGCTAGACAGGTATTCCACTATTTCGCGCACTTGCTCATCTCGGATACCCGGGACTGTTTTCATTAATCTCGTCAGCTCACTTTCAAAGTATAATAATTGGGGTGGTTTAGGCGGTCGTGAGCTTTCAGATGCGGTAGACTGATGCAGGCGTCGACGTTCTTACATTATTAGAATTTATCATCTGTTTGAAGAACTGTCGCATCTTTGTCATCATTAAATTAGTTTCTTCGTCAGATGACCAGTTATTAAAGCTATCCTTACGTGTTAGTGGGCTTGGCGGTGGACGTGACGAAGGTGGGCTTTCTACGCGTTCTTCAGTATCTGTCCGCATTTCTTCTACGATTTCTTCTAATTCTGATTTAGGTTCATGAGATCGGGCAAAATCTGAGCCTGAATCACCGTTTCTCAGTAAATCATCACAGCTACCTACAAATCCGCTATCTCTACTAGTTTGTTTTTTAGACTCTGATAATTCAGATCCAAGCGGTGGGAATTCAGGTCGAGGAGTCGTTCTGCCATCTTCACCTTCTGATACTGATCTCGTGTCATCGCGGGTTTCCTCGGCAAACTCGGTCGATTGTCGTCGTTCATCCGCCGGCGAGCCGCGAGTTTTTTTGCTTTGTTTCTTTCTTTTTGATTCGCTTTGCATATCTAACCTTTCAGATGAATCGTGCCTGTCTTCTGTTTCTGTACTAGACCCATCGGATACGTCTTGGGTGTCTTGTGATGGCTCTTCGCCAGTTAATAGATTATCTAAGGAATTAGAATGCGACCGAGGGGCTCCGCGCGCGCGAACTAGTCGTTTCCTTCTTTGTTCCGGACTCTGTTTACCTTCACTATCACTACCAACACTCCCCGAGCCGTCTGAATCACGATTTTCTTGATTGAAACCCATGAACCCAGATAAGAAGTAATTTTCCAAACGCGAGGACACCAGATCATCGTTATCACTATTTCTTTTTGGTTGCTCACTATCTACGATAGATTCATCACCTTCACTACACACACTAGACGTTTCCGACACCGCTTCCTCATCTTCGCCGTCGCGCATATTCCTTCCATCGCCGAGGCCGAAGAAAAAGTACTTTTCTAGCTCAGTCGCCGAAATAGGTCGCGGTTTCTTTGTCGTCTGTTCCGTTTCGCTTTCTTCGCAGCTTTCTTCGACGATCGTATGTAATGTGAAGTCTAAGGAACGTCTGCAGTAGGAGAAATCATCCCCTCGAGCGGGTAAGGTCGCTTCATCCTCCGAATCCGAGTCTGAGGCCGAGGTGGCCTCGTTCTCGTCATGGCTGATGTCCTCGACCCACGAGTCGTCGTCTGCGAGCCCCTCCTCGAGGCACACAACCGCCGAGAGCGTGTCGGCATTGCTAACGACAGTCACTCCGCCCGAAGGCTGTGGTGATTCGTCGTCGGATATTCGTTCGTCGTTTTCGTCTTGTTGTGCGCCGGGTTCCGCTTCGTTCTGCGAGTTAGTGTGATGCACCGTGATGTCCCGCATGAGCCGCGTCGTGTCCGACGTGACGACGGAGACGCGGTCGTGTGTTATCATAACGCGACTCGTGAAGCGCGCGGGGCCGTCCGCACGGGCGGTGCGCGAGCGGCAAACTGTTGTCGCGTCAGGTGTGCACGCGCTCCCCACCGCCTCCGAGTAAACCGGCTGCGAACCGTGCATTTTCTCCTCCTCTTGGTCCTCTAATAATTCTTTCTTCAATAGTTCACTAAGCGTGCGCTCAATACCTTTAAACAGGTCTATTTTTTCTACGGTCGCTGAACTCGAAATATCTTGCCCTGGCTCCGGCGAAGGGGATAATTTCGCCAATAATCTGCACGGAGTTTCGTTAGAAATTAACTCTTCATTGCTATTGTCTTTCTCACTGGGTAATTCCACTGAGACTTTTACTTTCATAGTACTTTCGGTATTATCTAATGAATCGTATTCCTCGGTTTCCGATAAATATGATTGTTGATTCGTGTCTTTATCGCTGTCAATTATTTTATCTAAATTATTATTTGTGCAATTGGCATTAAAACTATTAAACTCCTCGCAAGTTTCACTTTGTAACATATTTTCATCGCAAAACTTGATAAATTCTGATCTGTTGGTTACATTTTCGTTGCTCGCTTCTGCACTATAATTACCGTAGGTAATAACGGGGTACTCTTCTGTAAAACTGACCGATTCCAAAAGCATTACGTTAGGGTTGTCATTGTCTTGTGAACTGTTATCATTTGATTCGGCGCTAAAATTAATTTCATTCTGTTCTTCTACCGCAATCATCTCTAAACTTTCAGATTTTTTATCGAAAGAATCATCACAATCAATTCCACTGCTATCGGCGTTATCCTCCAGGTCGGACGAGGAGTCGGCAGGGTTTACCACAAAAACTCGTGAAAACCGCCCTCCGCCTCCTCCGGAATCGTCGGAGTCCTCATCCGAAGTCGCCGGCTCTTCAGGCGCTCCACTCGTCAGGTCATAACTTCGTCTGGCAACACCTCCTTCGGAGTCAGCTCGAATCATCCGACTCGTTAGAGGAATGGAAGGCCTTCTCCGCATCAAGATGATCCGGCATAACGTCAACTTGCTCCGATAAAACAGAAATAGAGTCCTCCTCCGCGATCACTTTTATTCCGACTGACGTATCGCATTCGACTGACCGTTCAATACTGTTATCAGGCTTATCGTTATCGGAGGGCTCCGGCAATTGTGACGATTCCGATTGTATCGCCTTATCGGTTCTTTCTTTAGTAGTCATCGTAAGTTTTTGCGCTTGCGGGGCGGCTGCGTTAGCGTTGGCGGTGGCAGTGGCGGCGGCGGTGACGGCGACGGCGGCGGCCGTGGTGAGCCGAGCGAGTGCCGCGGCATCTAGAGGCGGGAAGCCGGGGTAGGTGTTCCAGTGGGGCGGCGGGGGCGCTTGCGTCGGGAAGGCGAGCAGCGCAGGCCAGAGGGCGGCGGGAACGGGCACGGGCACGGGGACCGGGACGGCGACGATGCGGGGCTCGGCGCCGCAGGAGCACGGCCTCGGGCAGGCCTGCGGGGGGTGTCTGGCGGGAGGGGGTTGCGCCGCCGCCGCGCCCGGCTCGAAGTAGTCCCAGTCGCAGTCGTCTGGAGCCGGCGGCGCGGCGGACGACGCCGTGGAGGAGGAGTCTTCCGTGTCCTCGCGGCAAGAGGAGTCCGAGCTGAAGAACACGAGGCGGTAGTCCTCGGGACGCATGCGACCGGCCTCCGGTTCGCTGGCCTCGCCCGGTTCACTGTTTACGCCCCACTCTGGAAGTAAACAGAATAATATAATTTATAGTAAAAATCAAATTAAATTTACAGACCTATATTGTATTAAGTTAGCTTATGCTTAGTGTTACAGGATATCAGGCAACAAAGAAACACAAAATATAATAACCTACTTAAATGCCCTCTTACACCTACACAAATGTTCGTTCGTTCACATAAATAATTATTTTGGGCTGGAATTGAAGTCACAACCCTTGACACGAAAGACAACTGCGGAAAAATCAAATGCGCTACTGAGCCTCTCAATATTGTTATTATACAAAATCTAAACGTAAATGTGCAACCTCGTAGGTACTGACAGACACATATTTGGTTACACAGTATATCAGATAAATTTGCACCTTAATGTCTAATACTATTAAAGTGAGAATCGTATGAATAATAAACAATCGTGTAAGCTGTCTAAGAAAGAGCCTACCGACTCACAGCAAGCAACAAGTCTCCGTGTACATTCACAACCGCTACTACTCCAACAGGGGTTATACTGGCGGCGTTATAAGAAAAAAATAGTTTTAACTAAAACCATTGATTATATAGTTTATTATTACCATTATAAAAATATTATTTTACTACTCAACTTCACTTATACTAAATTGAAAAAAATCCATTAAAAAGAAAGTTGAAACAGCTAGTCTATTAAAATATTTAATTAATAGCAGAACATAATGGCCTTAGTCTTAGAAATTTCTTGTGTCTATTACTTATTTTATTAGAGGCACAATATATTATTACTTTCTATTTTATTAATATTAGGTTTTATTTATCTATTTATTAATCAAATAATTATTTATTTATTAGATCTATTTGGTCAGCCAACAATAATATAAAATACATTTTACGGTAAAAAGACGTTGACTTAAAAACTATTCAACTAGCATCGGATGAAAGATTCATGAGAAGGTACGAAGTAAGTGTTTAAGGACAGAAAAGCGGCGCGCCGACCTTTCTGATTGTCCCGCGTCTAACATGCTGGTGTTGACTTTGACTTTAACTTGAAAATTACTTCCAACTTGCCAACGAATAGTGGGACCTCGCGTTTTAGGTATAAGCTAGCAAATTGTGAAGCAGGAGGATTACTATAGTGCAAATACCGGGCATCGGTAGAAAGCAACACGGATGGGTGGTCCGTGTTGGCTCCGCGTCGTGAGTCGAAAGCGACATGCTACACGAACCTATCGCGGAGTATGCCATACTATAGTTTTAAGATGTGAAGATTTGCAAACCTTTGGTATTGTAAAGGCTTGAGCAAGAACACGAACTGCGAGTTTAAAACAATATAGGAAAATAACAGTGTTTGTATCTCCGTTAAATAATAATATTGGATAGTCATGATTATTGTGCAATGTTTCCACAGCTGCTGTTTTGTATGTCCATACGTTTTCCAATTTTATTTGCTTAGTATTGTAGTGTTGCATTGCATTATCGATTCTGCATACATCTGGGTAAACGCCTTCTCTTTTTGTCGCCGTTCGGTCTGGTTGTGCCCGATTTAATTATGACAAGGTTACGGCTTTAAATTAACGCGTGGCTACAAACTTGTAAGCAATGTCATTTATATTTAAACAAACGTAGAAGTTTTATGAATAGGAATAACCATGTTAAGATATTCAGAAATAATTTTGATTGATTTACTGCAGACAGAAATTACGAAAAATAAAGATGTATACAGTTTTAAGCATATAAAAGGAAGTAGTATCTGATTGACATTGGAGCAAAATAACAATACTAATGTATTATTAATATTATTATATAAGAAATAAAAAAGAGTAAAGTAAAGTCAAATGTAATGACATTAAGTAAAATTATTAATAAAGGATAATGAACGAGTCCCATAAAACAAATCCACATCAATTTACACCCAGATGAAACAAACGAACCGTAATGAGCTAGAGTGAAAAGTCCGTTGAATGCTCATTCCAAGGGACATAGCGTGATGATAAGCGACTATATTTAACTACTCGTAGCCACGGTAATTGCTCGCCAGAGCCCACTTTCAATAGAAGCCGCTGGAGTTTCTCCAAATGAATATTAATTTTCATTAATCTCATGTTTACACAAGAAATGCCCATCTGACTTCGGGTCTTCGTTTGTTTTCTCTCAGATTTTCCGGTATACCTACCGAAATCCTATTTATTTTGGCATGATCGGTTGGTAAAAATGGTAAGGCCGGTTACCACCAAAGTGGATTAGGGTGATAACTCTAATAAGGAATTCACTTGTGGCAATCCAACACTTGAAAATAAAAGGGGAAAACAGGCATAAATAGCTTGGAAGCTAAATAGGATATTTCTCGAACGAATAAAATTAACCTTTATATAGGAATAGAGGCCCGTCCTCGCTTCGTTTCGGGAGTTAGTTTTGCTATTAAGTATTTCCAATATTTGACAATAGATAGCTCTGGGTGTCGAATACATCGCACTAAGTGTTTCGATTTTTCGGGTTACATAAAGTCTTGTGATGGTCTATAGTGTATCTCCTTAAAAATGGTATAAAAGATTATTCTCACAACCCGACGTACCGATACGATTTAAGAGTAAACAACCATATGTACGTATATTATTGAAAGATATTGCATAGATACTTTCTCCACTTTATCAAAGATTGTAATCAATTCCGAGTAATCAGTCAAGCCACGGGATTTAATCGATTATTTTATATTTACTAAAGTTAATCGATTTATCAATACAATTTCAAGATAAGTCGGGTTTTTATACTTGGGTGTGCAAATGAAATATGTAACGAATCACCCATATAATTTTACGTTCCATACCAGGAGCTTGTTTACTAAAATTATCAAATTATTTAAATTTAAGACATTAATCGATTTGCTGAATACATAAGTATTGTATATGCGTGCTAAATTTTAATACCTACTCGTGTGTACGTTTTTATGTATGGGCGACATCAAATAAACCTATCCAGACAAATTGTGTTCAATAGCAATCTCTGCGGCCTATTACTAAAATTGTTGACGATGCGCATGCGCTACGATTTGTGTCAAAAGTTTGTAGTAGGCCTACAGGTGACTTCACTGGTCACTGGTGACTTTGTTATATCCCGCCCTACTAAAAGCGGGACATCGAGAGCAGATGGTAGTAAATCATTGAATTCATAAGGACATGACCTTTGGTAAGAACAAAGAAGGAAATCAAACTGTTATTTGTGAGAAAATAGAATAGGGAGAGTAGTCTATTGCGTTGCGTAGTATGTATATGAATACATAGCGCCTTCATATGTGTTTAAAGGTTAAAATATTACGAAATTGAAAATAAATTCATTGATAGCGAGCTCCGTGATTAATTTATTCATGCAACCAGAGTGGCATGCTTACGTTTGTCCAATGTACACACGACATGAATTGTTGTACGTGTCATGTAATCTGATTGTGTGCGTCAGCAAAATAGAGCGATTACCATTGTGTAAAGTCGCATTCGATACTATAAAGTGTACTACTTAGAACGCATTAGTTACCTGTTAGGTAACTTCTTATGAATGGAGGTAATGAAGATAAATAAGTACCTACTAATGAAAGTATTGTTTAGGTAATACTCGGATCTCTATCCTTGAATGGAGAATTGTTATTGAAAAAGTGGAGTGTCATGGGGCTAAGTAAACGTAAACGTCGTGTAAGTCGCTCTGCCCATCTGTTCCTCATTCTGCTGACCCTAAACATAGGATAGACCTCTGTCACCCTCTGTAACGCAATATAGAGGAAGCCTACTACCTACCAGCAGTGGACAATCACAGACTGTTAATTGAGATAGATATAAAATTGATTGAGTTACAAGATTCGTAAGGTGGCAGGCAAAAGTTGAATTGTAGTGGTACACAGTGTCGTGTGATGGTAAGCAAAGGAGAGCATTAAAATTATCACTTCCTAGTCACATTTTCATTGTATTATTTAAATACTTATTCGTATAGGATATCGTCACATAATAATAACGTTATTTTATAATATTACGGTTATAAAGTCACAATCCGTATGTAAAGCATACCTAATAGAAACAATAACATTAAATCGGTTCTATATTAAAAGTTAATCTTTCTTCATTTATTCCATGGCGATGCAGCTCGCGTGAGAATATTTTCTATTTACACTCTTTCTCGGCTGCAAATAAAAACTGAATCCATGTTGAGATTTATTGATGAAGTAACTAGGTACAAGATCTGGTAGTTAACCGCAATTAGAAAATATTCGAGCTCTACTTCTTTCGGACAGTTTCTAATTGAACCTTATTTAATGGAGTGCTGCAAGTACGAGTATATTCGTGCTGTTCAACTTATGGACCAGAAAAGAGAGAGAACAGAAAGACAGTATTGAATTCAATATAATAGGGACTGTTTGTAAAAAGCACAATTAACGGAAGTATTTTATGTATGTACGAGTATTTAAAATATAGAGATCAAAAGCCTTCTTTTTCGAAGCCTTCTTTCGGAACGATTGTGCCCTTTACGAATCAATGCTTAACATACGGACATTCAGTTGTAGAAACAATGAAGGTTATTGAATGAAAGTACTAAAGGCTTAAAATAGAATTTGTGGTGGGAACTGATGAAATTGGGTGAAAGTCAAAATAGACCACTCTACAAATTGACCTCATCTTATAGTGTTATTCTCAGTTGCGACTTCAATGCTGTCCCATTGGAGACCAGCGTACGTTTGAGACATGATCCAGGATTTGGCAAGTCTGGTAATTACAATGCAACATGATATTATAACTTTCTGATTATGACATAATAAATTAGTAAGTAACTAAAGTAAAGTACTGCAAACACGCCATCTTTATCTTATCGACCTATCCTGCTCGAAGGACTAAGCAGGCGGGCTGCTGAGCAAACCAGCTGACAGCTGTCACTGTCAACCCACAAATAGCAATTGATGGCCTCATTGTAATCAAATCAACATTGAGTCGGACAATGAAAGTGAGCTGTGTACGTTGGCGCCAACTCAAGGCTCGGTTGCCTAAGTCGGCAGTAGTGGGATGCGAGGGGGCAGCGCGAGGTCGCTGCGCCTGCGCTGCCATGTCCTTTGTATGGAAAGTCTCAATAACTAATGACCTTTTTGTAAGGTGTGCGAAACCTATTCACTTTTCCATGTTCTTTGTAACATTGTTTGGTATGGAGACGTTTTTGTGGATTTTAATGCCATTGATAGTAATTTAATTAGCAGCCATACCTCTTCTTCAATTAACGAAGGCTGCGATGATAATGATTAATGACTTGATTAGAACTAATATTGATAACATCTTAAGTCTAGTCAATTCTTAGAATCCAGCAATAGTTTATATTATGATGTGAACGGGACGTAAGTAATGGAAGAAAACTGGGCCGATCACAGATAACCTAGGATCAAGGCAGGATGATAAAGTTAAGTATTAAAGTTTTTTGTCTAGTAGTCCAATTTCTAGAAACCAGTATATGTTTAAATTATGGTGTGATTTTCTTCACTAATAAACGGGAACAGATAAACGGAAATAAACAATTAGTGTTTAATGTTTGATTTTCTAATGAGTTATAGCTCTGTTCACACGATGCAGCGGTTCTCTTAATTCCATCCGCCTCAGGCTGCAGGAAATCTCAGTAGCGTTTAAAGAAAAGTGAGAGATAATTTCCTGCATGTAATATGTAACTTAAAATGGTCTCTGACAACATCCAATCACCCCATACGAATGGAGTTTTATGACGCGTTTTCTTTCCTAAGCTTACCTTATAATAACCTAATCAATAGCATTTTTATCAAACGCAGTATCATTAATTAGTTAATTTTTCAATATATTTTTATCAATTAAGATACATACTGATTGCACACGTACGTACCCATCATCATTGTTGATGGCTCTAATTTTGGTGTTGTACACGAGATACCTACATTAATATAGGTACATAATTTAGGAGATAGCAAAAAGTCTAGTGTCAAATCTTGGGGCATTGTAGTGCCCCCACCAATTCGAGCAAAAAACGCGGCATGGCCAACCATCCTTTTCTCGAAGTAGTTCAGGCCATTTTCAACCCCCGTAACTTCATTTTGGATAATATATGTTGAATACAAGTTACAAACCGACTAAGTGTATTGACAGCTGACCGTATCAATAAATCGTTCCCATAATCATTTCAATGTGTTTATCATAACTAATCTGTGTTGTTTACTATTCATTCACAGTAATAAAATAAACCAGTGTTATTCAGTGTTCAAATATTATAACCCGGTATCAGATCCCATTGTTTTAGCACCATGAGCGAATGTGGAACAGATGGTATCGGCGACTTTCTAGTTTACAGTGGACCGGGTTTATCTGCGGTGTTGGCCAACGCTGATGCCTCCGATAGTTCTGAACTGATGGCAGACCAGACCACAACAGTTACAACATCGTACATATTATACGTAACAGTGATAAGTTTTATTGTAACGGCTTTTTATGGTACTGAGATTTGTAACGCAGATAACATGTATCAATGTTTTGTAATCGAATCATCAACAATTTTGCTTCAAATTGCAAATCTGGTAGGTATATTTGTTTATTGACCTATGAAAATAATTTAATATTTTTTTATTTTCGTTAATTTTACTCTCCGGTTTTGGTGTAGGGTTTCCCCATCAATAATAATACCGTACTTATTTCATATCTCGTCTGAATATCACTAGGGTAAGTACGGTCTCTAAAGTGATATAACCTAGATAGGCAGTCATTAAAATGCAAATCCAGATCACAGATATTCATGTTAAAACTAAAGTTGGATATAAAAAATATATAAATGTTGCTCGTAGGACGTGGTTTTGGCAAAGGCAAGAACGAAGTAGATTAAGCACCTACCTACAATGTCAATCAAGCCAAAACCAAAAAACCTGGGATTTGAAGCATTTAAAATCAATAGAACGGAACGTGGGTGCAAAATTTATTGAGTGTTGTGGAACTTTTATCTTACAGCACAAGACAAAAACATACCAAAACCTATCGAAGATATGCAGTCAGACGTATGCAGTCCTCAAAGTACTTAGTAGAACTAGGTAACTTTGTATGTAATGTGTGTTGTATGAAACATGAATGCATTTGCATGCCCTCATGTCATTTCCGATGTCCTTATACTGTAATAATGATTAGTACAACCTTAGTATACGAGCGTGGTAATTACGAGCCGCCTACTTTATTTACACCTTCAGATAAAATCTATGAGGAACTTGGAACAACAACACGTTGATTACAATAATAATCTACGTACTATATAGGTGGATAAACAGTGAGCTTAAGTATTAAGTACCACAACCACCATTGCTAATAACTCATGAGTGTTTTTTTACCATTTACCACACACATTTGCAGTTTAATTAGATTCTTGAAGCTCTAACCAGACATCTTATGTAAAGATGGTCTTTTGGCAATAGATTTTTAAATTTCAAGACACTGACTGTTCCTCATTCACCTATTTAAATGATATTTAATTCTATCCTACACCAAAGCTATTGTATTTATAACATGCAGCTAAAGCCTACTTTGTATGCACAGATATGTTACAAACATAAAACTTTCAAAACGTCTTAGATGTTATCAGTGGTTTTAGCGGGAATAATCGGCCGTTAAGAAAATCTAAATCGTGCATAAAACATACTATATTATATCTTACCAGACACAGGATGTATACCAACTCTGTAGCTCATAACATACTTATTATGTATGTACTGTATATATTATGTATGTTTAGGTAAGACGCAATGAATGAAATAAACAATGATGTTTATTAATGTATACGTGTCCTATCTAAGACTATTTCGATCCATCTTAGTCTTCTGAGTCAGGAAGTAACAATTAATATGTATGAGTAACGAAATTAAAACCAAGATGACCTGGATATGGAATTGAGCTCGATTTTTAGTCATTACAATTCAACTTTATTACTTACATTAAAACAACAATCGAATGATTTTAACTTATATATATTTTAGCATTACAACAAAAGTTCTGCCGTTAGTTAATTTATGTGACGAAAAACTTTGTGAAGAAATCTGCACGTTTCAGATAGTTTAGATGATCTTAATTAACCACATTTACCAAATCCTTGATTATGGTCCAAACGTTTCCCGGACTTCGAAGCAATGGCTTTGGACGCAATTGGACATGACACGCTGAGATGTCTTAGTTTTTTTTACCGTAATATTATGAAAATTTTATATCAAAAATGGGAACGATTGTTTATAATGAATATCTAACCAATGATTTCGATGAATGAAGGTATAACCCAATGTACTAATACGAAAAGTCCTTATCTAATGAATCTCACGATTTGCGGGCCACATTAGAATATAATTGACCATTGAAAGAGCATTTCAGGTCAGCTTAACTTTGTATCATTTGCCGTGGCACAATACGGCAAGACTAAAGTGACCACACGTACCGTTTTGGGCGGGATGGTCTCGCTTTTAAGCTATTTGCAAAATTGCCGAGTTCAATAAAATAATTAAGGGACTGTCAAATGTTATGTGAGTATCGAAGTCTCATCGTTTTAGCTCTACTTTTGCTCACATGGGGGGCCCTGTACTAGAAATTATCTTGTCCACTTTAACGGCTCCTTAACTAAAATACTACTTACTCAACGAAGTCAAAAACTTTACACTTATCCGCCACCAAAAATACCGTTTAGTTTAGAATGAGATGATGGTGCGTGATAGTTAACTGATTAGAGATGATGAATTGAGTTGAGTCCGATTTTACTCGAATGACATTGGAAAAAAAAAATAACAGTCGCCGTAGTTAGAGTGCCTATAATTTCTGTTTGCAGTCTCACTCTGACCCTAAAGTGAGTGGTTACGATAGGCATAACAGAACCACTGCCGACGCTAATTGTCCTTACGTCACACCATTAAAAACCATGACAGATTGATTCAATACAAT
Source organism: Cnaphalocrocis medinalis (assembly GCA_014851415.1). Classification (NCBI taxonomy): domain Eukaryota; kingdom Metazoa; phylum Arthropoda; class Insecta; order Lepidoptera; family Crambidae; genus Cnaphalocrocis; species Cnaphalocrocis medinalis. The sequence goes on along the minus strand of CM026280.1, from coordinate 7,586,626 downwards.
ATTTTGTTGGATCTGCCATGAAATGTAAATTTTTGTACAACTCCGCGAGGCTATAGGTAGAGAAACGTAAATTTACGCCTATGACCCCTTTAGCTTTGGTACTATAATAAGTTACGGACCTTAGAGGAACTAAATATTACTTGATTTAAGGCTCTGTAAATTTAGAGCAGGGTTTTCAACCCTTTCTAAGACTCATTTTGGGTCGTTAAGCCAGTCTGAGTAAGCAAGTGAGTAAGCAGGGACCACGTAAGTATATTTTTACCCTGGCTTTTCACGGCCCACGAAATTTTAAGTTATTCTTCGATTTTCCTTCGACCCCTACGTAGTCGTATCAATGTTGGTCCACACACCACACGGGCTGTGGATAGAGCACGTAGAAGATCATCTTTGTGAAGCCTTTAGGCTGGGTGGGTTTAAGTGGGGTTTAGGCTGGGAGGGTTTTAAGTCTTGGTACTATTACCAGCAGCCTTGACTTTGTCCTAATTACGCCTTAACTCTTGCATGAATATGGAAAATATACAAACATTGATAAATTACAACATATACAATAACATTGTTAAAGTAGATAAGTGCACATATGAATAAAGCGAAATGAAGAAAAATTCGTACACGTAGTAAGTAATTTAATATAATGCAAATGAATTGCAAAAATTGCAATAGTTGGTTATTTTATATTTAAATACATACGTCAATATGTTTTTGTCGATGCAAAAAGACACGATAGGTGTACTCGTAGGTAAATAAAATTACACGTTTGACTAACGAGTTAGGCTTCAAAGTGTTGTTAGTTTATTGATATCTGTATTATTTTTTAAACAAATTAGTGGCACTTCTGACTTGCAAACGTGTTGACGAGACCCTTCAAAATCAATCTTCATTGAAGAACATACCTATATTGAAGTCGTATGAAAACCTCTACAGGGAACCTCTCATTCCACAAGCCAGGTCTTTCGCGAGAGAATAAATCTCTGGAAACTTTCCTACCACCGAGGAAGCAAACGTAAGGGTTATCATACTTTTATGGTTCATATTCTTACATTGCGTAGAAAACACTTTTCGTTCCTCCTTCGTGATGCTCATTGCCAAGGAGTGGATGGAACACAGGTCATGCATTTGTTTTCCCTAATGGGTCCAACCTCAAATTGTTTAAAGCTAGTTAATAGGCTACTTCTGGCTCGCTCCATCATAGACCTCTTCTAAATTCTAGGGTTCAGATTGAAGCCAAGAACAAGCTCATCATCAAAAACCGTACCGTGGAGCGATCATTGGGGTTCCAATACTGCATTATTTCACATAGCAAAATTAATATTAATATTCCCCAAATTGGAATTGAATTCATGTTAGAGCGAGCCAATCTCTTACGTTGCATGCAACTATGTACTCAGATTAAGGTGTTTCTCAGAAATTGTAGAGGGAAAAAACTGCAACAAAGTTATCGAATTGATGACTCATTTCGATGCGAGATAAATTACAGGTTTGGATGTTTTAGTTTAATTAATATTTTAACAGTGGAAGTTTACAATCAATATCCTACAAGTTAGGATCCACTTCTGTACCAAAGTTTCGTGTTGCTAGTAACGTTTTTGTTTTGCTTAGACTATGATAGAGCATAAAAAAACAAAGAAACTATTTAACCAGCGAACACATCAGTGTCAGTCAACATTATGCAAGTCTAAAGAATGATAATCTTATTAATAATCTATTAATTTTAAGTAAATTTAACTACATATCAAATAAAATAGGTACAAGTGAAAAAATATATAAAAAAGGCGTAACTACTCATGATATTATACACAAAAACTAAATAGGTACTACAATTTAACAAAGAAGTTTTTTGTACACACCAGCAGTACCAGCTCGTGGAAGTTGAAACAGTGAACTACGTTATGTAATATTATATTATTGTATTAAACCCTCCATCCAATTACCGAACGATATTCAATACTCACTTTTTAGCAAAGCCGGCACTCGGAAAGGCTTCCCTACACGGCTTCATGAGACACTTCCTAAAGGTTCACTGCATGTGCGAGTATGTTCCAAGCCACTGTTTTTTATGCACTCATCAAAAACGTTAGTAAAAAGACTAATAAAATTAACAACACTGAAATAATAAAATTGGAGTTTACGAGTCAAAGTTCACTGAACGCCAAACTTTTTTTCGCAATTTAAAATTGGAACAATTTGTTTTTATAGCGGGAAAACTTTTTATTACTTTTTTTATTATCAACGCAGGTTGATAATTTTTGGCCAGCTGCACCAGTTGTTGGTTAAAAAGTTAGGGCAGTGGCAGACGTAGGGCTCGGAGCGGGCGCGGGGCGGAGCGCGCAAGCGGATGTGCGCGGAGCCGGCCGGCCGACTGTTGCGCTGCGGACCAGTGATGCGACTAGGATCGATTGTTTACGCTATCGAACTAATTCGAGGTGGTGGTGGACGGATTATACGCGGTTACGCTTTATTAATTCTAATACATGAAATGATAATCCGTGTTCAGCGGCGGCGACCGACAAATTGTGTGAAAAAAGCAGAAAGCCGACTTTAGAAATCGATTAGGCATTGTGTAACGAGAGAACCATTTCATTCCCGTATAGAGTGTTTCAGATACATTTATTCAGCATTTTCGCAAACGCAATGGTTATTACAATGATTGTTTTATACCAATTATTTTGCTATTTATTCGCCTATTATGAACAGGCAAGTCTAATTGCATTTCTTAACACAATTAAATAATAACTGCAGTCTACAACGAGAGCTCGCTCCATCATTATGAAAGCAGTATTCAGATTATTCAGCTAATGTTTTTTAAGGTGTTTATATTAACAGTCACACATCAAAGTATACAAAAGTGCCAATAAATCTTATATACTCAGTCGACTCTCATCTTACTCTCAAACACATTAGGTTGAATATCAATTGAGGAAATTTGACAGGTTGTAGTAGCCTGATGTGGGACTGTCTGTACATAAAAGCCTATCACGTTTTGGTCATCGAAGGTTACGAGATTAAAATGCCAATACGATATTTGTCAATTTCAAGCATCTCTGATAGAAGTAAACTAGTATCAAGTGCAATCATGACTTTATAAATTATTAACATTTATGCGCATTACACTTATAAAAGTGCTTGATAAAATTAAAAATATATGAATATTCTGTACTTAAAGTAAGTAGTTTTGCCCGTATTCTGTTTCTTCGTGTAATAAAAATATTCTATCTGGTTATTAGTGGAATTTATGTGAGTTGCTTGTGCAACAACTGCTCAGTAGACACCTTCATTAAGAATCTGTAATTTAGGATATACCGAACCGATCTCGTTTCGCTGATATCGATAAGCAACATCGACCATTAAACTTACTAACAACGTGACTCACCTCGACGCCAACAACAAAACGTGGGTCCGAATTCAAAAAGCCGTAAGCACCGACCACGGAGCGACCGCACCGCCCTACCTCCGGCGAGGGCCGAACTGCGCTCACAAAAAACCGGCCACGAAGCGCCTGGCGTTTACGACCTAAACGAATTTCGGCCCCCGAACAATGAACTTGCAGTGGCGAACTAGACCAAACAGCGAGGGAACTAAAACAGTTTTGTATATAGAACGAGCCTCGAAAACTTTGTTTGGCGTACGTAGGAGGTGCCCACGCGATCGGTCAACGAGTATGGGGAATTGAAAACTTGAGGTTCCACTTAGGCTCGCGAATGTCACCTCTTATAATCTGGAGTTGTTAAGGATATTAATCTCTGTCTACTCTTACAGATGATGAATAAAAATCTTAATCTTACGTTTCGAAAACGAAATATTTGCATAGGTACTAACTGTGGGAGAGCCACGCTTCGGCATGAATGGGCCGGCTTGACCGGAGTGATACCACTGCCTCACAGAAAACCGGCGTGGAGCAGCCCCTGTGCTGTGTTTCGCCGAGTGAGTGAGGGTACCGGAGGCCCACCCAGGGGGAAGGGGATAAAAGGTTGGCAGCGCACTTGTAACTCCACTAGTTTTGCATGTGTCCATGAGCGGCGGCAATTGCTTACCATCAGGTGATCCGCCTGCTCGTCTGCTACCTATCACATAAAAAAAAAAGTTAAGTATATAAAACAATAAAGCTCCCTGATATGGTAAGGACAATATATTTAGGGATTTCCCTAGTAGGTATATAAAACTAACCCTTTTTGTCGTGTTAATTGATCTTTCAAGCAAGCAAAACAGCGTATTAGTCTGTTAATCATTAGAACTACATTGCTACTATCCTATGCTTTGTACAACATAACAATAATCTTGAATAATAGTAAAAACTAACAGCACGCCAAGCTAACCACGACTGATGAGTTTTTATTGTTATTTTGCTAGATTTTTTCTCAATTAAGGCAGAGATGGAACCTTGCGGAGACGGTTCGAGGTCGTGAAATCAAATTAATCATCATTGCTGTAAAAAAGCCTACAATTGCGCACAAATATATTATTTAATAGTATGAAAAATAATTTTAAACTTATGCATTTACGTCTCAAGTGTTTATTTGATAACAGTGACTCCATGTGATCGTACACATAATGTACCTATGTAAACAATACCTAATGATGAAAATAAATTATTTTCCCGGTATGAAATACTCTAGTTAGGAGTAATGACTAAATCAGCAAAATGGTTTCAAAAAGAGCAAAGCAAAAATCCTAATCCAAAAACAATGTACGATAATGGTAGTGAATCATCACAAAATGATAAATATAGGATACATCTATTTATAATTATTAGTACATAGTGTTCAAAAAACGATAATTCCTGTGACCAATAACGAGTAAAATAAACTCTAACAATACCTCATACATTCTCCGTACTAAGTATCTTAAGCACTTGGTATTACAGATATCAGACCACAGAATTTTCTATAATACAGTTCTATAATATTGATACTGGTGGACATATTTGTTTGTACCACTCTGAGTACAAGTGTTCGTAGCCATACAAAAGACATCAACGACTACGCAAGGACTATCTCCTTTTGGTCATACAAATTTGTTCCAGTTCCTTTACAAGGAACAGATATGCATTTATAGATTTTAATAGTTTAGGGAATTGCCGTTAAATAATATTTTAAGTCATCCAGGCTTTGTGTGTTGACAATCATTAATAGTTCGAATGAGATACTATGTGATCATTTTATATAGTTCGCATAATAACCGTCTTTATTATAAAACTTTTATAAAAGATCTTAAACTATAGAATTAAATACTTAAGCCTCACAGAAGACCGGCGTGAGGCAGCGCATGCGCTGCAGCTGTGTTTCGTCAAGAGCGGTAAAAGGGTAGGGAAGGTAAAATTTCACGCCACGCACTTGTGACTCTATTAGTGTTGCAGGTGTCTATGGGCGGCGGCATTCGCTTACTATCAGATGACACGTCTGCTCGTCTGCCACCTATCACATAAAAAGGTACTTGGTAGGGTTTAGTATCGCCTTAAAGTAGAGACACTCAAATGAAGACTATGAAGGAACGAACATTGACTCCAATTGGTTAAATGTCTACTTAGCGTATGCTGTGTCGTGTAAAACGCCCTAACTACGTCGTGTTCGAAAGTACATTTGAAAGCACTTTTGTCAATTGACTTTCATCCAAGTCAATGGTCTTTGTGCGCATTGAGCGACCTATTCTTTGTATTCGTGACATCAATAGGTTACTAGTTTACTAATAGTTTTAAGCGGATCTTTATTTCTTGAAGGTATTGTTCTAGCTATTTGTCTCTTTCGCCGCCTTGCATCAGATCAAAGGCGGTAAACATGGCGTTTAACGGTAATCTGTCATAAAAGCGTTACATCACGCCGGCTTGCAATTAAAGTTTAACTGTCCACTCCTACACAATGAAGACAATGATAGTGAGCTACCTGTTCTTGTCCTACGTACGAACCTACCCTATGAACAAGAACTATTATTAAATTCTATGTTTATTGCTACGTGTAAGTGAGAATGAAGATAATTTTGTCAAATTATTTATTTATTAGATCACCAACAAGATTCATAAATTTAGTCATATGGCTCTATGGGTTCGACAGCTATTAACAAAACTGATGAACCAACCAATTTATTATATCGTTTATAAGAATAATAATTCTATACATTTGTAATCTTGTACGAGTGCCTACACTTATATTTTTAATTACCCTTAGTCATAAATGTAGAGTTATTTTAAAGTAAAAAAAAAACACTTCTTAATTTTTTTTGTGAGTCATAAAATACCTCTTCATTGCCGTGTCTGCCTATTTCGTCTGCCTTCCACATACTTTTATTCTGTTACTCTACTGTTCTGATTGTTCTGATAGTATACTGTGCGTCCGATCGGCGGATGGTGACCGCTACAAGATGGTTTGTTGGTCGCTTGGCTGGGCACATGCGTTATTAGGGTTCCGTAGTCTACTAGGAACCCTTATAGTTTCGTCATGTCTGTCCGTCTGTCTATCCTGGCTCGTTCTCCGCCGTTTCTGCACCGATTGCCATGAAAATTGGTGGACAGATGTAATAAAATAGATGTCCAAAAATGTGTAATACAACTCGACCAACATATTTCGTGCAGTTGCCTCAACTAAATAGTACTCGTAATGTAGGAAAATAACTATAACTTCGTAAGCTTCTTTTTCGTAATTTTCTTTTTTGTGTCAAGCGATCGGTCGGCCCATCTTATGGCTACGGAACCCTTTCATGTGCGTGTCCGACACGCTCTTGGCCGGTTTTGTTACTTTGCTGTTCGCGTGGTATACTGTGCGTACGATCGGCGGATGGTGGACCGCTACAAGACGGATTGTTTTGTCTCTGCTTGGCTGAGTTTATGAATTAAGGCACGGATCCATTGGGGTTTGCTGCGTACTTTTAGAATTGAAGTACGCGAAATTACATGGAATCTTTTTCTATTTGAAAAACAGGTGATAAAACTTATAAATTGACTAAACTAACAACACTTGTAAGAAAGCTTTCTGACGTTTCTTTCTGTAGGTACTTATGGTGTGTATTTTTGTGTCTTGAAAAATATTGCTCAACTGAAAAAAAAACCTATTGGCTAAACTTGAATTATAGTGTACAGACAAAGGAATAAATGTGATAATCGTATTCCATACTATAAGATAATCGAGTCAACGTGTGACTGTCCGTTCTAAATAAATACCTATCCTGAGGGCCTACAACGAAACGGAATGCACGACTGAATCTGTATCCCCGTTCCAATCAGACCCACTGTGCGTCTCTTGTTTGGATGGGACAGGCCTTTATTTTTTATTCAAAATTCACAAAGTTACGTGGGTTTTTCGACCCATAATTGGGAAAATAGTAAAATTACATTTTCTCTCAGCTTTGCTAACTACTTAATTGCTAATCCATCTTTAACAATCGTTAACGAAGCGAATAATGAGAAAACTTATGATCAGAGAAATCGCGATCATGCAAATTTATACAGGCGGTTACCATTCATTCATTGTGCCATTCAACTACGAGTATAATATACTTGTAGTTCAAGTTACTATAAAGTGTGTCTCAATAACAGTACTTATTCAATTGCGGTGTCAACAGGCAAACACTTGACACACAAAACCGGTAGTATTATTTTTTTGTTACAACAATAACATTTTCGGTGATACGCATCGCGAATAAAAGAACGCGGGTAACAAACAGTTTTTCCACGAAATAGCACCGCTTCTAGGTTGGCAAAGCCCATTGGAGAAATTGTCATGACCTGATCTTAAAGTAGTGTGTGTACTTGCGTTATGGCATGGGTTTCAGAATCCACGAAAGGTAGGTACCATTTTAGTCTTTATAAACAGGTAAATTTTATGACAACGCTTAATAAGTAGCTCGAAAAGACGAAACATTTGCGCGGTGCAAATAAATGCCCAGCGCCAGCTATTGGTAAACTTTCGTAATCATTAAGCAGAATTAACTCCCTAGGCTTAGGGTAAGCCCTAATCCTAATATTCAATAAAGAGATAATATGACACCTAGGCATTGAGCAAAAACTAGATGTGATAGATAAATCAAACAGCCTTCGAATTCTGAGGCAAGGTTAATACAGGGTTAGTTTTTTTTCTCAAAATAGATTTTTTGTTTTGATCCTTTTTTGTAGGTAGAATCATGTTATTCATCAACAGCCTGTATCTATCCACTGCTGGACGTAGGCGTCCTTAATTCTACGACATTGATATCTCGGGATTTACTCATCTAGTCACTACCAGCGGTTGTTCCTAAAGATCAGAATAGCAGTCCAACGAGGGGCAGGGCGTACTACGATATATTTTATTTAACATAGACTTGTTTAGCAGGGCGCACTAGGCCGCTGATTACAGTTGCTGACAGTGAATAAAAAAGTAAAAATATTATTATATTCATTTTCAGAACCTGCCAAAAATAACAATAAGTGCTGAAATTGGACAACCTCGTACTACGCTATGCTTGCTCACCGCAGTGTCCGCTCATAGATACATCTCTACAATAGATTGTCGGTTTCTCAATATTTTTGATGTGCTTCAAATATGCCACGGAACACTAACTCCAAATTTTAGTTCCGCGCGGAAGGTTTCCACAACGAACGATTCAAATAATTCCCTAAGTAACTGTTGGTGGCGATCCGCGTTCGTGGCTCGTATAATACACATGCGTTATTGCAGTCATCATCATTAAGGTGGCTTTCCAGTTTCCACCATCGTCATCTCCCTTCACTTCATGTATCTTCCATAACAAACCTAATGTATTAAGCATAGAGATAAAAGACCCTACTGGTATCATTTATAACATACTAGCGGCCGCCCGCGACTTCGTCCGCGTGGAAAAGTAACTTTTTAAACCCCCCTTTCAACCCCCTTTTTTCGCATAAAGTACCTATGTTCTTTTCTCAGGGTCTAGATATTTGTATTACCAAATTTCATTTAAATCCTTGTATAGTTTTGGCGTGAAATAAGAGCAGGCAGACAGACAGACCAAGTTACTTTCGCATTTATAATATTAGTATGGATTTTGTTCAACTACTTATTGCTACTTTTAAAATTTTAAATTGATTTCGCTGCTAATAGCCAAAGGTACAACTCGTCCAGAAAGCATAGAATTAGGCGACATCCCAAGAACCTATACTTTAATCTAGGGAGTTTATATTATGTGATAGGTGCCAAACGAGCAGACGGATCACCTGATACTAAGCGATTACCGCCGCCCATAGACACACCAGTAGAGTCCAAGAACGCTGCTAACTATTAACTCCCTTCCCCCCAATTGGGCCTCCGGTACCCTCACTCGACGAAACACAGCGCAGGCGCTGCTCCACGCCGGTTTACTGTGAGGTCGTGGTATCACTCGTCGCGGTCGTGGTTTATAAACTGGAGAGGGTTACATATTGACTAGGGGTGTCCCTCTAATAAATAAAACATTATGATTTAGTATTGTTATTCTATCCCAATATTCGGTCTCTATAACTTGGAGTTAAATTAAGTTTATCTGTCCGTATATCTATTCTCCAACCTTTTGTCCCGGTGCTTGTCCAAAAAGGGCGTGGGTTGTATGTATGGGGGTGTTTTTATCGTTTCTATTAATGAATGTTATCTTCTATGCTATTCCAAAGTATTGTTTTATGACAAAAAATTATCTACCGATCGATACAGTTTTACAAATATTGGTCTATTATTTACACTGTGGCCTCCAACTGCCAATTATGTATGAAACTTGTATGGTATAATTATAACTAAAACAGATAATAGGCACCATGTTCTTGGCAGCGGATGTGTGATTCCTCTGTACAATCACAGGAAACATCTTAGACCTTGCTTAATAAAGTCGGCGTGTCGGTTGAGCACCTTGGGCGTAGGCAAAGATGCATAAGTTCAAGGTAGACCGATGAATTCATCTCCAACAAATAATTCGCTTACTTTCCCATGATATAGTGCCGAATTATTACTTTGCTGATGATGCGATACAGGTGTTATACATCTCTATAATTTATTGACATACGTTCCTGGCCAAATCTTTATAAAAGATTTTTTTTATGGAGCACGAGATAATTTTTAAACGTAGAACATACATAATGCCAAAACAAAAGAATCGTCTTGCACCCAACACGAATCCTCGTAGCGCCATCTAGTCTTTAGAAAAGACATCAACTACTAAGATACTGTAGCACAGTGCTACGCGGCATGCTACGAATTACCTATGTAATACGTAGCACGTAGTACAGATAGGAAAATGTAGATGTCACTGTACTGCAGATATGAACATTGGGAGATATTTTTATTAAATTTTCGCGGGAATCAACTGACTAGACTCAAACTATTCAAACAAGTTTGCGTGTCACTTTTATTATTGTAAATGATAATTGAATTTTTATTATTGTATCTGACAACTATGGATTAGTATGACTTTAAGGTTAATTTAACACAAACAATTACTAAACCGCACTCTACAAGAAGTCCTTTATTGTCATCAACGATGATTCAGATTGAAGTCCATATTTTTTCCTATAAGTAGTTATAATAAGTGAGGTAACTTCCCTATACCTACATAATACGAGAATGGAATATCGATGAAATTAAATTTCCTTTATGTTATAGAAAATGGCTTTTACGTATGACTAACTTGGCGCAATCTCAACTCGAGACTCTAGGCACCCCTAGGTAAGAAACATAAACCTAAACCTTTTCGTATCGGATTGGAGTTGGTTTAGATACCTAAATAAATATTAGGTAAGTATATTAATAAATTATAAAATTTGTACCAAAATTAATGTTTAACAAACTTCATTTAATTTATTAATGGTCATTGGTAATATTAAATAACCTATACAGCACAAATTAAATGATGGTTTAATTATCAATCAATAAACTTTAATTATCTTATTTAACTTTTAATGATATTTTAACTACCTAATCACGTATCGGATTTTGCACTAACAATAAAATATGAAAATCACAGGTGTAAGTACAGTGTGCTGCAAAAACATGACACACTTTAGTAGACCTTATAGTGATCGCTACCTTCTTACAGGGAATGTATAGTATTTGTGTGAAGGTTTAATGTTAACATTCTGCAGCCCACTGTACATTTTGTACCTACTCGTAGTAGAATCGGTCACATTTCTCTATGTGATTCGCACCTCTATGCCAAACATAGGACAGATTATAGTACCCAACGCGTGGTTGTCTGTACATAGTGTGTCTAGTCTACAATTTCTATCCAGGTGTTGTTAAAAGTAAAAGTTACCTACTTGTTTTACATTCAGTTTAGTGCTACTATCGCTTGATACAGTCAACGTTACAGCTAGTCGGTGAAAATGAAAATTCTTTATTCAATTTAAGTCCATACAGAACACTTGTGAATGTCAAATATGGGTAGGTACCCTACACCTATAAAATCTACCGCTGGTTCAGAATGCCGTTTTCTTTTGTCGGTCTTGTTTATTTTTTAACCGACTTCAAAAAGGAGGAGGTTCTCAATTCGACCCGTATGTTTTTTTTATGTCTAAAATCTACACGGGAGGGGAAAATAGTCAACGAAGTTCCACCATGTAACGACGAAACACTAACAATACCTAACTTTGAGAGCTGTTCAAACATGTGTCTCAATCATAAAGTTGACTTGGAAAGCATTTTGAGCAGCATTAAAAATATTTGAGTTGTAGTTTCGTTTTGTTTGAAAGTTGCGTGAGATATAAATAAAGACAAGTTTTTGTGGTTCATTAATTTCCAATAAACTATGTAAATATGGAAGAATCATCCGTCAAAACTCACCAATGTTATTAAAATACCATTCCAAAAAAGGTGAGATGCTTTCAAGCATATGTGATACGTAAATTGAAAACTTAGGGCGCTAATTCATCAAATCTTAAAACTTGAAATCATCGGTTTCGTCCGTTCAATTACAAGTAAGTACATAGATTATAACACCCAAATGTATGGATGTATGGTATTTACAAAATTACTATTCGTGTTTAAACAGCTGTTCAATAGATTGTGCCACCCACCATTTATGTAGGTATGTCATAATAATAATGACACTTAACATGCAACAAAAAATCAAGAGACTTGAATTTTGTAACGAAATAAAATAATATACTGCTGTGGACTGTACTCTTACATATTCATTGTTTTAATTACAATGACAATTTGCAAGCATTAGATTTGGTAATCTATTTTGTTCTAATGCGTATTAGTACAACTACAACCTGGAATTAATTATTATTTAATATGTTGTGGTTCTTTCATTAGTGTTTATTAGCAATTTGATGTAACTTCGTAAACAATTGTTTGCTTAATACGAAGTGAGCTAAGGCCTAGACCGTGACCGGCAAAAGTAGTAATGACTAAAATTACGTCAAATAGCACATAAGACTCAAATTGGCAAATTAATAACAGACTCACGAGTAGTTAGCTTTACAGTGGAACTCGTGTAACTAATCTTTAAGTATACTATAGCAGCTAGTACACATTAAACGAACGATAAGAGAATCGCATTGCTAGTAAAATCGTGGAACTAAATCGAATTCTTAATTCAGAGGAAATATTATACAAACTAAGACAGACCGTGATGGTATACCTACTCGAAAACCTAAGAGTATCAGATTAAAATACAAAAATACTAACCAAATAAAACAGAAAAATAAAAGAATTAAAGAAAATGATTACACACAAAATAAATACCTACTAATGTAGTATCGAAATTTTTGAATACCTAACTACCCAATGTGTTTACCTAATATACATACAGTTGTTTCAATAAAGAGAAAACAAGATTCCTACCTGGGTTTGCTGGCGTCCTGCGTCGCCTCGCCGCTCTCCTCACAACCGGTCGACACCAAAGAGTCCATTTCACTTCCCGAGTCCCACCTCGGCCTATGAGGCACCGACCGAGGGACCCTCCCGTCGTCCTCTGTGTCCCTGTCACTGCTCGTCGGCGGGAGGTTCGACTCGTCACTCTCCGGAGGCACCTCCACTTTCACCTCCCGATTGAACGCACCGATCATCGTCACATCCCTAATATCGTCCGAACACGTGAAAGGATGGGTCAAAGTTCTGCGTATGTTGCTCTTCCTATGTTTCACTTTCACCGACCCCTCCGATAGAGAACGCTTGCTCAATTTGCCATCGTTTTTCGTGTCCCCCCGCGTACATTTCAAGTCTGATGGCGATAAAGATTTCTTTCTAGAATTTCGCCTTTTGTTACATCTTTTTTGTCTGCTCGATTCACGTGTTGTCTGCATCGTGGTTGCATTGGTGGGCTCTGGAACAAAAAATGTTAAATGATCATGTGAACCTCGAATCATCCGCGGGAATACAAAGACTTGATAAATCTGATAAGTTTGTTAGTAAGATGTTAATTGATTAATTATATATTGTTTTAGAGATCTACGTGAAACGTCACATATCATTATTTATACAGTAGGTACATATTTGAAATGTGGCAATTTTGTCGCAATATGACATTGTTTACCGCTGCGCAGTTAAATAATTGCAAAAGATTTGTGGGATTATTAGGATCTTGCTGCGGCTTTTTAGGGTTCCATACCCAAAAGGTGAAAACGGACCCCATTTTCACTTAGACTCTACTCTCTGTCTATTATCTCTATCTCTGTCTCTGTTAGAGTTATATCTCATGAACCGTTATATCAGGACATTTATTTTTATAAAACCAGCGCGATATTTTACATCGCATTCATTACACGGGCTTAGATCCTGTACAGATATCAGGCAACGGAGGAATTACAAATATAATCAAGGTATGAATACAATATTTGAACAACGGTATGACGTAAAACCAATAAATGTATGTTTCTAAGGAAATAGCCACAATCAATAGGATAGCCTTGGTCGCTCTGCGGTCACGAGACATAAATCTGTATAATGCTGTGTTTCTGCATAAATCTTATCAAAACCTACAACTTCAAGAAACTGATAATTATGCGCTCCAAAATATTAATTTTTATATTTTTTGTAATGTGCTTCAACTGATAATGCATTAAAAAGGTAAATGTACAGACAAATCGTAATAATTACTGAAAAGTGGTCTAATTCTTGATGCTGCTTCTCAAAAAAAGAGTTGGTGAAGGAGGAAAGGGCACACACAGTTTAGGAACCTACTTAAAGCTGAGCCCCTATGTACAAGCTTACATTCATCCCGCATCTTTTTTAGCCAGAAGTTAGCACATCTCGATTAAACTCTTCTACGGGACCACTAATGAATGCAGGGGTAATAGGGTGCCTAATAATTAATCACATAATGCAATAGCTAACGCAAACTTACATCGTAGCCTGTCATAAAATACATCGTTTAAACATAATTGCATTGGTTACCTATCGTTGCAATGCTTTAACACTAGCTAAATGGAAACAGCTGTGTTTTCTCCCAACTGCCTACTGTCGTCCGCAAGTAATGCATTTCAGATTAGCCAAGGCAGCCGTTTTAGTCGGTTCTATTTGCACACAATGGTGTCACTTTAATCTTAGCGCTGCACGACGATTCCAGTGTCCCGACTTATGCGGGACGTTTGGATTTTAGATTGGTAGTCATAGGCGTGTCCCGATCGTTTTCCCGAGTTTTTTGTCTACTTTAAACGAGATTTTTGACAACATAAATAAAATTCTAACAGCCGAAACGATAAATCGTTTCTGTATAAAAATATTTATATCTATAAATGTAGTGTGTAAGACTACACTTTTTTTTCGTAGTATTTTAAATTGGCTCCGCTGCTACCGATGGTAAGCGAAGTGCACCCAGTTTGCTATGTCAAGACAAGAAACCTAGAGTAACAGTTCGGTAAAGGCCAGTTTTTTTATCTTTAGTTACATTTTGGTTAATTTACTATAGTTAACTTTGACATTTAATTAGGAGCCATGGTAAAAGTGACAGTTTATTGGTTGTAATATGACTATTGGTTAAGGCTGCGCATGGCGAATTTTCCATCTCAACTTCTGTCAAAACCTTTCAAAAATTGACAAAAACGTCATTTCCCGAATTCCCCTTGCACGCTCTTAAGCTAATAAATCTCCGAAAAAATGTAATGTCTATATTTGACTATTGGTTACTTTTTTAGCCATTAGTTAAGTGACTATGGATAAAAAAATCAGCCCTAAGTATACTGCACGAAACCATAAAGCCATCCCGATTCATTCAAGTCCCGATCAGTTTCACTTTCCGTCCCGAAATTTATTACAATGACTGCACCCTAATCTTTGTTAAGCAGTGTGGGCATAATCGAGTCTGTTAAATCACGAATAACATTACTCTTTAAGGCTAACATTGTACAGCGCAGATTAGGATATTAGAAAGTAGACAGTAGTTTATGGGACATTTGTTTTCGTAACGTTAATTTTTGAAGAGTTTATTATGCTACCTATATGTGTAAGCAAATACTGACTGCGGTGGCTAATCTCAAGTCTCAACCATTAGCGAAGTAGGCGGAACATCTTGTAGTACATAATTTAAGCACTTACTTTCCGATTTTCTGAGTTTATTCTAGCTTCTACACAATGTTATCAATTTTGATTGATTTGGTTTTATGTTGTACAGAGACTGTCATAAGACAAATATATTTTGGAAGGTCTGATACTTGAACTGCTTGGGCCTAACTTATTTTCCGCACTCATTTGATTGCCTACTTGAGTTCAATAGCATAATTGTGTTTTTATTTTACCTACGAATACTGATGGACAAAAAGTACTTTTAAGTAGTTATATCTACTTGAGATATCACGTTCAAAGTATACTTGTATGAAAGAAATGTCAAGCACCACCTTAAAAGGAGTCAAGTGGTAGGTTAACAAAAAAGTCACTTTCGTATTTTACGTACGAAAGTGCTTTTTGACGCAGTTGGATCCAAAAATTCAAATAGGTAGTGAAAGTTACAATATGTCATTTGAAAAGTTTGCTTTTTTGACCTAAGTACTCGTACGCAACTTTACCTCCAATAATTATAACTACAACTCAATTCATAGACCCTCTTTGCTATTATTACTGAGCTTGTTTGGCTTAAGTAGTAAAACTTGTAAGATAAATTACACGCAAGCAGATGAAGTTACCATGTTCGAATTTAAGTAAGTTCATAGCCTCTATTTATTAGTAAGTTTGTTACATTACACTGACAGTCGAGTACAAATCTATGTGCGTATCTTTACCATTCGCTCGGCCCGTGAGGAAAAACATCGTAAGGAAATCTGCAGGTTTCGGATAATTTCTGAAACGTGTAACCATGATTCAGTTTGTCTGGTTACCCTGCTTAAAGGGTTGCGAAGGTCAGACGGCAGTTGCTTCGTTTTAATTACCAAACTCCCCAAATCCTGAAAAATGGTCTAAGTATACCCCGGGCTCCAAAGCGTCAGCCTTGGATGCAACCGGGTATTTTTTTTTATTAGACAATAGGCCAACGCTTGACCACAATCGCACCTGATGGAAAGTGACGATGAGGTCTAGGATGACACGCGTTGCCTAGAAGATGCCTGTTCACTCTTGCCTTAAAGATATCCAAATTAGTTAGTAAGTATTACACGGTAAGATGAGTAGTAGTTGATACACTTACAATCCAATTAATTGACAGCTACTTTTTGACCCAGTTAAACTTGTTAGCAAGATAAAACTGAGACTACTTTTTTCCTTTTCCACGTTTCTCACGCTCACTCGATTAATTTTATCACATGAAGCATCTCTTTGGGAGCAAGAATAGCACAACAAACAAGAAATACGGTTAACGATAAAGCACTATAAACAGTTGGTCCTAACATACTTGCAAGTCTGTGACTAGAAAGAATAATCTTTATCTATACTTTAAAAAGCGACCAAGTGCGATTCTGACTTGCCAATGAAGGGTTCCGTATTGATTAATGGAAAAATAAATCCGTTTAAAAAACTAACTAGAACTCGTTAAAAGTAATTTTCGGTGGTAATTTTATAGTATCCATACTTACTATATACTATACTATCTATCTGTATCTGTTTGTCTTTCTTTCACGGTAAAACGGAGAGACGAATTGGCGTCATTTTTTAAGTGGAGATAGTTGAAGGGATGGAGAGTAACATAGGCTACTTTTTGCCCCTGGAACTGTGCTACCCCGAATTTAACGCGAGCGAAGCCGCGGGCAAAAGCTAGTAATATATGTATATTGTTTAAATTTTACATCCTCTTATTTTAAAAGTTAGAGGTGGAACCTTTTCCAGTTCGAAAGTGTCTTCTCAGGCATACTATTCAGTTAAGACAAAAACTGAGCTTCTCGGACTCCATCGCTCCCTGATTTTGGCACTATCGTCGACCAATCGTGACACTGAACGACCTTCATACCTACAATGTATAAGTAAAACCATCATAGTCCAAATTCAAAAACATTTTAATTCAGTTATGTATTACAAAATACCGCAGATTCTCACAATTCATTATAATTAAGAATACAAAAACAAGCTACTTCATACGAGAATTTACTCAAAACTCGAGCAAGGTGCCCTTGCCTTCGTGATGCTATCTCATGTGTGAAAAGCACCAATTAGTTAGACGCCTATGACGTTACAATTATGCAGTCACAATCACAGTCCACATTACTTCTATGAATAACTAGAATTTAAATAATAGTAGAGCATCATTTTCTCACAGACGCTAAAAACATTCTTAAGTAATTCATTATCATATCAACTTTCTACAAAGGAGCTGCGAAAATATCTACATAATTTTACTGGGACAAGGTATTTAAAACTTTGAACTACATGCGATCGGCAAATGCAACGATGATGCAGTTACGAAGCAAAACGTAATTTTCTTAATAAAAACAACCAGACTTATGGAAATGTTCGCGAATTAGCGGCATTTTCAATGGAATCTAAATGTAAATTAAACCACGTAGGTATTGTTTTATTTACGAAAGAAAAATACCTTAGATGTTAACCGCAACCGCAAACCGAAGAAACTTCGTAAACGACACCACTCCGATATCACTTCACAAAACAAACATAGCCAGCACACGCAAATTGAAGAACATACAAGATCGCACTGATAACGCGTACATTATAACCTTATCGAGTTATCACGATGCTGCTATCTTTGCTAAATTAACATGATCACAGATAAAACTAAGATTTTTTTTCCCGCGCGAAGACGCGGCTTTCGCGTGGTATTTTCTGGTAGGACTGAGGCGTTGCACGTATTCAGCCTGTAGGCACGTAGGCTTGTAGGCGCAGGTGGTTGTTTCAAAAATTAAAAAGTTTAAAGGTCGACGTCACGGTCGCGGTCCCGCGGCGTTCGCCCGCGAAGGCGTCGAGCGTCTGGCCGCAACGGTTCGGTAAACTAAACTGTCTGGCTCGACTTCGCGCAAACTGTACCATCGCAGGCGTTTGCTATAAGATCGCATTTATCTTGCAGAGATCGGGTGCGGTGCATTAAGCAGATGGAATTTGCTTAATGATGCTAGTATTTGTCAAATCGGGGATGTTTCACTTTATTAACACAACTACAATATAAAATTTGTTAGTGTATTTAACTATCATAACCTAAAACTTATCATATCTCTAATCTCTCTCTTTTAGCGTGTAATTCCTGGTTGCGTCCAATGCTAAATTGCTTCCTGAATGGAACGGATATGGGAAGTCTGGTAATTGCATTGAAGCGACCGTCGTCTGCACTTAGGGAACCTTCTACAGTGGAAACAGACTAACAGAATCATGGTTACAGAAACTACCCGAAACGTGCAGGTTTTCTCACGATGTTTTCCTTCAACGCCGATCTAATGGTAGAATATGAATTTATGTGGATTTGAAAAATCTAGAGAGGCATGCTCCAACTCAAACTACGACCCTCGAACGGATGGCGCGTAACTGAGTTACTATCGCTCTTATTGTTTGTCTATTCTTCCATATTAAAATGATTTAATCAAATACACTTTTTCTCAAATAATAATGTTAATTGTTCATGATGCAAAATTCAGTTACCTATTTTGTCTCATTTTGCAAGGCACAAAAATGAAAGATTTATTACGAGTACAAATGGGGCTCTTTTTCTATATTGATAAGTCGAAGAATGTAGAAGTCAGTCACGTATAAACGAATGATAAAATACCTATTACAATCATTATGACACATTGAAAATATTATGCCTCTTTATTATGCAAGGATGATCGTTTTATTTTATTAGTAGGTACCTTTTCGCCTTTTGCTACCCTACAAAGAGAGAGTAGAGTTAAATGTAAAATTAGCCAAATAAATAAATACCTACTATGTCTCATACAGATAATAAAGTTGTAGGTAATGCAGGTCTATTTTTCACGTCCTTAGTTATTTATTATTAGAATGCGAGAAGTTTGCTTTGTCTCATAGACCAAAATCGGAATTTATGCTGTTGTCAATGTTTGTCATGTAAATTTAGACAATATTTTGGATTCTCCGTTGCATTTACTTAGACTTTGGACTTCTTTAACATTTATTACGTCATCTCAGAGATTTTAAATACGTACCTACGTAACAGTTGTAGACTTAGTTATTTAATAATGAATAATGTAAAATTTCAACAGACATTCCTCGATTGAAACGATTTTGACTATTAAATGTACGTCTATGTGAAAAATTGATTGGTTTTGCGATTGTCTCGGTAGTTTGTAGTTTAATTAAAGTCATGTCTCGGTCTATTGTTGTAACAATAAACATAGCGTGTTCTGCTACGCTACCAGATTTAATGTCAATTCTGTCAATATGATAAGTTTGACAACACAATGCACAAGGAATTTTCTGACGCAAACTCAGGTAGGTAAATGGCGCAGAAATATTTTCATTTGACTCTGTCGTTTTTGCCGCCTGTCCATATTCGCCGTCGTTGGTCCGAGAATGTAGTTAGAATGTAGCTGGCGCTATAAAAATGCTGTACTATTATCCATTTCAACTTAACTGACTTGGATCTTGCGTGATCTACTCGACACTGACTGCACTAATAATAATTGGGTTTAGTTGTTATTGATTCGCGAGCTGTAACTTGCAGTCAGTCAAGACATTGTTCTAGCGATCTTTCTGTTATAATATCTTGGTTTATTACTTTTGCAATTTATTCTTAAGTAAATAATACACTTAAAAGTAATCGAAGGATTCAGGTGGGACTCGAACCTACAACCTTCCACATACGGTGGCTGTTTTACCAATTTAACTAACCGAACCCCTTACCAAGCCGACGAATTTTGTAAGTGCTTGCTTTGCCATGAGCTGACGACTATTGTTTTCTCAATTTTCAATTCAGTTTTACGAGGCCCTTCGTAATTTACCAAGTTAGTAGTTACTCTCGCCTCTTACACGGTTACATCTGTTGAATCATTTGTAAGAAGCATCCGTCATTAACATTAAACGCATTCCCAGTATAATTAAGTCTGTTCGTTGAATAGGCGAACAGTTACGTCGATAATAACGCTGGAAGTATGGCAAGTTCACCTTCCCATGTGTTCCCTGTGCGTTTCCCATGGCCCAGAACAATGATCTGTAGGGTTACCGATTTTGAAAACAAAAGAGAATAATAAGGAAATTATCACAGTATCTCAAAAACATTGTTTTTTTTTTCTTTGGGAATATCTTTATATTCCGTCTATACCTGTCTATCCAAAGGTGTCACACAGCGCTTATGAAAGGGGAACGCCCGCTTCGTTTTAGGCCCTCTGACCCGTTCAGTGTGGGTGATGATGTCCCTAATCATAGATAGTAGATAGCATCGATTTAGCACAAAATGATCCTAAGTCAGTACTAGAATCTATTTATGCATGTACCTTTATAAGAAGGGCATACTTAAGTCCTTTTTATTTAAACCAAAAGGTTTAAACAGAAATCCTGATTGCAATAATTGAACGCAAACTTCATCATCATCATCAACCTGTATTTTGATCCCACGGCAGGGACACACACAACGCAAACTTGCTGAATTTCAAACAGATCAAAGAATGTTAAATTATGACTCTCAAGAGAAAAATATCTCTTTTGCTACGGGTCGCTAAGCCAGCGTAGTAGTTATTTCTTCCCCAACGAATAGAATAAAAACTAGTCTGCGACTCTATATTCTCGGGCCATCGGCCCTTCGACGTACATACCAACTATAACGTACTATGTAGAAACAAAACCTATCTCTCTGACTACTGGTCTCATTGGAATAAAATTGAATTCTACAAAGTAACAATCTACAGGTTAAGTCTTTCTTGATTATTTACACTTAAAGCAGCTTTCAAATCCTTGCAATTGTGTAATAGACTCAAGTGTTTCGCATTTGGTTCATTTTACACGGCTTTTAAGATTAATGTTATTTTCATAGTTTAGTCTGACTTCAATAAAATATCATGACTGGTGGAAATACGTGGTGTATTGCTTCATCGGGATTTAAAAGGGAACCTTGTGTAAAGATAGAAGAAAAAAAAATTTGAATCAATTCGTTACGCGATTACTGATCGATGTTACGGTTAATGCTTATTTATTTAAGATACTATTTGTAATAAAAAGTAATGCCATTAAGTTTTACTACTTTTAAATATTAAAGTCTACCTTTTTTAATAAGATACCATTATATATAAGTAGAAAGCCATTTAGGGTTTAATCCGTGATTTGGTTGATTTCTAATCAAATTATGTAAAACTAACTTTGTCAATTAAATTAAGGTACCTAGTGCAGAATGTGGAGTGAAATCAATTTAGACGTATTATTTTATGAAGGGCATAATTGGATTTAATCAAACTTTCATATCTAAGAACATAGAGACATAATTGCTGTTTACTACTTTTTTCCACGAACCTCAGTTTTATGGCACGGTTTACCTGCAGCAGTGTTTCCCGTCAGCTACGACTTAGGGACCTTCAAAAGAAGAGCTTACTCCCTTCTAAGACGCATATCAACGACTCTTCTGATATCGCAGATGTTCACGGTCGGTGGTGATTACTTACTTACCAACAGATGGACCCTCGTTTGTTGCATAAAGAACTTCACCTTTTTGTCAGACTGTAAATGATATTTTATCTAGACGTCATTACTCGTCTCATTAGATTTCTTCTCACATGTGACTTATTTAATGTTTAGATGTTCTACTGAGGCCTTACAGTTTCAAATCAAGTGCCCTGCAGTAATAATAATTGCAGTAAAGTGATGCCTGTACGGTATAAAACTGCAAAACGCAGTCATGCCTAAAAACCAATAACGCCGGTTCGACATTCGTTCACACTTATCAGTTCATTAGCACTGCGAAAAGTAAAAAACTGGTTACATACATGCGCCTTACTTGAGCATTGATGGTTCCGCGTATGCGCATAAAATTGATCAGAAAATGTCGCTCTCCTTCGATTTCATGACTTTCAGCCCAAAAATGGTAATAAAGGAAAACAAGAAACTGTAACAACTATTCATATAATTTATACCACAAGGGCTGACTGACGTGATTTAATCACGATCACTATTGATTGTGACGGGAAGAAAAGCTTAACGTGTCGTAACGATTTCTCCGAAACAAGTGGGATGATATCGATGCTCAAACTTTTTACCCAAAATTTGAATCCACAAGCCTTCCTGGTTGTAGCGACCCTTAACATAGAGGGAGTTTTGTAATTTATACTTATTTACGTAAAATATTATCATCGGAAGCATTTGTTACAATCTTTGCTCACTCGAAAGGTAAATGGGTACCTAAAGGTGTACGGGTGAATTTCTAAAGTTGTACAAGCACCTATGAAATTTCATATTCTACTCGTATAAGTATGCAATTGCATATTACATCGTGAGGAAACCTGCAGCTTTGATAGTTTCTAAATCGCGTTAAGCATGATTAAGTCTGGTAGCCCTGATAAAGGTCAGATGACAGTCGCTTCATTGTCATTATCAGAGTCCCCAAATTATAAATCATGGTTAAAGTGTACCCCGTGCTCCGAGACCGCTTTGGACGCAACTAGGAACTACACGCCAAGTTGAAAGAAAGACTCGCAATATTATCCTATACTAAAGACCGCAAAATTCAATATTTAGTTCTAGGTAATTATCATCATAACATTCGTTCAAATATCGCGTGTCCCACAAGTCTAGAATATTTACTGAATGGTCTACTTAACGTCAGTATATTACATAACTGTCATTTACTAAATTTCCTAATAGATAATATCTGGTTACATGACATAACGTTCTCTATGCATTATTGATTACTTTGGTTTTAGTTTTGTAAGTTGTCTAATAGGTAACGTACGGGTAATGCGATGTAAATAACGTATTTAAAAAAACTTCGGATAGTTTAAGTGGGATTCGAACCCACAACACTTAACAGTATCATACTTTTATTTATTAGGCATAGGTAAGCATTTAGCTACACTTGCCAACTCTGTATCACAATTATATCTATCTTCTTTTCCCTTTAGCTTTTGATATTAAATTACGTTAGCCCGCGAAAGACAGTCATGTAGATAGATCAATAACAGCTAAGTACGTACAAAATAAGACAGACATAATTCTTTGTTCGTTTTATACAGAAAACTTACTATGCACACTACGTACAGTTTGGGAAACGGTTATATATTTCTAGACTCTAGCTCTACGTATTGTAGAAGCATAAGTAACGCAAACTATTTTCTACCTTCTAAAGTACTTTGTAAGTGCTCGACTTTTACAATCTTTCTCAGTAAAATGCCGTTCCACTTTTTATCGCTAATTTAATGATTTGCTATGACATTGAGTCAGCAGTAATGAAGTGTGAAGATCGCGACAAAAGTTATAAATGCATTGTAGTGGCAACTTTTTTGTTGCAGTCGTTACGGAGGGTGGGTATAACCTATGGAACGGAAGTAACAAGAACTTACCTCAATCTTAAGACTTTTGTGGTTCCTTATTTTAAAATTACTACGGAACACCTCTATGGGTATGGTCCAATAATCACATAATAGTCTATCTGCCTGTATTGGAATCTAGGTAGATACCTAGACCTGTCTATCTAAACTATTTGTGATTACACAAACGTGCAGGAGAGGCACAGATTTAAATGTCACAAATAAACCCTTTATGTTAGATTTTTCACATCTCCATTATCATTTGCCAATCCAATCTCAGACCTTAGTTGCGCATTAATGTATATTAGGTGTTAACACGTGAACCCTCTGTTTAGAGTCCTACTCGCACTTTTGGCAGTTTTAAATAAAATATCTAATAACAGTAAGAAGTTGTCTGTCAGGCTACTTGCAAGATCATAATATTATATACATTACGTCATAGTGCAATGTGCACTAATTTGTGTCTGTAGTTTCGTACGAATGTATCTCAGGCAGATGATCTTTTTTTCAGGCCTACTCCATGCGTGGGCAAGTCGGCTGAAGGTTAAAAACATTTTGAGCCCACATACATACAGAACCATGAGCATTGTTCACAGATTTGTCGCCTTGATCATGTTGATTGCCATTCTCTAACACATGAGACAAGGCTACATTTCATTCAAATTAATGGTAAGTGATGCAGAAAAAATGCTTTTAATACAACGCAGTCGGTCGTAGGTTCAGTACCTATCTACAGAACGCTGAGTATTAAATAGTATCCGGTAGGAAGTGGTGACTATGTATTTAGGGTTCCGAATCTCAAAAGGAAAAACGATCACTTTGTTGCTAATGTGATAAAAATACCCTTTTCTCACAATACAACACGTATCAAATTATTATACTAATGTTCTCGAAAATATCAATTTTTAAGTCATTCTAAATCATCTGTTTAAGCAGCATATTTTATTTAAAAAAATCCCATATTTCTTCACCATTTTCGCAAAAACGTTACACATAAGCCCTCACAAGAAGAAAGTTTCGTCACACAATGTCTAATTTATTTTTACGCTCGCTAGATACTGAAAAGCTATAGGTACCATACATAACTTTTCGTCTTTTTAGAAGCAAGAAGACATTTCAATAAGTGGTAAAATAAAATACTTTGATGATTTTTTTTTCTGAACAGTTGGTTCAGAATCGCAGAACACCGTGCGCGATTCCGACTCGCACTTGATCGGCTTTTTACCCTTAGTCCAGTTTCCTATAATTATTTCCATCCTGTCTATGTTTTTGCTGTTGAATTGGCAATGCAAGGAGACACTATCCATTCGCTAGGACCAAGATATCTCAGTGCTAGCGAGGGTATATTATAGAGGTTGATGAGAATGACAAAAGACATCTCAATACTAACACATCAGTTTGATAAATCTAGGTTTCCATCATTGTGACGGTGCAAGAGTACATTGCACCGTCAACTCTTACTCCTTAATCAGTCAACATATTTAATTAACGTATGATTAGAACTAATGAGCAACAACATGGTCTATAATTTTTTATAATTAACTCCTATTATGTAAATACTGTAACTTATATTTAACATCTATTAATTTTATCTTGGTCATTGCAGTTATTAAAACTTCTTATTATATTGACGGTTACACGTTAGTCGCTCACTTCACTTCTTCTATTGCGAGCCTAATTTTTTTGTTTAATATCACTCAATACAATACGGATTGGGCGTGTGAATCTGATATTAATAGAGTACTTTCATACTATTGATTACGTAGTCTTCGTTATATCAGAGGTTAATCGTGAATGAGAAAGTAGTAAGAGCTTGTGTGATCTATGATTTGTTAAGAAAAATGAGTCACTCCCACCCATTTAGCTAACAAGCAAATGAGTAAAAGATGATCGTGTTAATATTTTAATAAATAGATATCGATTAAATACTAGGGAAAACAAAGTTTACAAAAAATACAAATAAATAGTTTTTTCTAAGACGGCCAAATTAACTAATATCATACATACAGCTTTAGAAACTCTTTACCTACCTACTACGCTCAAAGTAGCAATACGTGTGATAACGAGAAGGTAAGTAACGATCGATCATTATAAACAATGCGTTTTTGCAAACGTTTAGTGCATAGGCGTCATTCAGGATGTCAATCGTTTACGATATAGCTATGATTGTAACGATTAATCGTACCGTATGCGGGGCTCTTAAGAAACCCTGCTCTAGATACTGTATGTATGCAAAACAAAAATCATTACTCCTATCTTATCCATGCACGATCTCGCTCCGGTAATTTAAGCAAAATCAATACACGAAGCAAGTCATGCATAAAATCAATTAATAGGCATACGTAGATATTGCCTAACAATCGTGTCATCAAGGACAATCGGCTCACGAGTTGGGTCACCAACTTGCATGTCATGCAACTGACTGATCTGACGATCAGCGTCATGCATGATCCTGTTTGGCGACAAATTTTGCGTGGGCGACTCAACCGATACACTGTTTGTTCAACCTTCGAATTGGAAACGGCATTGAACATTCGATATATTCAATGTTCAAAAATAAAATTCGACTCCATCAAAATGAAAATTTGGTGGAAGGAAGCTTGCAAAGGTACCAATAATTTTAAAGAACATATGCCACTCCAGGGGACTTGCATTCGTATTGCAGAACTTCAAAAACCAAAGGGTTAGATTCGATTAAACTATAGGCAAATAAAATAACAAATATTTTTAACCTAATACCTATCTGCTTTGAACACAACATGTCATGTAAGTAATAATTATGAGTTCAAAGAGCTGTTAGGTCTAACTTTTTGTTTGTCTATTTATCTGTGTCTGTATTTGCGTCGTAAAACCAGTTTGTTCCGATCAACAGGGAAATGTTCGAATGAACATTTACCGATTAATTTGTATCTGCATGAGTGCAAGTCAATTAATCAATCAACGGGTTTTAGGTATTCGTCCATTGCTTGTATGCTTCCTGTACGATGCGCGATAGATTTACTAAGGAACGTAAAAAGTAACATAGTTTTTGATTTGATTCGTAATTAATTTGAAGTACACCAATTTTCTACACTTACTTATAAGGCTATAATATGCGTGTTCCTCTCATTAGTACAAATTTGATCGCATTTTATAATGAATGAGTTTTGTACAGATATGGCAACTATGGCAAATGATCGTTTATCAAAGTGATTATAATAAATGATAGATACAATTAGGCCAAGATTTTTTTAAATACCCGATAATTGATGCTGTGACCTTTCATTCTCATAGACAACTAGGGACGTAACCATGAAATCGTAAGAAATGTTAAATGAACTATACTAAATTAATTTAATTGTAACGTATTAACTTATTTAAATAATGAATGAGAACTACTACTAATTCTTAAAACAGATCCGTGGACAATAAGGATATATGTATTAGCTCATGTACCCACTCGTATATAATGAGTGTGTTCTAACCGTCTTGTTGCACTCAATAGAAATAAAGTCTTATGATTGTAAGGAAATCTCTTCATCCGTAAGTTGATCCAACCTTACGCGATTCCGACTCGCACTTGATCGGCTTTTTATCCTTAGTCCAGTTTCCTATAATTATTTCCATCCTGTCTATGTTTTTGCTGTTGAATTGGCAATGCAAGGAGACACTATCCATATACTCCTTAATCAGTCAACATATTTAATTAACGTATGATTAGAACAAATGAGCAACATGGTCTATAATTTTTAGAATTAACTCCTATTATGTAAATACCGTCAAGCGTAATTTTTAAAATCGTTCTAGTAATTATATGTATATTTTTCATTGTAGTTATTAAAACTTCTTATTATATCGACGCTTACACTTTAGTCGCTCACTTCACTTCTTCTATTGCGAGCCTAATTTTTTTGTTTAATATCACTCAATACAATACGGATTGGGCGTGTGAATCTGATATTAATAGAGTACTTTCATACTATTGATTACGTAGTCTTCGTTATATCAGAGGTTAATTGTGAATGAGAAAGTAGTAAGAAGAGCTTGTGTGATCTATGATTTGTTAAGAAAAATGAGAGTCACTCCCAGCCATTTAGCTAACAAGCAAATGAGTAAAAGATGATCGTGTTAATATTTTAATAAATAGATATCGATTAAATACTAGGTTTACAAAGTTTACAAAAAATACAAATAAATAGCTTTTTCTAAGACGGCCAAATTAACTAATATCATACATACAGCTTTACCTACCTCTTTACCTACCTACTACGCTCAAAGTAGCAATATCTACGTGTGATAACGAGAAGGTAAGTAACGATTGATCATTATAAACAATGCGTTTTTGCAAACGTTTAGTGCATAGGCGTTACTCAGGATGTCGATCGTTTACGATATAGCTATTCGATGATTGTAACGATTAATCGTACCGTATGCGGGGCTCTTAAGAAACCCTGCTCTAGATACTGTATGTATGCAAAACAAAAATCATTACTCCTATCTTATCCATGCACGATCTCGCTCCGGTAATTTAAGCAAAATCAATACACGAAGCAAGTCATGCATAAAATCAATTAATAGGCATACGTAGATATTGCCTAACAATCGTGTCATCAAGGACAATCGGCTCACGAGTTGGGTCACCAACTTGCATGTCATGCAATTGACTGATCTGACGATCAGCGTCATGCATGATCCTGTTTGGCGACAAATTTTGCGTGGGCGACTCAACCGATACACTGTTTGTTCAACCTTCGAATTGGAAACGGCATTGAACATTCGATATATTCAATGTTCAAAAATAAAATTCGACTCCATCAAAATGAAAATTTGGTGGAGGAAGCTTGCAAAGGTACCAAATAATTTTAAAGAACATATGCCACTCCAGGGGACTTGCATTCGTATTGCGGAACTTCAAAAACCAAAGGTTAGATTCGATTAAACTAAGGCAAATAAAATAACAAATATTTTTAACCTAATACCTATCTGCTTTGAACACAACATGTCATGTAAGTAATAATTATGAGTTCAAAGAGCTGTTAGGTCTAACTTTTTGTTTGTCTATTTATCTGTGTCTGTATTTGCGTCGTAAAACCAGTTTGTTCCGATCAACAGGGAAATGTTCAAATGAACATTTACCGATTAATTTGTATCTGCATGAGTGCAAGTCAATTAATCAATCAACGGGTTTTAGGTATTCGTCCATTGCTTGTATGCTTCCTGTACGATGCGCGATAGATTTACTAAGGAACGTAAAAAGTAACATAATTTTTGATTTGATTCGTAATTAATTTGAACCACCAATTTTCTACACTTACTTATAAGGCTATAATATGCGTGTTCCTCTCATTAGTACAAATTTGATCGCATTTTATAATGAATGAGTTTTGTACAGATATGGCAACTATGGCAAATGATCGTTTATCAAAGTGATTATAATAAATGATAGATACAATTAGGCCAAGATTTTTTTAAATACCCGATAATTGATGCTGTGACCTTTCATTCTCATAGACTACTAGGGACGTAAACCATGAAATCGTAAGAAATGTTAAATGAACTATACTAAATGACTAAATGAATTTAATTGTAACGTATTTAAATAATGAATGAGGACTCCTACTAATTCTTAAAACAGATCCGTGGACAATAAGGATATATGTATTAGCTCATGTACCCACTCGTATATAATGCGTGTGTTCTAACCGTCTTGTTGCACTCAATAGAAAATAAAGTCTTATGATTGTAAGGAAATCTCTTCATCCGTAAGTTGATCTAACCTTACGCGACGCAGTTGTGATGACTGGTCGGTATAATAACATGCCATAATAATACTGATGTTTATAATTCCCACAAGGATAACTGCCTCCATATCCGTAGTATTGCGACTTATTTGACTACGCTCCAAACTCTCGCCTAGGCAGGTGATCTAGGTCCTAGGTGTAGGTGCAAAGTAGGTTTAAAAATCAGAAAGCTAGGGAAATGTAGATTCAAATCCCAAAAGAACTCCAAATATTGTAAATTAAATGTGAAATGAATGAATAAAATGAAGGTGATTTTATGATTTCAACGATATGGGTGTAAAAAACGGCTAAGCTCATTGACATCAGATAAAGGCCTTGGATCGATCTGCCCTGGCACCAGGGCATACCAAAAACGGCTTACGTACTTCAAAAAATAAAATGTGTTTTAATAAATTGACATAACATTATTATATGCAATAAATTGACCGTACTGGAAAATCGCGAATCTCAAATGACGACTATCAAGTGACAGTTCCCTATAGGAATATGTTTAACGTGACAACTAGTGTTAAAGATGATGGAAGAAAATCTGATAAAGGAAGAAAAGCCAATGATGTCGTTCGCTTTCTTTTCTTCCTTCAACATTACCTAGGAAAGAACAGCTTGTATTATGAACTCGGATGTAATATCTTTGTGATGGATTTTTAATGATTGGGAATAATCGGATATTGTACGCGTCATCGATAGCATTATTATAGAAACTTGTATTGTAAAAGGAAGACGTTAGAATGTAACGTCTTCCTAATACAATATAAGAATAAATTACAGAATTTAGAGAGAACGTGAGGTGATGCCTGCGGTATGAATAATAAGTTGTATTTCAATTTACATTTTCCAAAGGATTTGACATTCACATAAAGGGTAATTTGGTTTCTACGGTTGATTAATTGAATGCACTAATGGCTTGTGACATTTAAAGGATATTTAATTACAGGATGTAGACAGATTAAATATCAATGCTGTGTCTAATGAATGTACTTTTTGCTGTAATAATTCTTAATTTCAAGAAAAGGTTAGCTCCTCCAGTTAGGTATAGATCTTAAGTGTGACTGCATTAAGATTTTTTTTTCTGCAGCTTAAGAGGTTTCGCTAGATCTATTAACTACATCACAAAAACAGGTGGTCTTTTGAACGCCTTCCTTTGCAAACATAGGAGAGTTTCGCTTACGCTTCTTGCAAGTTGATCAGACACAACAGCAGGGGTCTCGCAAGATATAGATCTTAGGCCGACAGATATAACTTTGTTGTCTGTCTTGCATGTGCTCGACTCGAATGATCCATTGACAGCACGTGACAAAAGACAATCAAACCATAATTGCCCACTGTTAGGCAAGGCTTTGTTGACTCATCTTTTTCCGTTTCATTATTCACCTACAAATGATATTTTTTTCTATGACTAATTACAAGATGGAAAAAAAGTTTGTTTAATTTAGACTTCATAAATCCTGCAACTCCTTGGAGCTCTTGGAAGTCGTTACGGAGAAATCTGAGTTCTGAATCATTATGACCTGCTAATAAAACTAGAAGGCGACACAACCTATATTTAAATGAGTCTACTTGTCCATACGGCACTATGAAATTAGCCTTGTTAGATGCAAAAGATTATAAATCATTAGACAACTATTATTTTTAACAATGGCGATCCAGATATCTAACCCACAAAACTGACGTCTGATAAATGACGTATCCTTCATAGAAATTACTGTGCTCCATCGATGAACAAAAATCAATTATCATTCAAGTGTTTAGTGGGCGTATAAACATCTCTATAAAGTTACTGACATCACTATTGGACAAGGAATACTGTTTTATTTAGCCAAGCAGAAGGTTGATAATCCTTTGTGTGTGTTTAAAGGAACTAAGGTGTTAGTATGCGAGTCGATTTGTAGGAAATAACGGAATGTACCAGTTGACTGTCTAAACTCGTGATTATAGTAGTTATAGATGGTTTAGATAACAGATATGCATTGTTCACCGTTAAGCTTGGCGCGGATATAAAATTAATCAATTTATATATCGGCTCTTGAATCAATAGGAATTGGAAAGGACATTGTGGTTAAGTCCTTAGTAAATTTACTGACGGATTGACGTAGAATTAATATTTGTTGTTAACATTACTACTAAATTTGACTCAAAGAATTGTTGATGTTAACGAAATAACGGACAGTGCTTACATTATTTACAAATAAGACAGTTTTTAATTGCACAACTCACCAAGATAAAATACTAATAATATCAAAAACTTACAAAACTTTCTTTTGTTTTGACATAGTTAATGAGCAATCAATCAAACAATAAAGAATTAGAGCAAAATGTTACATTAAAAATTTTAAGGTATCAAATCTCTTTCACATTCTATTTACTGTTATTTTCGGTTTATAAAGTATGGCTATGGTTATTGAAACCAGTGTGCCAAAATATAATATTGTTGTTCAAGTACGTGATGGGCAGTTGAAA
The DNA here is from genome assembly GCA_014851415.1 of Cnaphalocrocis medinalis. Lineage (NCBI taxonomy): Eukaryota > Metazoa > Arthropoda > Insecta > Lepidoptera > Crambidae > Cnaphalocrocis > Cnaphalocrocis medinalis. The sequence continues at coordinate 7,554,658 of CM026280.1, read as the reverse complement.
CTACGGCCTACTCGTGCCGCCTTGCTTGTTGCAAAACGACCTCTAAATCTGATGAGTAAGGTTCTAATTGTAACTTATTGACAGTGCTTGCATTATACATTTGACTATGCGTAAAGACTAACGCTGTAGTGCGTTATTGCAATGTGAATAAAGTTGACTATAGAATGCAATGGTTCAAGTTATCGTTGTATACGGCAGGCGATCGCACGATATTGGTTTCAGCGCATATTTGGGTCGAGAGGTCAGGTAGTGAGCGAAGGCAAATCTAATATTATAATATATAGTGTTAGCATGTTCGGAATTGAAGCTTTCACGTTGGTACAAACTTAGAACCAGTGAGATAGTTATTTGATACGCTTGTGACGAAAAAGCCAATCTAGAAAATAGCTGCGGTAAACTGAATAGCTTTAACCGATTATTCAATCAAATGTATTGCCGCAAATAGGTCCATTTGCTGTTGTATGGATCTAAGACTCTGATGTCATACATGAGAAGTGAAATCTACGAAACTTTTACAAAAAGCAATTTTTATTTATGACTAGCAGTCCGTTCACGTTAAGATAATATAAAAATGTGGTTTTTAACATCATTGTCATTAACTAACTTAAACTCAGGTACATGGTTCAAATCTCCCTAAAGTTGACACTTAACAAATTTGTTTTAAGTTCTAACGTCAACAAATTCTGCTTTCTACTCATCCATACACACCCTCGCGGCTTAGTGAACACTCATTGTCTGGGTTAATATTATATCTATACTATTTATACAGCTTCTACAGACAACGCAAAGGCTTATGGAACACTTGCGCGATATAATCAACGCCCAGCACCATCTATAAGCATAAACTGAAACGAATACAAATCTAAGTTCCGAAATGCAGTAAAGCGGCCACTAGTCATTAGATATAATTTAACATTATTTTTTTGTAGTGAAGATAATTCAACTAGTCTGCCTATTTAAGCAATAAATAAATGAAAAACAAAGAAACGAGGCTATAAATTCAGTAACAGACAGCCCTAATTTTTTTATTTTTGTGAAAGTCTCTGGGGACTTTAATTATATCCTTAAAAACAAAACAAAAAGACAGGCGGGTGGTGAGGTCCAATAAATTTCCGCAATAACGTAATAACGCGAGTAATAGATATTCAGCGGTCAGAAGACGGAGGAAAGGAAGGGAGCCCGCGGGTGCAATGTCCTGCGACGTCCATGCGTCGGCCTGCGCTGCATACGTAATGAGACCGCTACTACGAGCCCGGCCAACTGTATTGGGAAACTAGATTTAAAAGGCTGAGAATGTAAAGAAATAGTTTTAACAGCTCCGGACAAAGGTAATAGTCGACATAATGAAAGTGATTATGGCGAAGATGAATCAGTTCACTCAAAAGATTCTGAAATTTAAGGGGTTATTCTTCGAGATCTAACTTTCGGGACAGACCTCAAATCCAATACTCTTCTCAAAATTACATCCGAATCTTAAAATAATAATATAGATGAAAAGGTATATTGTTTATGGAAAAAAAAAATAATAGACACAATATTTTTGACTAAATATACTAAAAGAGGGAGGATGTATAACAGTAAGAAAACAATATAAACTTTGTTTTTCGATACTGTACGTAATGATAGTCGAAATAGCCGTTTATTTCGTTTTAAATACAACCTATTTATTTATAATAAGATAAAACTGTAATAATACCATTGTAATAAATAGTATCTTATTAGTCATAATTTTAAATAATAAGTTAAGAGCTCTCTCTCATATTGTAGTGCCCTTGCAGGGTCTATAGTGGTTGCCATTATGTTAAGATTTCTACCACCTACTGTATACACTATGGATGCAATAAAGATATTGAGTATTGAGAAATATTTTTTGGTTGACAAAGTTGTATCCTAAATGTTCGGTATTATGGGTATCTTCACGTCGACTAAGTAAGTTTTGAGTTTAGATACAGGTCTTTTGTTCCATCGCTTGTGTCACCAAACTTTATGGTAAATCGGAACGACCCGAAATTAATTTGGCGCAGAGTAAACCAGCAGTTAAGTTTTAAACGATTGCATTTCTTGCTGCGTTGCATTGCGCGGTGATGTAACTTCGTTCATATCTGCAACTGCAGGTCTCAGGTGTACCTTAGTAACCATGCTGGGTGGCTAATGCAATATTCATAACTGGAGCAATGCCCAGTTAATATTTTTTCCGTTCTGATTTATAATACTGTAAGAGATTGCCACTGCGTCGGATTAATTTGAGCATTACTAGTTTTTAGATCGCCTTTCACTTCATTAAACCTTATTTTTAAAATTTTGAAAACACCACTTTTTATGTTAAAAGCTGTTTTCGACGCACGGCTATACATTACAAATACATTTTTAGTGTTCTCAAAAAGTGAGTCATGGTTTTGAGTCATTCATTGAATCATCTTTGGACTTCGCAAGCTAAAGGTGCACCTGACTTTATTTGTTCAATATCGATCGATAGTATCTAAAAAGGTACGAACGGAAGAATTTTGGTTAATATAATACCAGTCACTCCTTAAGAGTGACTGGTTGTCTGTATTGAAAAAATAAACAAACCTTAATTTAAACAGTCGTTTACTTCTAAATCTGGATCCTACCGATTTGCAATCGTGGAAAATTATCAAGCATTTCTTTATGGAACACGACTTAAAATTGCCACACGCAATTGTTTACCAATCAGAAGCAAGGTGTCAAGTAAAACTGCAATCGTTATAAGCTCCTGATAGCTGAAAGGTTGTTGTTGCGCCAACGCACGGGTATTCATTCTGATGGGCCATTTTCGCTTTCGAAACTGTGGTGCACGACTATCACGATTCTTAATGATCAAGTTTTTTTTCAATGATCCAAAATTACCGAACTAATTTTAAAGATTCTGCGTTTTAGTAAGTAGTTTTTTTTTTCATATTTTAAGCTGCATTATCTGCAAACGAAATCAACGGTTCTTAATTTACACCTTATCTAGATGAAATAACTTAGATAAGAATTTTGAAAGAAGAATATCATTCAGGTAAAAAAAAAACGGTTTTACTAAGTAGGGAATTATATCGCACTTAAGAAACTGGTTCTGGGGATGTTTGTCATAACCAACTACATGTACACAACTGTATTTAAACCAATTGAATGAGGCAGTTGTACTGATGATGCCTTTTATAAATGATTTAAATTGGGAACGAGGCTCACTAAACGCCTAATCTAAACTTACGCACGAATCTGAATACATAAAAGATAAGTGCAAAGGTAGTTATTCCAATAATGACATGCAATTATCGATTCCAAGGATATAATGACACATTCTAGTAGTATTACGAGTACATAGCCTGTCTGTGGTCCGCAGCCATTAGAATAATGAGTCTTTAGTCTTCACCTACTTTAAATACCACCTAGACTTAAAGCGATTCATTTTCATCTTTAACGCAACAACTGTAGATTCATTTCTTAGGAATGGTCAGGCATGTGATAAAATCTCTTCTGTGTAGAGCTACCAGTCCTACCATCACTTGTGTTTATTATTGCAAACTTCACTCGAATCAAGGCGTGTTGTTTTATATTAATACAAAACAGCTGAGTTTTGTTCTTCCACGTTCAGCAAAATATTATAATATACAAACGTGTTTTCTCGCAAAGAAACGTGATGTTTAGACACCTGAATACCTACCTATATCGATGGATTAACATAGTTTTCTAATTATGATGAATATCACGGTGATTGCAAAACTAAAACGATACTTATGAATATCCTAATAAAGTTATGTTATGTTGTGGGGCAATAATCATACAAAACGCTCTTTGATCAACACTTACAAGCACCATTAGAACTCAAAACGTACATATCCATTTGACAACAACTGGTCAACTTCCTGGTCTCTGACACAACCAGTAAATATGAACCGTTATACGGATTTGTCCAGTTTCATCTGGTCAGAGCATTAAATAATCGTGATAACATGATGAAATCAATGGTGTAGGTACCTTGCCTTCTATAGGTAGACTGGCAATATCATTGTTCTCATAGCTGAGAAGCTGTAGACAGCTGAACAAGTCATCCATGGACTAATGAGGGTTGGGTAACATGTACTGGCCTACTGCAGTTCTAGTGAAAGGTTGGTGGCTACCTTATTTATTTTACAGTCCAATTACCGGCTTGGAGCTGCAAACTGCAATTCGTTAGTGAGCGGATCATACGAGTAGGATTATTTAGGTAAAGCACATGTAGGACCGAGTAATATCTACCAAGATTTACTTCTGTATCGCACATGAACTAGTTGAGCTTACAAAACCAGCTGAAACACATAGAAGTGGCAGAGTGCAAGACAAACATCGGAATGAATGCTCGAACTAGTAATAATCCCCATTGTAATCTAACTGACATCTGACTGCAAAATTCTTGTACTCACGTAGGTACAGTCAACTCCAAAAATATGTATACACTTTAGGATCTTGTCACATAAAACACTAAAAAAGTAGAGGTCGCGGTCGTTCTACTTTCTTATATTATGTATTATAATATTAGTGTAGTCCTAGTTTTGAAGGTATACCTACCAAGTTCCCTGCCCGTAAAATGAACAATAGTGGTCATACTCGAATGGAATCCTCCGTTCTTTTTAATGACAACCTTTACACTTTTAACTATGTTCGCGACGTCTTTAAATTAAGTATTTCCTAGAAAGGATGGTTGTCTGCGTTATCTTCTTTGGGTTGTCCTTTTAAAGTCGACCTACCTGCTGATAGCGAGCCATACCCTTCCGCTGCTAATCGTTTGTTATGGTTTTTTGTTCATACATCGTATTAACCCAACCGAACGCAGAACCGATAATAGTTGGAGCAGACAGACGGGTCTTGGGGTGGAGACTGTTGTTAGGCATGGCAATGCTAGCCACTTGTTGGGCTGCTGACCTTAGCTAGGAGTTTATAGGTATGACTAGATTAGAAAAGCTCGAAATAGAAGCTTTTGGGACAACATGAAGAATCTTACGTCCTGCAGTGGACATACGAGTATGCAACCTGTTGATTGATGAACCGTATCCGTAATTTACGACTTACTTTACTGATTTGACTTTGATTTATACTTATGTAGGTTCTACCAGATTCAATATTATTTTAAATTTTTAAAGTGACAGTATATTATGTGGAGCCAGTCGCAAATACAAAATCTTGATGATTCTACGGTACTCTTTGGAGGTTTAGGACTAGGTAGAGATATACATGACATAGAGAGCACCTGGTAGAGTTGGATCAGAAGATAGGTAGCTATATGTAGCTAGCACTTAAGGGTGACGGAGTAAAAGGACACTCAATTAACTACATTTAGGTATGCAATTTAGCCTATTTTAAGGTTAATGGGTGATCTTTATGGAAGTTAGTTTTTCTATAACATTCTTCTGATCAAGAATTCATCGTTTCAATAATTGTCACGATTGAACTTAAATTTTTGAAGACATTAATATATTAACTTAGAAATAAATAAACTTAACTTCGCTAAACAATGTATTGTAAACAATCTCACCGTTAACTTTGTGGGCTGTCCGATGCGGCATGGAAGACAAAAGAGCAGTCAACAGAAATCCACACAACTACGTCCATACAGAATCTTTAATACATCGAACAAAATCTGGTTCTTCAGTACCGTTGTGCACATAAACTGAAGTTACACATACTATCTATACCGAGAGTTGACACAGCACTTAAATCGCGGTTGAATACCTTTAGGTTATAGGTTTAGGATTATACAGTAGTGTTCGTTTTGTGGAGGCGTTTCGTTCGATCGTTTTTGTCGTCCGACCGGTAACGCAAGGCACTATACCTGCCTTGCACCCGCGGACTAATCGACTGTCTGTCTCTAGCTATAGGGCACGTGTTTACTGACGCGGCTGTACGTGTGTGCGTGCGCAGAGAAGGCTTTGCTGCGCGTGCGAATGTGACTGTGTTGCCAGATTGAATAAGACTGCTTTATGTTAAGGAAATATGTTGAACGCAAGGTAAGAACGGAGGTAAACTGCGAACCGTATGTGAGCTACGGGAGTGGACTGTATGAATAAAAGAGTGATTTAAATAGGTAAGTAAATATAAATATAATATGAAATAGTCAAACCACCCAGGAAGTATGTACAAGAAGATAAGGAAAAAGTGGCAGACATAATTTTAAAAGGCGTCAATAGCCTGTAGTCGACACCGTACCGTAAGTTGATCAATTTTCTAAGAAGTTGAGCAACTTCCAAAAAATAATAAACTGTAGTTAAAATTAATTTAAATATTATCTAATTCTAAAGGTAGGTATGAAGTATGTTTTTCCAAAAAGATTAGTTTAGGATCATTTCTCGAGAAGACCATGTGAAGAAAGTATAGAGAGAGACCAGAACCTTGTGCCATCATAACCCAACAAAGGCTTTCGCAAGGTCCAAACTGAAAGGCAGAGTCTCAGTATATCAATGCCTGCACCCATCAATGAGTCAGAAATCACCAAAGCTAATAATATTATGATCTCTACTCTACCCTTCCCATCTACAACTTTTGCCCTGACTCACCTTAATAATGCACCCAACTAGCACGTCCATTCAGTGTTCACCATCACCAATCATAAGGATTAAGTCATGATCATAGAAAAATATTTGCCTGATGTGGTGAATTTACCTGTAACACATGAGAGCCATTTTGGAATAAATATGGTAGGAAAGTGATTTATGTTTTGGTACCTACCCTTTAAATAGAGAATTCATGAGTACACAAAAATGATATGGCATAGTAGAGGTAAAAAGGCGTATTTGTAGATTGTACACCCCAGAGCTAACCACAAGACGTTCATAAAATATTGTAAATATGGGTCATTTAGTAACGATATGTTCCCATATCCAAGAAGGTAGTTGTAACAAAGGAGTGTGTAAGTATAATATAAGCCACTTGATCCATGTATATTTTTTTTTACGTAGTAGGTATACATTTTTATCAGAGATTGCCCATGTAATCCCATAAATCTATCAGTTGTAATAGTTTTTTTTTTTCAATACAGCTTAGGACTTACACTTGACTGTCATGTGAGATATCCGTAATTTCATATATTTCTCTTTAATAATGAATGAATCAATTCATTATTCCATCAAAATGTTTATCAACTATTTGAATTTTTCTCAAGTTCCATAACAAAAAAAAAATGATTTAAGCTAGATTCCCTCCAGAACCCAATGTTTTTTCTACCCTGTATAACAACAGATTCAGAACGAAGACCAGTGTTAAATCTGAAAAAAACAGTTATTATTAACCAGTCCATTTAAATGAGATATTTACTAAGTAACTAGCTGCCGCCCGCGACTTCGTAAGCGTGGAGTTAGGTAGTTGTGAAATTTACACAAATATTTTATAAAGCCTATGGGTTATTCTGATGGACCTAAAAGCTACACTAGAGTAAAATTTTATTAAAATCCATACAATACCTAGTTTTTGTGTGAAAGAGGAGCAAACATCCACCCATCCATACTAACAACCGTATTAGCAAAGTATAGTCCGAGGCAAGAAAGTGTAGTTTTATGACCTTGAGTGCGCAGAAACCAATTTTGATAGAAAGTTCTCTTTTTTACAAGTGCGCAAAATAACGGTCATCGCTATACTTTCGGGCCTCCTAGCAATACTACATTGGACTTTATCTTAACAAATATGGCGTTTTGTTCACTCAAACGGACCAAACCCATTACCTACGCTATTACGGACAAAAAATCAAAAAATGTATAGCAAACCTGTGGAGTATCCTGTTCATTCGGAGTTTGCGGGGTGTTTCTTTCTTAGCCAAAGGCCGGCAAAGCCCTGCTTTAACAGTTACGACGTTGTTTGCGTGTTGATTTGTATAGAAATGCGTCTGATATATTTCTACACAATGTCTTTACTTAAATCACTTCCTACTTTGTTTCGAGTACATAAGTTAACAATAAGTTAATAAAGATCGCAAAGCAAAGTTTACTTTTTGTTATTATTCCGCTGTCAACTCAAAAGTGTCAAACTCAAAAGTCGGATACGGAAGTCTTAACTTCAACCTGTCAGTCCTGTCACTCGTTAAAGCTACCGGAAATGATTGGTGCTGCCATTTTTAAGCGTATTTTATATTTAAATGAAGAAGGATGACTTATCTCGATATAGTAAAAAAATATTGATACTTTACCAAAATATTGGTAAATAAGAACCAATAGCCAAAATTTTCAGTTAAAAATCTACCGTCTAGCTGGTTTTGTGAGTGAGCATTCTAAGAGTCATGGGTAAGTCCATTTTTAAAGTATAAAAAATTAAAAATATATTAATAGGTACTTATCATTGAACTAGGTACCTACCCATACATTTTAAACCAACTACCTAATATTATAAAAAAAAAAAGTTACTAGACGCGCACACAAGATACTAATGGTGTGAGGTCACTCTTCAGGTAGCTATTTGAACAGAGTGTTTTTGGGCTTGCCCAAAATATGTGCTCTTAGAGTTGTGTGTGATTCAAATGACAATCAAGTAATTCGTTCAACGATGTCTCACAAATTGAGGGGTCTTTTGATTTAACACAAAAAAAATCAAATACCCTATCTATATACCTAATGTATTACCTAAACATAAATATTACGTAAGAGACTACGTAAGGCTACGAAACTAGAAGGGTGGAGCCCTAGTGTAGGTATATTTAGAAACGAATCCAACACATCGAAGGACATAATATAGCATTTTAATTTTATGCACTCTCCACTCCACACGTTACACTCTAGGGCTCCGCCCTTCTAGTTTTGAAGCCTCACATTTTCTCTTCAATGACAACTCCGCAAGTCTTTATGTTTTTAATTGAATAATTCAAAACTAATCTGTCTACTTTTTAAAAATAGACGACAGATTCTTTAATTCCGGAATAACTGACATAGATCGCACCCAGCACCGAAGGAGTTTACCATCGTTACAGTAGTTAGCTACCCAGTAAGTGGAAGTTTGTGGGTTTGAGTCCCACCTAAGCCCGCCTATGAATTTTTTAGTGCACTATTTACTTATAAAAATTAGTAGGCATAATAAATTATTTTCTATCTGCCGCTTATGTCATAATCGGGTATGATGGTAGCCCTATTGGTTTCGAAACATGGGAACTCCGATAATTTCTTAAAATCCATTTTTCTTGGCGCATAGGAGCAGCGCGCAGTGGAGTCATAAATCAATTTCGACTTAATTGACACATCCAAGAAAGTCTTGAATGGAACGGATTTTTGAAGAACTGAAGGAGTTTCCATGTTATATAAGTACTTTAAATAACCAATGGGACTAATACTCTGATTCATAATCATGTAAAGTAAACTGACAGATGATGACAAGTTTCTATGCATTTTGACATTTTGCATGTGTCAAATTGAGTGGTAATGTATGGGGATGAAACATTGACATGTGTCAGTTTACTTTACATGATTAATAATCAGAGTATACCATTATTCTATGCCGTAGGCGGCAGTGGTGCCACCAACTTATAATTGTGTTGTAAGTTTGTAACGTTCTTTTTGTACTTATTAATTTTACCATTTGGCAACACCAACGATTTCCGGTAGTTTTTACGATCCATAGGCGTAATAACTTCCGTATCCGATTTCTTGACATTTGAGTTTGACAGATGAACTAATAATAACAAAAAAAAAACAACTAAACTTTCCTTTGCGATCGTTGTTAAAACTTAGATTTTTATTTTGTAATATTACAAATTTACCCGAAACAAAGTCAGAGGTAATTTAAAGTGATTGTGTAGTAACACTATCGACGCATATCTATACAAACCAACACACAAACAACGTCGTAGCTGTGAAAACAGAGCTTTGCCAAAGCACTCCAACTAACTCCAAAGCGGGATACTCTGCAGGTTTTGCTTTTATTTTTGTTTATAAATAGCGCAGGTACTGGGTCTGGTTTGTATGGGCGAAACAGTACGACAGATTTCCCAGAATAAAGTCCAGTGTATTAATTTTGTAATTAAGTATCACATTTAACTGGACGGGTTATTCCGGTTCTATCGGCTCGGCCGCCGGTCATCGTTCTGAATCCAACGTTGGGTATTTTATCCTGGTTAAAATTAAGATTATGCACACTTACCTATTAGTAGTTTTTTTCCAGAGCTCATTATTTAAGGCAAACCAGAAATTCGTCTGCAAATTGGCTCTGTAGCTGTTTGGTTAAGAAATCAAGTACCTATCTATGAAAGAAATTATCTTTGTATGCCGGTGCTAGATGAAGATGAAGTAATATTACTTCATTGAAATAAGAGCTTTATTTATTACTTACTCAGTTATTTTTCCACTGCCCCAAATGTAAGTTTCTAACTAAGGCATTTCTTATCATTTGCGTTTTATGTGACCTTATTATTAAAGTGTCTTATAATTATGTGTAATGAATAAATGAATTACCTACCTGCTTATTAAAATTGATCCTTAATTTTTACAAGTATGTATTTTGGGTATGTGATTATAACTATTACTTTGTGACCCATTTATTTGCAATAATATCAAGTTCCAGCTGGACACAATTTATGTGAAATTGTGAAGAGACCATCCTGATCAATTAGTGTAATATTTATTTCATTGTTTCTCAGTGTGTAAATGTAGCAGGTAATTTCTCCACACTATGTTTCTTATTATGTTAATTAATTTTTGTTTCTGATCATAGGTCCAGTGCTGGTGCATGGTGTCATGGAGGCTTGAATGACCTTACTGATTTTGGTGCATCTCTAGGTAAGTCAAAGCTCAAAGCCATTGGTAGTAGATTATAGGGCATCATAGAGCCTCATTAATCTAATTTCCTCAAATTTTACTGTAGAGTTTGATAGAGACCTACTTTTAATCATGTGTGTGTTGAGCGTGAGTTGTAAATAAAACAAAGACAATATTTAATTTTTGGATTCATTTTATTTTCAATAACATAAAAATGTTATGTTTTTTTCATTTTACACATTTCGAAATGTATTTCAGTGGGTATCAATCTGATTGCTAAAATGTTCACATTAAGTTCAAAATTTATACTACAGTAGGTAAAGTTTGGCTTGCATGATCTCGGGGTCATGAGTCTCATCTTACCTTATTTTCTTCTTTCACTTATTTCCAAATGCTGCTTATCATTTGTACGAGCACAAGATTTACTACTCCGCAGCAGTTCATTATAATTTTCAACAAAATATATTGTAATCATTTACTCATTTGGATGGATCACTCAAGACGGTTTTTGTGCTTTTTTTTTAAATAATGTGATATGCTATACATTTTTTGTGATATTTTCCATTTTATATAAACAAATTCATTATTTAAATTACCTAAAACAGGTAAATGTGTAAAAAAGTACTATTTGGTCTCACAAAAATCGTTATGATGATCCATCCAACAGCAATATTCACTACAATAAATAGAACTAGCTAACTGGAATTGAAGGTCCCTTAAAAGTATATATTTTTATGTTAAAGCTGTGATCAACTAGACATACATTATGTTCATCCAAAGTTGGGTACTTACAAGAAACAATAATTGATACAGAACCATGTGCCATACCTTCTGTCTGAATAATTGACCACGGCTTTGTATAATACTAATTTTATTGTTTTTCGTAATAGTTTGACTAACTCTAAAGAGGCGTCCATATTCATAGCATGAAGTAAAGATGCGCAAATCACCAATTTTTACATAAGTTAGTGAAAAGATCGACAGTTTTACATACAACTCTAAGTTAGAGATACTTTATAAACTGTTATTTTAAATCTTATGAACAGTAATACATGGTTGATAATTTTACAACATCTAAATGAATTATGGAGTAATGACTTGAATTTTATGGGAACTTAATTCCATTTAGAATTTCCGCGATTGTTGACAATGTTGCACCTATTCATAATAATTAATTGTACAATCTCTAAATTAAAAAAATACAATTTCCAGGGTTTGTATAAATATAGCGCACTCATGTCACGAATAAATAAAAATAAAACATTTGAAAATATGTGAAATAAGATGTTTAGTCAATTGAATGCTCATCATAATTTTACTCTGTTATAATAATACTTTTACTAATTCTAGAACGATTTAACAAAATGCATTATACTTTTAAGGTATGAACAAACTTGTATCTTATTGCTTTAATCACTTTGCGTATCATAGGAGAAACGGTTTTCATTGGAGAAACAATGAATCAAATCAAGATGAGCATAATAATGACATTTTACTAATGTATGTATATTGGCATATTTGCACTTGTGGAAAGAAGAGCTTTTCAGAGCACAGAAAAAAATTGTGTAAGCATTAACCATAGATTTTGACTTGAACTCATAATAAGATTTAATTATATTGTTTTCATTCGTAAAAAACTCAATTAAATGTTAAAACTGTTTTCCTAGATAAACAAGATTGGTATTCATTATTTTATTTCTAGTTAACAACTCAGCAAAGTATTTATCTAAATTCCTCTAGTGAATAAAATATGATAGTTGTAGTTTAATAAAAGCTAATAATTTTTTCCTGCCATGGTTCACACCTTGAAGATTTGTCTGTACTCCGAATGCATGTAGCCTTGAATTATATGGTATTTTGTAATATGTACATGTAAAACCATGTGTAGATTTTTTTAATTTTTAGTAATACTATACTAAACTGGCCGTCATATAAGTATCTGCCATGTTCTCTTAAATATAACTAGGTAATATAATATTCTTAACTAGATTCATATTTACAAATAATACAGTTCAATATAGAAATTAAAATATATTCTATCATTCTTCGATTCACATAACGCAAAATAATTTAACAGAGTTCATTTTTGCACTCACATTTACAATATAGTTTAGTAACTAATTTGTTACCATTTAATTTGTTGATTTCAAACAACTCATTTAGATTATATCACCCATTATGCGAGTAGCGCTATACTCACTAATCCTATCGTTTCTTACCATTTAAAAAATGCAGAATATGCGAAAACGTCAAGGAATATTTTACAGTAATGGCAATTGAACATTATAGTTCGCTCGCATCCAATAGGAACTATAAGATTCATAATGCCTCCAAGCGGGCCCTGCGCGCCCTAGCCTATATGTACAGGCGCGCTGGCGACGCCTTAGGTACCAAACCAACTAGCACAAATAAAATAACTCTTTATTTACACCCGGCGAATTATTCACAAATCGTGGACACAAATCTAAAATCTCTAATCGATTATATTATATCGAAAGAACTTGAATTATTAATGAAAATTTGTGTCACAGTTTATGCTAGAGTTTAGAATATAAAGAGCTCAGTGGCGCCACCGTATGCGGCGGTACGAGGAACTATACATGCACAACACCGCAGTGTCTATGGCCGGCGCGGCGCACGCCTCGCCTCAATACTTTACCTAAATACCTAATAAATGTTCTCCAACATCATTGTTTGAACAAGACGTTTGTGCGACTATGTTGAACGCTGCAGTTCACGGATGGGCTGCGGTGCACCTAAGGTCACGGAGATTCTGACAATAAACTAAGTTTACCCGCAATGTTCAACGTAGCCGGAAGCGGAGAAGGAACTAAAATCTAGTATCACAATGTCGGGCATTTCTGGCCTGAAAGCGAGTTAAATCAACGCCGCAATGAACACAGATTGAAATCACAACAGACTGCGCAACGAGTGAATTTCGTAATTTGCTAAAATTGCTGCCAATATTATTGAAATACCTATTTTTATGCAAGGTTTCCTCCAAGCTAACAAACACTCAGGTTCCAACTCCTGCTGATTACTATAAGTTCAAATATGTTGTAATTTTTGGTCTTATGTGTACTTAGTATGTATGAGCATCTTTTATGTTAAAGAACTATAAATAATTGCTTGGAACAATTTATGAACGTTTGGCTTGGTTTCCGCCCAGCATAGCAGAGTTCTGTTCACCTAGTCAATAATTGCGTGAATAATTTAATTGACATTATCGTGAATTAAAAACAGATTTCGTCTAGACAACTGCATTTACTACTAGCAATAAAAAAGTAATTTTGTTTAAGAGGTGAGACGTTAGACATTTTAAGTCGATACCTACCATTCATGCCATTGTAACTTAATATTTTGAGTGTGAAACTAATCAATAAGTATTTAAGGTGACGACAGATAGAAAGACTTGAAATCATTGAAAATCTTGGACATGAGATATTTCACAAAGAAATCACCTAGCGAAATTAAATCACTACAAATTTTGAATTGTCGTTCAAAAACGTGCTGAATCTGTCTCTAGTGTTTGAAGCATCAGGCTCCATTGGCTATGTGTCGTAAAATGGTTCTACCTTTGAAAAAATGCAGCTGACCAGGTTCTAAAATAAGAAGCTAATTTTCGTTACGCGTCCGTCAGATTGATCCGTGCGTGTGCGCTTCACTCGAAGAGCGCTAGGAGGTCGTCGGAGGAAGGCGCGCGGGGCGGGTGCGAGCCGGCCGACGACGACGAGGAGGGTGGTGTCGCCAGCAGCTCGCCCAGCGCCGGCGCATCTAAGTACGATAGCAGCTCCATCGGGTCTACACTCGTTTCTGGCAGCAGCTGCAAATAAGAACAGGTATGTTAGAGTTTTGTCTTTGTTTCTTTTTAATAACACTATGACAGATGACTGACTATTTCGTTAAGAATAGCTTTGCAGCAAGAAATAGGAGTAATAGATAGAAAGGGCCTGCTGAAATGTTTGTCAGTCTGTAGATTAACTGCGCGAAGGGCAAAGTCTTAATATGTGTAGTGAGGTGGGAACATACGTCTTTCATCAGAACTTGAGCACTGATATCTATCCACTTTCACCTATTCAAAAAAGAGAAAGGTTGTCGTCGTACTAGTTTTGAGTTTTTGTGTCTAACAACGGGAAAAGTATGGCAGAAGATGAATCTACAAGCGACTTCACCACGATTACGTTTACCTTTTCACTAAGGAAACTGCCTGGAAAACTCAAGAAAAGAGACTTACATTGAGATTATCGGTGCCCTCGCCATCGATGACAGCCGCCGGGTCGAAGTTGAGGTCGGCGGGTATGTCGACATCGGTGAGGCTGTGGTGGCCCACGGACGGCGGGCCCGGCGTGTGTGAGGAGCCCGGCGTGTGCGCGCCGCCGCCGCCGCCCGGCGTGTGCGCCGAGCCGGGAGTGTGCGGCGTGTGGGGTGTGTGCGGCATCTGGATCACCAAACAAGTGACGAATAAAGACTTCACTCCAATGCAAGGGAATTAATGACTCAATAGTTTGTTCAAAAAGAGCAAAACGGATTGATAAGGCATCCATGTCGATAAACTTTACATTGACTTTAAAAATACTCATGAATGTACCGTTAATACACGAGGAAAAAATGTGATCGACCCTGTGCACTTGTTTATTTGACAATCACATTATATTTACATTCGATTTAAAAGTTAAGAGCCAGTGTCTTGTCATCATTGCCTAGAAGAGTTCGCAAAATATATATCTCATGAGTACTCAAAGATCACGAGTACAAAATCCAGAGAGATTCATTCATTGAGTTAATTAATTGCCCAGTGGCTGGATTTTCCTAGAATGTTTCCCGAGATAAACTGGGTATTTTCATGGCAAGAATAATACTATGTCGTTACGTATGTATTTGGGTTTTCATTCTGTATTCCTAAGCCTGTGGTCAATGTTATTGAGGAAAACCCTGACCGACTGCCAAGCGTTCCCTCCAAGCCCTCGATTTGAAAGTCAATATTGGCCACAGCTGATAAATAAAGTGTCGGGCAAGTTGTAAATGTGTTAGTACAGAATTCTAATGTACCTCTTCTAGCACCACGCGTTTATTTATTTTACCGTAAGTAATTAAAAGGGAAACTTCAATTAAGGCGATGCACGCTATTTTAATTACATATAAAACTAAATGTTCGTTAGAATATCCCTTGAACTAAAGAAACTCAGTTATAAAGTTTAACATACCTGTTCATTTAGGCTCTTCTCCATTGCGTTTAGTGGGTCTAATGAATTGACGCTGTCGTTGAGGTGTGACAAGGGTCCGTTCCCTGCGAACTCGTTGCTCCCTGGACCGTTATTCATGCCGAAGTCGTAGTTCTGATTGTTCGACCCCGAGTTTCTGTTTTGTCCGCTTTGGTTATACGAAGAGATCATGGAGCCGCTGGCGATCGTGTTCATGTCGGGAGGGAGGTACGGTGATAACGCCTGGTTCATGTCCCAGTTGTTCATTGTAGGCATATTCATGGATCCGGGTGATACCGCCTTGCCTCTCTTTCCGACGCTATTGTCATTGCTGTCATCCTCCTGCTGTAATATTAGAACACTTTTAGTAAAAATAACAAGTGACGTAATTAATGGTTTCATCGGACTAAAAATTGGTAGGAGTTTCATTTACCTTAATTCCACTACTGTTGGGACTCTTAGCCGCTTTCCAATTCGCACCGCTGTCAATGGTCACTTCGTCTACATCAGAGCTATTTAGAGTGTTGAGGATGCCCCACATGTACTGATCCACTTCTAGGCCTTCTAATTGTGCTGGTTTACTGAAATAAAAAAGTTAATTAGCATCGTGTCATCTATTTGCAAATTCGAACATTTATGTGTTAATGTGGTTTTCAATTTAAGTTTTCAACATTACTTACTTGCAAACTGGACATCTCCAGGACCCCCGTTCACAGTTGAGTTGTAAATACGATTCTAAATCGAAACATTGTATGTGTTTGCACTCATGCCCGCGCGCAGGTAGCGTAATCTTTTTGAACGTGATTGGACATTTTAATGACACTTTTAAGGCGGTTTGCTCGACGCTGTCCCGGTCGTTCGCGGTGTTGGAGCCATTATTGTTCACCGGCGACTGATTGAAGTTCATCTTGATTTTGGCAATGCAGTGGTCCGCTGTCAATAGCCTCTTCCTTAGTAACCCCTGAAGGACACTCCGGACACTCGGCCGGTGGACTAATTGTAGAACAAACAGATGTGACTGAAAAATATCAAAATTTTTGTGTTATCATTTAAAGTTGCGCTATTAGCATAATAAAGACAGTGATGTTTTTACAGATGTTTTCAAAAATGATAATGTTTTTGTGGACTAAAGTGTAACGAATAAAAACAGAAGAAATACTCACACAACAACAGGCGGAGACAGTAATTTGTATCGTGTTCCTGCCCGGCTGGCAAACTTCTTTCAGGTACAATGGTTTGTGTGATGTTTTGTTCTCGCCTCTATCTATCATTAAGGGTGTAGCGTTAACGGACACTTGAACACTCGCCGGCCAGTTCGTGTTCATCTGCCGATCTTCGTGGTGGAAGCATTTTAGTTGTAACTCGAGGTCCGACCTGAAAATTATATAAAATTCTGTCAATTTCTACATTCACTGCTAACAGAGCTGCAAGTTTGTTTAGCTTAAAAAACCAAGGCTATGTGAAAATATGTATGACAGATACTTACCTCCAAACTAACGTTGAATGGACCGTTTGCTTCAATTGGAATACATGATTGCTAACTGCTAAATTATGTTCTAACCTAAATGGTGGTAATATAATACCATCTCTAACAGGGAATGTTAACCGGAGCTCGTCATCTGAAAAAGAGAGAATAATTAATTACATATGGTCCTAAATGTTACAAAATCTAACATAAAGTTACATTTTTGGGTAAAACTTACTTTGCATGCCCATCGGTGGTTTGAGCTCGTTAAAATGGGGTTTCACATCGGCATTAGGGCTGATGTAAGGAGGCATACTGCTCGCAGGCGTTAAAGGCGGCGTGGGATTCCCGGGAACAGGACTATGTTGATAGCTCATGTTCGTCCGCATCGCCACTTCTTGCGCGAACTGCCCGCCGTACTGCCCTCCGTATTGTCCATTGCCACCCGGGTGTTGGGGGAATTGAGCAGGAACACCACCGTTGAAGTACTGCCCCTGGTTTGAGTAAGGCGGCGTCGACTGTCTCATATTCCCTCTCATCGTCGCTCCGAAGTTACCCGAGGGTCCTAACGGTTGCTGAGGTGGGTATTGCCCCTGGAATCCTGGCCGGCCTCCGTAACCGGCGGGGTATTGGCCGGGGCCAAAGCTGGGCTGACCGCCCATGTATTGAGTTTTCCGGCCCATGATCATGGTTCCGGACGGGTACGGGGTATGCCGCTGTCGGTACCCAGGGCCCATCTTCGCCGACCCAGTCATCTGGGCTGGGCCCATCTGCGACGGCATCATATTTGCGTGCATTCCCATGTTAGCCATCTGCGCCATTGGGTTCATGCCGTTCATGCCCGCGTTTCCCATCTGACCCATGCCGGTCATACCATTCATCCCACCGTTTCCTCCCATCCCCATGCCAGTCATGGCCGGATTATGGCTGCGCTGTTGGCCGTAGCCATTCATCGCGCCATATTGGGGATTTCCCATAGTCATGTTGTTTTGCATCTGAAACAGAATGATATTGTTTTCATTGGCTTGCTATCAATAAAGAGTTAAGTTGTAAGACAAAGGGTAATCACTTGGCGGCGCGCTGTGTACTGGCATTATGAGGCCAGACGTTTCAGAGACGTCTGGAATTCCTCGCACTAGTTATCGCCGTTAGATTTATTTGGGTTCATTGTATTCTCTCGCTCATCTATACTGTTTTGCATAGTATTAAATATTCTATTTTTTTGTGCAGATGGTTCACCTAACGGAAAGCCAGGAGCCATGCCTAACATATCGGCGAGATTCTGCGTGAGAGATCTGCATGATTGGTAAGGGACCTCTTTTATGGCTTTTAGTTGCTTCACGATTGTTCGTATTTACAAGACGCTGGTTGGCTATTTTGTGTATTACTAGTTTGTAATTTGGTTGTGGTTGTGGTACCTGCGAGAAGGGCTGCGAGTCCTGCATCGCGGCCGTGGTGGCCGCGGCGACCATTGCGGCGGTGGCGCCGAACTGCGCGTTCTCGCCGCCGCCGCTCATCGCGCCCGTACCGCCGGCGCACCCATAGCCGCTGAGAAACACACAATAGCTTAATTTTTATAAGATACATAAAAAATTGTGTAGGTCTATTAATACTAAAATTGAAGCTGCTGATGAGGACATGGAATACCTTTATATGATCGCACTTAAGAATGCGCTTGGTTGGGCTTCAGTTAGGTGGCGTTATAAAATGACTATCAAATACTGTTACGCAAGAAAGTTTCTTTGCAATGAGAAAGAACTTTGGAAACTATTCCGGTAGAAACGTTGTATGTTTGCGTTTTATTTATTTTATTTGGCGTTGCCATCATCATTGAGATCAGACTTACGAGTATTTATGCTTCTTGTGTTAAAGAATTGTTTGTAGGATTTAACGTTTTTGATTATAAGTAACCAAATCTCCGTGCATGTGTCATTTGCAAAATCTGTTTTCGTTGTTTATTTTGCGATGTAGATATTTAAAAATATGTGTTTTAAAAACAAATTCACTGATAAACATTATGTGAATAGCGTATCTGTTTTTGAAGTAGATCATAAAAATCTTCGCATTGGCAACTTTCTAGTGTTTTACGCTCTAATCGTTATCGTCTATGTTTGTTAAGGTAAATAGAGGGCGTTTGTACATTGCACAAAGGAACGGATCCAAATAAAATATAGAACTACGTAGAAGTTTACCAAAAACGAACCAGAAGTGTAAAGTTAACTCGTAAATCAACACGTAGGTTATTCTGATAGATGCAATTTGTTACAGAGTTTTACTCTTGTAACGTTGTTACAATTATTAACGGTTACTTGATTTCACAGTAAATCGTCGGTAGACGTAGTTACAGAGCAAGTAGGTTTTGAATGTGAAATCGGTCCAGTTAATTTTATTTCACTCACGATACAAGCAGTTTCTATTGCAAGCGGCCTTGCAGCCGAACATTCCACACGTTAACGCTTCGATTATTAATAAACTCAGACTCAATATTCGACCCAAATCCTATCGACGCAAGATCTTTTTTTAATGTGTACAGAGATTTTATTATTTTACTAACAATGAAAGAAAAAATCAATATGGACGGTAGAATGACGCGTTGTTACCCCTGTGTTTCTCTCGGGATGTGTTTGATTTTTTGTATGGCGCCGCAGAGTGGGAGCGCGATTCATGTGAACTGCTTTTGGGGCGAATTCCCGAGCCGTCCCCGAGCCCTTCCTAATAATTCCCATTCGACAAATGCGCGACAAACACTCGCACGGGCTGCCCATTGTTACGCGCGGCTCTATACTACTGCAACAATATTGGGCCATTGTGCAGCTATATGAAATTATTTTAATGAATGCAAACTCGGTTACATCATAACAAACATTACGCACATTTTGAACACAGATATTGCCCATTAACTGTTAAATTACTCCTTTTACATATCAAACGTAATAATCGATATGAGATTACTACATCAATAAATAAAGAGTCACTAGCGTTGAGTACTTAGACATTGATAGTAATAGCCATTTTTGGTTGCCGTAGCTCCTACTTAAGTATTCTTCAGAAAAGCTTAAAGGATACTTATTAGTGTCGACAATCGATAAAAACACGAGTCAACAACGCTCAATCCAACGTAGCCTCTATTCATCGACACTGCAGATGATTTAAAGGGCCCTTCCTTAGGTAAACTCGGGCCGACCTGCACTTCTTTTATAGTTTTGTCAGAGCCTTTTTTCTTTTTGTCGACCAGAATGTGAAGCGGACAAAAAATCTGTGTGTTCTGTATACTGGCGCACTTTTTGTAAAAGTGGTACCACATCCGAATAATCACTTACGTTCTGTTCAAAATATTTGGGATCTTGAATGTAAGCGTTCGTCGCAGGCGTTCCTTTTGCGACAATTCTTGGAACGTGGTTTTTTTAGGGTTTTATTTCGGAAGGAGGTGGTGAGAATACGTGAGTGACGAGACGTATGGTCGGAGTTACTTGTATTAGTCAGTTTTGAATATTTATTCAGTTTCATAGAAAGCTGTCTCGCTACTTTGACAAGGTAGAATCTTAAATAAATCGATATGAATGAGTAGGTATGTCGCTATTTCGAGAAGCTGGAAGGTGTTTGGCATAGTATTGAGAGATGTGCGAGTAACGCGCTGGTATTTTGATACATAGGCTGCAGTTAATTTTAGATAGCTGCGCAGACGTGTCGGATTCCTTGTTTAATTGGCAGTCGAGATAATCGTGCACTGAATCGATACTAAAGACCATTCTTCTTTGCTTATTTTTCTATTGATATGGATATTATGACTTTTGTATTCTTACTTAATGTTTTGATTTTTAGCTTACTCTTTAATTTCATCATTTCATAATAGCTTAAAGTTATTAAGTTATTTCTCCGTATTTTGTTCGCTGCTTTTTTACTCATGTAAATTGATTTCATTCATTTGTTATACCAGTTTTCTTATTACGATTAGAGTGTTAAATAAGGCATTAATTGTAAGTTTCGTATAGATTACTATCGGGGCAGCGTGAAGCCGTGGCGTGTTCCACCCCACTGTTTCGACGACAGTTGGTCACCCCCATTTAAATGCCACTTCACATTGTGGCTTGTGCGCACATTGCCTTGGTTATAATAGCGTTAACGTCGATATTACTCGACCGATGTGTAGCTAGTGTGAACTTGTATGTAATACTAATTAACCACAAAATAAATTCTTTAAATTTTCTGAGTAAATACAATAGCAATACTTATTTTTAGACTTATTTATATTCAGCAACTGTTCAAAGTAACTTAAGTGGAGAACCCGACGTTTAATTAGAGAAATAATGAGATTAAATAAAAAGAGCGATATCCCAAAACGGGAGTAGATTAAACTAATTGATTAATTACATATTTCGATTTCTATCTCATCCCGTCCAATTGACGCCGGGGTCGGAGAGAATGAATCACGCTTCAAGGAGCGGATTCCAGGGGTTACAAATGGACGGAGCGTTCCGGGGTAAATACGGCACAATGAAGGGAAGGGTCGCCCAGACTCGCCCGCTTAGGGTAAGTGGGCCCGGTCACGTCAATATGGGGCTTTATTATTATGCTCCCGATAATAATTTGTTTGTCGGTGATAAAATTGAAACGAAACTGTCTTTCTAATACGACTTAATTCTGTTTATTGTATCATCGTTTCACTTTTTAATAGAAAGGTGCATTTGATTCTTTAGTCGACTGAGTGTTTAGGTAGTTTCATTTTTGTTAAGACTTTAACAGGCACTAAGTGTAACATTCCACGCGCTCTAGACAGTTTATATGCAGGTAATTGTAATCTGTTTGACCTCACAGCGCACGTGGGGCGAGTTGTCATGCTCGACGGCGGTGCATCCGCCCCCCAACGGTTCTCTCGGAAACTTTTTCCCACGATAAGTTATAAATCTGTTAAAGTGGGCGTCTGTTTGACGTTCCTTGTTTCATGTTTACTTGCGTACTAAAGTTTCATAAACTCAATTGTCCTTATTCATAACAGAACTCGGTAACAGTCTGCCCTGTAGCCACCCTTGAAATGAGGTAGACTTCCTGTGTTCTGTTCACACAATCTCGTTGCCGGTCCCGGCTTTTATTATTATTTACTTATTGGTTTTGTATAGTAGAGGCAGGCAGCCATCAACAATATGTCGTTTGTAAAGGTGACTACAAAACAAAGCCGTTGAGCGCTTCGACTTAGCACCTGCTCGGTTTTTATTTATAATATTTTAAAGTTCGTAATAATTTTATCAGAATTGGTTCGCATAGAAATGAAGAACGTATTTTTATTTATTTTGAATTAAACGAAATGAGACCATTAAGTATTTGATGCGCAAAGTTGTGTCTAGTTTATTATTTTGTTTGTTGTGTTTATTGTAAGCGCTAAAGTGCAGTCACCGCATGCATTCCCACCGCGCGGCTGTGTGAGTGATCGGTCGATGTGTGCGTGGCCGGCGTCTGTGTGAGTGCCCTGGCGTGCGGTTGTGTGGGTGCTGGGTGCCCTGAAGCGTTTGTGCGTGTGAATGGAAGAGCACATTTCATTTATAATAGCAGCGATGCGCGGTCGACAATGTCACACTTACTTGTATGCTTTTAAATCACCCTCCGCTCATGAGGGATTCCGTACGTTTAAGTAAACCTAGCTTTTATTTAACCTTTTTTAAAATTATTAAGTCAACATTTCCTTTGTTTGTTACCGAATTATAACAATTATTTTATAAATTAACTTTGAGCGTAAGTGTTTAAGGTATTTACGTAGTCAGTATTTTTGATTTTATTGCTTGTTAACAACGATAAGGCGACGCAGGTAAGCCGAGTCACGTTTCAGCGTTTTGTTGAAATGTAAACAAACTTGTTCCGGATAAGATAAAAACACTACACACATGCACG
Source organism: Cnaphalocrocis medinalis (assembly GCA_014851415.1). Taxonomy (NCBI): domain Eukaryota; kingdom Metazoa; phylum Arthropoda; class Insecta; order Lepidoptera; family Crambidae; genus Cnaphalocrocis; species Cnaphalocrocis medinalis. Next base: position 7,531,400 of record CM026280.1, on the reverse strand, counting down.
GTGTTTTGGTATATTACTGATAAACACAAGAAGCGTACCTACGTACTCAGTGAAATACAAAAAATAAAATTTTAAAATGTTATTTTCTTATCTTCAAATTATAATCTCAGGTATTTATTACAATTTACAAAGAAATCAACAATATTAGGTACTAGAATAAAGATAACAAAATTTGTCATTTCGCTGTAGGCATTTGCTCTAGTCACGTAGCACCTTCAATTCGCGATGTTCAAATGTTTTGGAGGTTATTCAAATAACAAAAATTAATAATTTACATGGGCTTTAAAACTTATTACTTATGTATGAATTCCTTTTTAAAAATTCTTAGGCACATTTTACGCACGTTTCATTTAATTTATTCATTATAGTTTACTTGTTTTTCACGTTTATGAATTTATAGAATTTAGGTATACCGCACTTTTTAATGACTACATCTTTATTATTTACAAATCTTTTAATGTTCCTGTTATTTTAACTTGATCTTTTTCTTGATATATTTAAAGTCAATTCAAAGTTACTCACCTAGGGGTGTTGACTCTGTATCCAATTGTCCCTTGCTGAGGGTTGTGTTTGCCAGGGTCAGGAGCCTGCGCTCCCCCGTAGACAGTGGAGTAGCCCGCGTATCCAGCCGTGCTACCAGTGTTCGCCGTCCTGTCGTTTCCGAGACACCCCCTGAAACACGTTCCACCACGGTGTAGATCCAAACACCCAACAGCTCCTCAACGTCTAACTAACTCGACAAATCCACCCGATTTCAACTTCTTCCAATATTGTATTCGTGTCAGCTGCGAGCGTAACATTTTCTGTTATCGAGAGGCGCGCGTATATTACGCTCAAGCCGTTCGTTCGTTATTGAACGTCAACAATCGTCGAAACGTTCATCGTGCACAACGCCTTCATTTGATTTTAAGATTTATTTTTTATTAATTGTTACATTCGATTCATTAATCTTATTTTTTCTCACTTTATTCTCACGTTTTGTTGATCACAGATTTTTGAGATCATCACTTCTCCACGATAAACAAAAATACGAATGATCACTTTCTCGTCCATTCAGAAAGAAATATTTTTTCACTCGTTTCTCACAACGATGAACGCTTCGAAGATCCGTCACTCGATCAGCTGAGGCGAAATCCAACGTGCGCTATTCTATGACAGGTGGCAGGAATGTGCAGTTGTTTAATTCAGACAAGTTTCACAAACTTTTCAAAGTATCCATTTAATCACATTAATTTTTAAGTTTAATTTTATTTATGAAATCAGTCCATATATTTTTTTAAACTTGTCCAAACTAAATCAACAAACACCACAAAACTTTGTTAAAAATCACTTTTAATTACTTTGATTCACACTTCACAGGCAGGTTGATTTCTTGAATACACACTTCAGGCTCATCCGTTCAAAATCCAATATTTGTCACTAAGTTGCAATCCTTTTTGTTGGTCCACTGCACTGTTTAGATTCGCGAAAATCCAAAAATGTCACTTTTCACAATCCATAAAAACATCCAAATCCAGGGTAGTTTGATTAATATCTGTCACTGTGTTCCAATATTTGACGAGTAATGACTTATCGTCCACTCACGAGTCCGACTTTGAAATCACCGAAACATCATAGACGTGTTGCACGAGTGTCGACACCGACGTCACTGACGGCGAACGACCGCGCGTTCGACCGTCAAAGGTAACACTGGATGATGGCGATAGCGAGCCGGCGACGGTGAGTGAGAGGTTGCGGCGCGGGGCGCTCCCACCCCGCTGGCGACGTTGCCAGCTCGCCGCGATAAAGTGGCGCACCCCCGCTGCCCCCTCTCGTACGACGTCGTCTCGGCACTCGGCACTCGGCGATCGGCCGCGCTCGGGCGCCACCGTCGCGAGTCGCCGTATCGGCTCTCTGCCCCGCCCCGCGCGCTCGACGTTTTCACGTAACGGTCCTCAATCGAGCGCGATACTGCGAGTGCGATAGTTGCAGCGTTCTGTCGTCATTGAGATTAGTTCAATGATCAAGAATGCCTTTTATGACCAACGGACAAACGAATGTTTAGATGAAATTTTTAGGTTGTTAGACTCGTTTGCGGATCGAGATGGTCGGGATGGCCGATGATAAATAAGGTCGATGACGAGTTGAATAAAAATAACACATCGTATTATTCTCAGGTAGACGCGTATCGAGAGTTTTTGCGCAGCGGCTCGGCGACGCGGCGGTCCGCAAACGTCTGCGTTGGGGCATAATAATTAGCATCGATAAACAATGGGCAAGTCGTCCTCTGGTCGCTACCTGCGCGTGACGACAGAGGACGGATGACTCGTCCACTCGTCCTGCGGTGTCCTTGCTGCGCGCGCGCCGCCCCAAGGCGATGCACGCAATTCGCACGTCTACGCAACAATACCATTATTGATATCGTTTATACTCAATATCAATCAATCTATCGATTCAAATTGAATTAACTTTTGAAATGAGACAATTACTTGATATTTTGTAGCAGTATTTTGACTAATGATCTTAATTAAATCTGATTAGTTAGATACTGCAATGTCAAACCCAAGTTCCTATCTAGTTACCCACATTAAGATAAAAATCGTTAGTTGTAACCGCAAAATTGCGCAACGGCAATTATGTACCTATTGGACAGAGCCAAAACAACATAATACTATCGCAATTAGACCTCATACTGGATGTCATTGACAAAAAAACTAATTTGTTATCAACTCCGACAATGGAGCACGAGGTATTAACAATTTTAATTGATCTCATCTTCTAATGTTTACTTCCTGAAGTACATAATGCTACGTGAATTGTCAACAATTTATATGGAACACCTAAGAAAAACAATCATTTATTCAAATAAAATAATTATCATAAGTGTTGACACGTAGTTCGACAAATAAAGGTTACTCCCAAGAAGTCCAACCATACCTTAAACCTAGCTCTTAATTTGTAAACAGTAAACCTTAACTCAGTAAATTTTCCCAGATTCAGGAGGAACTTATCTTTGGCTAATCTACTATTTGCGACAAAATTTCAATCGATTTTAAAAGGTGTTCAACTGTAGGGTTTTTTTGTATGTCAAAAAACTTCGCACCAGTTTTATTTCCCAAATGAATCCTTAACAATTAAACATTTCACAATATTATTTTGCAATACTTTACTTGGTCTAGTTTTGTAAGTTTTGTTTTGATAAGTTTAGAGGCCCAATTGGGAGGATAGGAGGTTAAGAGTGGCAGGGCACTACCGAAATAAATAAATCACTGAACTAAGTAAACAATTTTATTTTTACTAAACAAATGTATTAATTTATTTTATTCAGATGTTTTAGAGACAGCTTTGGGTTACTGCAGTGTGTTTTCATCCGATTTTCCTCACCTGCTGTTGTGACCGCAATATCATACACGTTTGATCCTTTAAAGAAATCATTTGTGAGTTTCAGATTTTTTTTATTCCAACTACAGGCCAACGAATGACACGCGTTTGCCTAGAAGATGCCTGTTCACATGACACACAGAGTTTATCATAAGTAAAAAAACATTTAAATAGTGTTAATATTTACTTCAAATAAAACATCCACACTTCAAAGAGAACGTATTCGATAACTAGGAAATTACTTTCTCACAAGTGAAAATGAAAGAAAGGCCAACAGGCATTTTTCGTGAGCGGACACGCGCGGTAATAGAGCGCTGGAAAGTCGGGAAAGCGGCGCCGGCGCCGCCGTCCGCGTTCCGATGCGCCACGGACGCCCTCGGGCCCATTCATAAAAATATTAATAACCCATCTCTTACTGGTGCGGTGTTTAACTTGTCACGTTGCTGTAAGGCGTTTAATGGGAGGTCTCACGTGAAAAATCCGCTAGATGGCGTAATGGGTACTTAACTTAGGGTTCTTTTCAACGCCATTCATGTTTAGTTTCCCAGTTAGTAGTTAGTCATAGTACGGAGAATGCCATAGCTTAAAAACCAACTGATCGTTGTTAATTATCGGGAGTATTATTTTATTCATTATTAGGTATTTGGATGTCGCCCATAGCCATTATTTTTACTAGATGTGTTTACCTCATGACCACACATGTGAGGTTTTTCTTGAAGGATACTTCTATGGAAGCGTATGTATTTAAGTAAGTAAGTAATTCAAAGGTATATCTATCATGAACATAAAAATGTTAATATTAATATTTGTCGTTACTTTCACCCAAAAACAATACGCATCAAAAAAGATAATAAAGAACATACACAATGGAGCTATCGCGTGTGAAAAATCCGCTGTATGGCGTTCTGTAGAAATGAGGTCCATCTACATGGTGATTGGTTATTTTTGATGTGAGATGTCAGTCACTAAACCACCAATAACGTTGAAGTGGGACCTCGAGTCGATCTTCTTCGCACTCTTGGTGCGGTTCGGGCGTACGGGGTAAACCCTTTACCCGGGCTGCTTCTCGTGCCAAACGTGTGGCACGGCGTGTCTGTGCTCCAGGAGAGGAGGCCTCCCGACAAGGTGCTGCTGGAGCGGTCTTCGACCCCGAAGAGACCTCAGTCTAACAGTTGGTACGCCATCTTTCGGATTATCCTCACGCAATAGCCCCCAATTACGTATAACAGATACAATGTGTTTCATACACGTGTTATTTATTATATTTGATTTTGAAAAGGGCATATTTTCAGACTTAGTCCAATAAACTATAATGAGTATTGAATGCGTCAAAATCTTCAATTATTTGCAGACCTTTTATATCCTATTCCTTCTAGCATATAAATCTGATCGTATAGCTATTAAAACGTGTAAAGTACTTATTTCTTTATGTCACGCTAGTGTTATCACGAAGATAAGGGTTGTGTTGGTGATTGCTGAATCTCTTTGATAAAGTCATTGAGCTGTGAACGGTAGAGCACGTAACGGACTCATAATGTAGCTCTTTTATAATAACCCAGAATTTCTAGAACGTGACAATGGGGGAAATTTGTAAGATTTTGCGATAAACGGATGCGAATATCTTATTAGGCGTTATCTCCAATAAAAGTTTACTCTACAGCTAGTTGGTGCGGTACTAATACACCGTTAAATTTTGGTCGGTTTAATCCAGAAGCCGAAGTAATAGGTAACACGAATAAAGCCCCTTCAAAATGTTAGATCATCAAAATAAGCAAAATAAAAATCAGGTATTCCATACATTATAGCCTGGTGAATATTCTTTTTGTATGTATTGTCATTTGATTTCGGAAAGCTGTGTTGCTACCAAAGATTTTTATAAAAGTTAGGGATCAGAGATCGCCTCATGGTAAGCGACTACCGCCGCCCATGGACATCTGCAACACCAGAGGATTTAGATCCTGTTCGTCGAATTCATATCAAGTATTACTTCACAGTGACTCAGTGATGTTCAGTCTTACACAATGACGTGATAATATAGTTCATATGTAAGGCTAAACAATGTTAATCGATAGTTATGACTCCATGACACTAAGAAGAAAAAGAGTCAACGAAAGTAAAACTATGGCGCATTCAGTGAACATGGGAGACTCGACTTGTGGCTAATATACGAATGAGACCAATTTCAAACGCGAGTCAAGCAAGAATGTTATTTGTAAGCTATAAATTATCTGACTATAAGTCTGATACGCTCATTTGCCCAGTCACTAGTATTAACAGAACTCTTCCGCGGGTTTGAGTTACATTACAATCTAGCTGAAAGGTCACGTGTAACACAACACGTACCGTTTCTACTCAGTTGCCGTCCAACAATAGCTCATCATCAAAGCGTTGAAAACGTAGAATTAAAAAGTAAGTTTTTCCTCGTCCGTTGACAAGTGTTATAAATCACTGTTGCCGTGTTTATTTTACGATCCGGCTATAATCGTCAAGTTGGCGGTTTTGCAACGGCTCTGGCTGCGCGCTCGACCCAAACCCAATGCGCTTATAGGGTTTACACTATCGTTATCCCATTAACAGCTTCGCTACTTAGATTTGAAAGGAAGTCTTACAGTCATCATGGAAATGGATGGAATCTCGAAGAACAAAATCTAAGAGTGACGGCAAGTCAAGATCAAATGATTAGGTTATTCTATTATTAAATATTAAGGGTGTTGGCTATAGTAAACATCGTGCATAGCGATGAATCTGAATCGGATGGAATGAGCACAAAATTCTATATTCTGTCCATTTTATTTATAGGTAAAATGGTAAAGTAGTGGAACTGACAAATTAAGGGAGACATAAACCGTTAAATTTAATATAAATGAAAATGGGAATTCAACACTAACCGACTATTAAAAGCAATGTGCAATCCGTCATAAAAGTGACATCTACCCGTTTATACTCAGTTTGAATGGCTAGTAAACCGACAATAATGAAGGAAACGAATAAACAATTTGCTCTTCTCATTTCCTTAGTGGAAAGCGTGTGGCCTAGCACCACTGCAGCAGCCCTGCGCAGGAGTCGTAAAAAGCAGATATATTCGAACATGCACATCGGCTATTTCTGTATCGCCCTGTACTTACCTCTCTTCTATTCAGTTGCCTGTATTCAATACTTGTAATGACAGAATCCAGTGAAATGTCAAATTAAGCTCAGAACGGGTTTATGCAACAAAATGTCAGAAAATATTGATTGCTTCAATATCATATATTAATTGATTGATCGTGTATTACCTCGAGCTTGCTGATTCTATTCATCGTTACCATCATGTTGATTAGCTTCAATGATCCTTTCATCTACCAATTATTTTTACTAAATATGTGTTTTGGAAATCTTAAGCTTTGGATCACTTAATAGGTTGCACAAATTAAAAACGATGTACATAATCTATATACAGATAGATAACAAACGTTCGAGTGCAAGTCACGTGGTGAAAATATTATGCGTCATCATGACTAAAGAAATTTCAGATAAGCATGTAGACGATAACGCAGATACTTAATATGAGATGACACGTACAATTAACCAGCAGAAAATTCCTCATGGTAAATGTAGAAAAATAGAAGGAGAAACTAGTTTGTTTATTTTTCACCTCGCATTTCAAAAGCGACGGTCATGGAAAAAGTTCTGGCGGTTGACGGTTTTACATACACTTTGACATTTTGCGCTACTATAATTATGTAGTCATGGTACATTCATATGTTCTTTAGACAATAACTTTTTCGCTTTTAAATAAAATTAATATATGTATGTAATAAACATAGATATAATGAACCACGACATTTAAGGTTGAGTAATATCTACAATCGATAAAATCCGATCGAGACAAAGTATTATGAACCGGATTCATCTAATGCTTAATTCCACAAATAATAATACTTACTGTTAATATCTCACAATCCACTATAACCCCTAACAGTACCAAATAATCTATACAAATAAAGTAGGCACTTATTTAAAAGATAACCCCCTCATATTTTACAGTATCACATACAATTTATTATAATTAGACATAAATACAGAGGTACTCAAATTCAGATACCGGACCGGAATTGCATAGATTCCCTTGGCCCGTTTGCTTTAGTATAAAAGCTTTACCTGTAGCCTGCAGATAGCAAAATGTGCTTCAGAATAGTCAAATAGCCTCGACTACGTCGTAACTCGGTTGTGACTTATATCCTAATTAGATTGATTTGCGTACGTTTACGTCTATTTAGCCGCAATCCGACACGGAACTTATAACATTCGGATTGTTAAATTGTTAGAGTAGCCGTAAGTGGCACATAATGCAGTGTGGCAAGAGAGCATGTCGACGCAGCGAGCGGTTACATGCACCTCCCTTATGCGCAAACGCAAACCTGTTTCGCGATTCGCTCGGAAAATATGTCGTCGGTCGCGCGTGCCGGCCAGCCCGTTTCCTTCACTGTTCATTACAGTAAGGTATTTACATTTTTTCGCAATATCACTGTTTGTGTACTCTGCGTTACGTTTTCGTGAACACATGTTCGATGTTTGCTAACATACGTTATCTATCTGTGTTGCTTGATAAGTACAAATTGATTTTGTGGTCCGAGTTTTCCCATATGATTTTTGTACTAAAACTTCCACTAACATAAAATTGTTTATTTCACGAAATCATATAAAATTAAATTACCATTTACAAAATAGCGCCCAAGATTTTTTTTTTCAACAGTTGTAATTTTGGCATTTTACCGTTAAATCATCGGCATGGGTATTCCTGTCTGTATTGTATGCGCAAGAGCATTACGAAGTAGAATACCGATGAGCTCCAAAATATAAAACAATAAGTAAGTTAATTTACAATCAATTTTTCTACCAAATCGGTTCGATTATTAAGTAATCAATCAAGATAATTGGTTGCATTCTCGAGGCGCCTGCGCCTGCACCGATACCGTGACTCGGACGTGAAACGCGTCTATATTTATTATTTACAGACGGCGATGATTTCCATTCTTCGTGCTCGTTGTCGCGCTCGCCTCGATGAGAAAGCCAGACAGAACATGAAAACAACATTCTTTGGTGTCTAAACCGTTTAGTTATTTTTAATAAACGCATACATCAAATCTTGATTTCGAAGATGTAATGAATTTTATATTGCGACCCAACAAGTCGAAAAGGTACTTTTAAATGTTTTGTGGCTAAACTTATCTATTTCAAAAACATTTTTCGTAAATAAACAAAAACCAACGTGAAAGTAAGCTAAAGTGTCAATCGACTGAAAATGGGGATTTTAACTGTCAATCTTCAATGCATTTTTATGTAATGTCAATTCTGAGTTTTATTTAACAGCAGTATGCGTTTCTTATCGCTTTTACGTCATATTTTTCTGATTGCTCATTTTTAATGAGAGAAAACCTCGCACATACTGTAACAAGCAGATTAAATATTGCAATTATTTAATTTTATACGCTGCTTGCCCGTATAAAACCAAATAGACAATATTTATTTAGCATAGAATATTTTCACCGAATATGTCAATCGGGTTTTTCACACAAAATAAGTAGATAAGTAATACTTACTACTAAGTACACAAATCAATGTTGGTACATCCGGCTCGAAGGACCATAATCGAAGTTTTATTGCTGTGACAGAAAAACTTTGTAACTATCTCAAAGAAAAATTCCGTCCTTAACTTAGAAGTCAATTCGGAAGGAAAACACAAGCAATAATTAAGAAGAAGTAAAGAGAAACAATGATGCACACGGAGGGTTAAGTACTTTACGAAAATAAAGGCTACAGAACGGGCACAATGACTCAGATGGAATTCAGTAGTGCCGCCATACGAAGCTTCGTCGGAATCAGAAATACAATCCTAATTATAATCGCACGCATCCGTCCAGCACCTCAATCGTGCGAACGCAGCTGAACCGCGCCGAGCTTTTTAAAGTATTCTCTGCGGTTACGACGGATTCGACTCGTTTAGATGACGGGCTGCCGTTTAGTAGGCTTTTATAGCAAGGCTTGGATTTAACTGCATTGGTTAAAGATTGCAATTCGGTCTGCAAAAAATGTGTAAAATAAAAAAGTATACTTGTTCAGCTTTTTTACATTTAGGGTGTTAGGTAGGTTTATGGGGTAGGTAGTAGGTTATCTTAATTTCTAGGGGCGGTCTGGTTCGAAGTTATTCCAACTGAAGGTTTCGATAACATAAAAAAAAATTGGGTTTTCTGCCAATCGTGATTTACTCAAATCCGATGACAGAAATGCATTATGTATCTTCCTAGTCTCCTTTAAAAGCTCCCCGGCTATTTATTATAATTTCATGCATTGGTAAAAACATGCTAGTAATATGTATAGGCAAGCACTGCGATACCCAACTTATTTATTATTAATCGTCAGAATCGAAACAGTTAGACTCTATGTTAGTTTCTGGTATGATATTCTGTATTTTATTCGCTTTTTTCCTGTTAGGTCCGGAATTTGAATTATTTGCGTTATTTTAGTATTTGTTTATCAATAAATTATGATAAACTAATGTAGTTTACATGCAAAATGTACGATGAATGTATGAAAAATTATATAATAGGTTTTAATTTTAATTTATACTTAGGCCTCTGCTTCCTTCATGCAAATTTCATCAAAATTGTTCCAGCTGTTTGTGCGTTATATCATAATATTGTTTTTTTTTATGCTTACTCTTTCCCTATACCTAGTTAGCTAAATCCATACATTATTATAATTTAACTTATGTGACTTATCAGCTTAATATGCATGGTGGGCCATTTAATTCCCATTTGGCCCATTATTAGCGATAACTATGTGTCCGAATCGATTTTTCGTCCCAACAGGGCGTAGCCAACGCGCTAAACCTAAATAGCGTTCAATAAGAGTAATAAAACACTTATTTATTACCTTAAGTGGTTTCTGACCCCCAAACGAAAATTCCATCTGCGTACTAGTTGTGTACATAGGAGCGCTGCCGCATTGCGGTGGGCGGCCGTGTCGACATATAGTTCCTGCCCTTTAGTTCGGCTACCGCACGTCAGGACGTCTCGCTGCCGCTTCTTACAAATATTTCTAAGTTGTTACGAACTAATGTTTCCTTCCTACCTTTATAAGAACGAATTTGGACTCTAGCTCTGATTTGGAGTAACTCTTTAAGATATTGTTAAAGTTAATTTGTCTTTGTATATTGCGTAGCTAAGCTATTAGTTTGTCTGAAGTTATTTACGCACTTTTTTTAATGTATTAAGACACCTTTTTGTCATAGCGACCTTAACTGAGGATCTGCATGTAACTAACCCCTTAGCGAGGTTGGAGTAGAGTATCTTTGCCTAAGCCCTTAAATGTAAGAACCATATTTATTCATGAATGTCTCGGAAGTCCCTAGAATAAACATGAGCCATAGATTTAATGATGACAATTAGCTTATGTGATATTATCACTCCTAAGCAGACATTATAATGAGATTTTCTCGAGTTGTTTTTTTTGAATTGGCAAAAAAGTGGCACGACTACCGCTTATAATAAGTTTTATGTAAATTAAATTGTGATATGGAACAACATACATAAAAACTAAATATACTTATGTAGGCACTGGTCACGAATAGATTTATGATCAAAATGTTGAAAAAGTCGAGTATAAATTGTTGTGACAAGTGTTGAGTGGTAAGAGCACACGGATTAGATACGACGCGTGTGTGCGTGCCTTGGCTGTTGCTTGTTCGATGATACATCGCTGCTTTATTTTTACTTTGGTACCATAGCGGTGAAAATGATTTTTACATTCGTTTCAGACGTGTATCGAGTTTGTAATACATTAGCGCAGCGTTGATTTACACGGGCGGCGTGGGCGCGTCTATTCATAGTAATGCACTAAATATAGTACCCGATTCCCTATTATTCCGCCACTGACTCAGTGAGAGTGGGTTCCGCTTTCTAAAGTAGATCGACGCTCCGTGTTATTTTAAATTTTTGATTAATAAGTCTGAAAGTTTTGACGCCAACATCTTTTGAAATGAACACATGCGTGAGTTGAGGTTCAAAACCCCGTTCAATATGGACTTTACCAAACTTTTTGTAGATTATTTTAAACAGCACAGAGGGAAAAACCTCATGGAGAAAGTTACTGATAATTAAATGTCTATAATATGCCGTTTTTGTCCATTTCTAGGCTACGTACTCGCTTAATGGTAACCCGATCTGTATCAGTGTAGGTACTCCGGGCGAAAACGATAGCTTTGGACACAGGTAGGATTATAACCTAAGATGAAAGAGATAGGTAGTTTTTGTTTTATCAGGTAAGTTACCTAAAATATACTAAAGCACTAAGAACCTATCACCTTTTACAAACCATTTATGTACATTTACCTACCAGACTTTCTCGATATAAATCCCCGCAGATACTTGGGTACCCCTAATAATGCATACATTATTAGAGTTAATACGCAAATGGTTTTAGGTAATTCTGTCATTGAATATTCAGCGACAAGGTTTGCCGTGTTTCCTGGTATTATTCATCCGATAACACAGCTTTTAGAGAAACCCATTATTGGACCGTTAATGTACTTTGATATTGTCTGGTTACTATGACCGACATTTACTTTTAGCCTGTTTAATTAGTACTGATTGGTGGGAATCGCGTCGTCAGTTGTACACCTGACTGATCATCCATACTAATATTATAAATGCGAAAGTAACTCTGTCTGTCTGTCTTGTCTGTCTGTCTGTCTGTCTGTTACTCTTTCACAGCCAAAACTACTGAACGGATTGAAATGAATTTGTATCAGATGAGCTAGACCCTGAGAAAGAACATAGGCTACTTTTTATTGCAAAAAGGGGGTTGTAAGAGGTCAAAAGGGGGGTAAAAAGTTACTTTTCCACGCGGACGAAGTCGCGGGCGGCCGCTAGTTTTGTAATAAATTATAGTATCTAAGTACTTTTTATAGACAAAAGATACTGGAGTATATTTTTTACAATATCAAAGTTGCAGAATATGATTATCAGTCTGCTCGTCTGCTCCTTTTTACATAAAAATAATATTATGCTATTTGATAACAGATTGTGTCTGCCTTAACTTTCTACTCGTACTAATCTATACTATTTAAATCGCATTGTCAATGTCAAGGCTTACGTAAATAATGTGTAAAATGTTTACAAATGAGCACTGTAATCTTTCTCGTATGCCTTTATATTCCATAAAAATACTCTGTAATGTGAAAGGATCTACTATTTTTCATGGAGAAAAAAAACTCCGATTGAGACGTAATAAGGATTTATAAAACAGCACCACTCAACCACGTTTATCAACACACTTCAATGATTTCGGAAAAAGAATCGACATAGAAAATGTAGAAAATGTTTGCGTGAACATTTACATCCCTTTAACCACGTGTTCTACCAACCATTTCGAACAACATTTATTTAACGGCTTTTCGAAATTCGACGAAAATTTTTTCGACTCCCCATACAAAATTACCATCACGTGACCGACTTTGTATGAAAAGTAGATTTTTTTTATGCATTTTTCCTAAAGTCAGAACAAATGTTCAGTCGGTAGAACACGTGGTTAAAGGGATGTAAATGTTCACAGATACACCCTGCATAAGATGACACCGCGGTTATTCCGCCGAAGCTCACCTTGCCGTGCATCTTGCACGTGCCATGGCACCTGGTCAATAATGCGCCTGCGACCGCTGCAAAAATGCAGTTCACTTAGCGCTGTACCGGCTGCCCAAATGTAATTTGACGATGATATGCCAAGATCATCCATTGCCATTATACTAGACATTCGGAGTTCCGTGTTTTCCCAGTCATTAGAATGGTCTAAGTAGTGTGGGATGGGTATTTCCAATATTGTATTTTGGCTTTTGTTAATCTTTATAATTACTATCTACTGGGTAGGACATAAAAATATTTCATGTTGTTTTTAAGGAGAGATTAGGTATTCAACCATATCTAGCCCAACTATAATTTTGTTTGGAATGAGGCAAACTTAAAAAATCAAACAGGATGTATCTTCATCACCTACCATTCTGATCAACATATTTTGTTCTACGACTTTTAAAAATTAGAAATATTTTTTTTTCACCCCATACAAAATGAATAAGTCAAGTGACAGACTTCGTACTTTTTTTATTTGTTTTTTATTTCCAAAAGTGTAGCTAACCTTCATTTACAAAAAAAAACTTTAGAAAATTTAACATTCGCTATAAATAACTCGTTAATTAATGTATGCGGCTCTGCCGACTCCTGTACTCTTTAGACACATATAGATGTCTTTAATCAAGTAGAAATACGATTGGCTTACTAGTTTCTCAATCCAGTCAATACCTAATTACAAAACGAGAAAGGCGCTGAAGCATCCCAAGGACTCGGAGCGGGGCAGGCGCATATGCAAACGCATGCGTCGCGCAGGTAGGGCCGTCTCGTGCGCGCGCATCTGCCGCGCCCGCGCAGCGCGTGGCCGCTACCACCCGCTCGGTGCCCGAGTCATGAGATATTAGAGAATTTGCGAAAGCATCCTTAACATTCATTCTTTAAAGGATCTTTTAACGACTAGTGGTCCGCACTCACTTCCTTTCGGGACTTTAAACCATTACTACCAATAGATGGCGTTAGTAATCGATAACATCGCGCAAGTGTTTCGTCTTTTTGCTTTACCTCTAAGGCTGGTTGACTGGCAAGGAGGTTGACTATGCAATTATACTTTGTAGGTAAATATTAAAGATAGTAAAATGACGTACCTAAACGCATCACTCACATCAAAATTATGTACGGTTAAACACCGCACATGCATCAGCAGCGTCGGCATTAGGTATGCGTCACTCGCGTAATGACCTACTCTACAATGCTTAGGTTTAAATACTTTGAATCATATGTTTTTAATTTATGTATCAACTAACTATAGTACTGTAAACATCAAATAAACTAAGGAAACTTTCATCGTGACTTTTCCTCCGAGATACATCATCCAACTATCTACCTAACTGCAACTTCACACACTTCAAATTTATGGTGTATGGTGTCATCGTGGTCAACTAAGCGAGACATCGTACATTAAATGGTCCTTCGAGAAGAAAGGGACGTGTTTGTGTACTTCCGTGTCAGTAGAGAATCGGCTTAACAGAACTGCCAGAAGCGGCAATCCTCTGTTGAGTTAAGAAGGAATACTCTCACATACTGGCGCAAGGAGTGCATAGATACGAACCGCGAACCAACGAACTGTTTGAACTACTACTCCAAACAGTAACTAACTGCTTTTCGACACACAACTAATTGTCGAACGAACTATACGAAGATGGATATCCAACAACAGATGGAAACCTTTGAAGCTATCAAACATCTATGTACCAACTATAAAAAGGATGGAGCTTCACGGAAAACTATTGATTACTTGACGAAGCGAATATCTGCATTAGAAAACTTATGGGAGGACTTTAAGAGTCGTCACCAGAACTTTGATTTGGAAGAAATGAAAGAACTACATTATTTTAAAGATAACATCTACGAAAAAACTCAGGATATGTACAAGTCTACCAGAACTGATATTCTACAACGGATGTTAACAACACAAGAAAAACAACCTAAACTTTCGATTGAACAAGATCCAGAAACCGAAGGTGCTGCCAAGGAGTTACTGGAGCGCCAGGAATGCAACTTACGTGCATTAGAACGAGCTATGATGAAGATCGACCTTGATTCCATTACTGAGAAGTGGGAAATGGAAGATCAACTTGAAATATTAAAAACTAGATGGGACATTGTAGAAAAAACGCATTGGCAGCTAGAAGCAGTGTTGAAAGGATCTAATGAAGCCTACTGTACTCTATTCAACGCAAAAGAAATTAACTACGATCATATGAGAAAAGCTCTGAAGACAAAAATACATTCTGGATTACATTATCAAGCTTCAACGCCCAGAATCGATCTTCCGGAATTTTCTGGAAATTACACTCAATGGCTATCATTTCGAGACCTATTTATGGAAACCATTCACAAGAATACAGGGTTGTCCAAAGCACAGAAGATGCAACATCTGAAAGCAAAACTTAAAGGGGACCCTGAGAAGCTTGTACAACACTTAGTTATTAGCGCGGAAAACTATGACACGTGTTGGGAAATTTTGAACCAACGATATGATAATAGAAGACTCCTATTTACCAATCTTATGAACTCTATGATGCAGCTACCTACTATCCAGCAACCAAATTCATCTAATATAAAGAAAATGCATGACGTGATCAATGAATGCCTCAATGGTATGCATAACATGGGACTGAACACGGAGTCATGGGACCCCATCATTGTGTATTTTATGTCACAGAAACTGGATTCAACATCTTACGTAGAGTACACAAAAGATCTACGTCAACCAAGAGAAGTTCCTGGATTAGAAGAATTTTTGACATTCCTGGAGAAGTAAATTTATGGCTCTCGAAGCGGCAAGAGGGCATCAGAAGGAAAATAATCAAGGAAAACTGACCTTTGGAAATAAATCGTATTCAAACTACAGTAAACGCCCCGTCGAACTAAGTAAAGATTATCATTCGAAAATCTACCATACGTCGTTTGGAAAATGCCCACTTTGCGATGGCAATCACGTTTTGATGCAGTGTACAAAGTTCACCGACATGGATACTTACCGCAGAAATAACATAATAATGAAATTGAAACTATGAAAAAAACTGTTTGTTTAGTCATGGAACTGAGGAATGTAAGTCAAGCAAAACATGCAAAGAGTGCAATAAACCGCATCATACGTTATTACATCACACGAATAAAAATAATTCAGGTCAACGCTATCAAGTCAACAATCCTCGGCCTTCAAACTCAGCTGGGCATACTCAATATTCAAACCACCTTTCTAATGAAGATAAAGAAGTATTGTTAACTACTGCCGAAATTAGAGTCAAGACAGTGTCAGGAGAATTCATCACACTGCGAGCACTTCTGGATCAGGGTTCGCAAGTCAACCTCATTACAGAGAATGCCGCACAGCGCTTAAAGTTATCTAGAAAAAAGGTTAACGCGATCATCTCTGGCGTGGGAGCCTTTTCTGGAAACTGCAAGGGACTTTTAGAACTTGAATGCGAATCCCATTGCACTAACTTCACATTCAAAACGGAAGTCATGATAATGCCACAGATAACGAAAAATCTGCCCAGCACATCATTCAAAACACCCAACTGGCCTCATTTGGAAGGATTGAAACTGGCGGATCCCGAATTTAATTTATCACGAAAAATCGACTTACTACTGGGCGCTGATGTATACTCACAAGTTATAATGGAAGGAGTTTTGAAAGAGGACTCGCATACTCCAGTCGCACAGCAGACACACTTAGGCTGGATTCTATGCGGAAAATTACATACTTTAAGCTGTCACGTGACCTTGGTTGATCTACAAGAACTATCGAAATTCTGGGAAACAGAGGATATTATCCAACAAAAGGATGATATCTCAAGAGATGACTGGTGTGAACAACACTATAAGCAAACTACAAAGAGAGATGAAAATGGAAAATACATCGTAAAAATGCCTCTCGTCTCGAACTACAACGAAAAATTAGGACAGTCAAGATCAATTGCTGTTTCACAATACTTACAACTTGAGCGAAGATTTGAAAGGCAACAGAAACTTGCGTCAATGTACAAAGACTTCATGAAAGAGTACATTGATATGGGGCATATGAGATTATGCACTACTATATCTGATCAGACAAACTACGTGCCTCATCATGGTGTCCTACGGGAGCAGTCATCGACTACCAAGTTAAGAACGGTTTTTAATGGCTCTCAGAAAACTATTGGCGGCTGCAGTCTCAATGACGTCATGGAGAAGGGTCCTAACCTTCAAAAAGACATCCAAGCTCTCTTATTACAATGGCGAACATACAAATACGTTTACACAGCTGATATAGAGAAGATGTATCGGTGCATTTGGCTAAATCAAGATCAACAGCCATTATTAACGATTATATGGCGAAACCATCCCTCAGAAAGCCTTAAAGACTATCAGCTGTGTACTGTCACCTATGGAACAAAGAGTGCACCCTGGCTTGCTATGCGAACTTTGCAACAAATCGTAGAAGATGAAGGACATAAGTACCCGGAAGCGGCGGAAGTATTAAAGAAACACTTCTATGTTGATGACGTCATTGGAGGTCATAACTCATTGGATGCTGCAAAACTTATACAAAAGGATCTCATCAACATGTTAAAAGACGGGGGAATGAACCTGAGAAAATGGTGCAGTAACAACTCTGAGTTGTTAAGTAACCTGAAACCAGAACAAATATCAAAAATTGACATCTTTAAATTCAAGAGCGAGGAAACTATGAAAACATTGGGGTTGAAATGGAGTCCAAAGGATGATGTTTTTACCTTTGAATGGAAATCAGAAGATAATGAGAAAAAACTAACAAAAAGAACACTGTTATCTCTAATTTCGAAACTATTCGACCCCTTAGGGTGGTTAGCTCCCATCACAATTTCTGCCAAACTACTTTTTCAAACCGTTTGGTTACAACAAATTCACTGGGATGCTGAGCTAAGTGATGAGATTAAGCAACAATGGAAGATACTGAACAAGGAACTACAACTAATTAACAATACAAAGATAAACAGATGGCTCGGCAGCGTGAAAAGAAACTATTCAATTACATGGATTTTGCGACGCAAGCGAAAAGGCATACGCTTGCGTCATATACAGTCGCGTCACGGATGAACACGGCGCAACGAAGATGACGTTATTAACCGCTAAAACGAAAGTGGTACCAATAGCCCAGAAAACGACACTTCCTAGACTTGAACTATGTGGAGCCTTGTTACTAAGTCAACTAATGGACAAAGTGAAGAAATCACTATCTGGATATGACGTCACTACATTCGCTTGGTCAGATTCCAAAGTGGTCCTTGCCTGGCTTCAAGGAAATACAAGTAAATGGGAACGTTACGTTGCTAACAGAGTAGAAAAAATTATCTCCGTGATACCATCACAACAGTGGTCTTACGTGAACACCGAGACCAACCCTGCGGACTGCGCCACGAGAGGCATGTTACCGAGCAAAATGATGAATTTTTCACTATGGTGGAACGGGCCGTCGTTTTTGGAAAATTTTAACGAAGAGCAAACCTTGACTACCCATGGTTGCTTTTTTACTACGAAAGAAGGCTGCAAAGAAAATCATGAGGAAGAAAAACGATCAAACAAGACCGAGAACTTTATAGAAAAATTATTACGAGAGAAATGTTCGATAACCCAAATACACAGAATTGTAGCATGGGTCATACGATGCGTTAATCGCTTACGCAAACTAACGCAACGCAGCAATTCGCACTTAACAACTGATGAACTAAAAACTTCAGCTGATTGTGTATTAAAATATGTACAACAACAGCAGTTTGCGCAAGACTACAAACAACTCGTACAAAATAAATTAGTTGCATCGAAAAGCAACATTTACAAACTGACCCCTTACATTGACAATCAAGGGATCATACGAGTAGGGGGACGATTACAACACTCCATCTTACCTGAAACTATGAAGAATCCAGCAATCGTGCCCAGCAGTGGACGGTACACTGAACTGATGATCGAACACGCACACCTGATGACGCTACACGGGGGTGCTCGCCTTACTCTGTCCTATTTACGACAGCGCCACTGGGTGATTTCTGGGAACCGCACTGTTAAAGCTCGTCTACGACTCTGCGTGATTTGCCATCGATTCCGCTCGACCAACCCGTCGCAACTGATGGGCAATCTTCCTGCACCAAGAATCATCCCTAGTCGTCCGTTTACACATGCGGGGGTTGATTTTACGGGAAGTGTGGACGTTAAACTTAACAAAGGAAGAGGTGTGAAAACAACAAAGGCCTACATTGCAATCTTCGTCTGCATGGCAACAAAAGCTGTGCACATAGAACTGGTGTCAGAACTAAGCACTGAAGCCTTCATCGCTGCGTTCCAAAGGATGTGTGCCAGACGCGGGACTCCCGAGCATATGTATTCTGATAACGGGACTAACTTTGTCGGAGCATCGAGAGTCCTGAAAGCAGAATTTGAAGCATTTAAACAACTGCTCAGCGAGGATTTGTTCAATGAAATTGCGAAACTAGAAGTACAGTGGCACTTCAATGCTCCTGCATGGCCCAGTGCTGGTGGCCTGTTTGAAGCCGCGGTCAAATCCATGAAACATCACTTACGGAGAGTCTTGGGCGAACAGAAACTAACTTGGGAAGAATTCACAACTTTGTTGGCAAAAATCGAAGCGTGTATGAACTCACGCCCCTTATGCCCGCTAACTGAGGACCCAGACGAATTTTATAACTGTCTTACACCTGGTCACTTCTTAACGGGATCTCCAACTATGCAGCTTCCGCAACCACATCCTGATGATCGGCATATGGACTTAAGAAAACGATGGCAGTTAACTGAGCATATGCTAGAACAGTTTTGGAAAACATGGTCAAGTGATTATTTAACCACATTACAATCTCGCTGTAAATGGCAAAAAACATCGTCAAATCTGAAACGAGACGATGTAGTGTTAATCAAAGAAAACAATCTGCCTCCCGGGAAGTGGGCAATGGGTAGAGTTATCGATGTTCACCCCGGACACGACGGATTAGTCAGAGTGGCAACCCTGAAAACGAAGACAGGAATACTAAAACGCCCGATCATCAAGCTTTCGGCACTCCCTATCAATGAAAACCATAACACTCAGATGGTGAAGCCGGACGAAGCCGGAGGCAATCCGAAACCCACAACAACAAAACAATCAAGGATAAAAAGGTCATCTTTCTCGCTCATGACCCTTCTCACCATGATCCTTGTAATGATCACTGGGTCAAACTGTAATAACATACCAACCACTACTCAAATTACGGAACTGGAACCTGATCGTCCAGTATACTTTCATGAACTGGGAAAGGTTCATTTGATGCATGATGAATGGGTCTTGGTAATATTCTACAACCTCACATCGTATTGGACAGCATGTAAGGAAATCAGGACGTATCTAAATCATATTCAAGGGGTATGCGATGGTTTAGACCCTAGATACTGTCAATCTACACTGGATCAACTTTATCACGAAGTGAGTGTCATCGACCACTATAATGAGCTGCTCTTGACACCACATAAACATATGTCACTTCGGAAGAAACGAGGCTTGATAAACGGAGTGGGATATATAGCCAACAGCCTATTTGGAGTTCTGGATGAACGCTTTGCTGACAAATACCAACAGGACATATCAAATATATTGGAAAATGAAAAATATCTACAAGAACTTACGAAAAATCAAACGTCAATAATAGAAATGGAGAATGAGATACTTAAGAAAAGCGAAAAACGATTAGAAAATCAATTTTCGTTATTGAACACCTACATTCAACAAATTAACTCAAGCTTTGAAAAAATTGAAAATGAAATGCAAATCATGATGGCGACAAGTTATTTCAGTTCATCTGCATTATCAGCATACCTACTCATAAACAACGTGAAAACCATTCAAGATATGATATTTCACTCTAATGGTCCAGATTTATCAAGGAGAGATTGACATTCATATACTATCCCCAAACAATCTAAGAAAACAACTTAATGAGATCGCTGGAAAGTTACCGAAAAGATTGTCTTTGCCTACAGATACGTCACAAGACCTAAAACGTATTTACAAACTATTGAAAGTAAAGGCACGGACCACTGAAAGATGTGCGCTTTATGAAATACACGTGCCACTTCTGAGCGACGATGATTTTACGCTCTATGAGATCTTTCCATTACCTGTGGTCCATAATAACCTTACAAGATGGTTACAAATGTCTGCGTCACATATAGCAGTAAACTTAAGGAAGAATACTTACATAAGTCTTACATCAGAGAATCTAAAACAATGCATTCAACAAGATATAAATAGCATTCTATGTGACTCAGCCCTACCGGTGTATAACCTACTCGACAACAATGTGCTGTGCGAAGCAAATTTGATAAGCCAACGAAGTGCATCGACCTGTCGCGCGTCAAGCTTACCTTGCAAGGATGCGTGGAAGAAACTACACGGACTGAACAGCTGGCTTATGACATGTTGCTCTAAAATATGTAACATCCGCGTCATATGCGATGAGGATGTTACTGCGTACACAGTAACACACTCCAATCTAATATCATTGGGGCAGAACTGTATAGTTCAATCTAAAGAACTAACTGTCTACACTCGGAATGTATATGAAAGTAACCTGAGAACTGAAGCTGACATCAAGATTCCTACTGTGAAAAATTCAATCAACAAATTTGTCAATTTAACCCTGTATAAGCCAGAAGGAATAGTGACAAACAGTATGGAAAACAATGAAGTCGATCGGCGCATAAAAACAATACTCGACAGTGAAACACGATCCCTGAAGACGATATCGCATCATGACCTACATCAATACGTAATTTGTTACGTATTACTCGCCGTGATAACAATTACAGCGCTATTTGTAATTATTAAAAGGCGTCAGCAATTATTAACTTTCTGCAAGAAAAGAAGTGGGACGAAAACTCATTCCAAGGAACCACATTACGAGGATATAGAACTCCAGGAGCGTAGACCAGCGTACAGCAGGGTCGGCAGGACGGCAACATCTACGGTGCGCCCGGCAACTGCGAGCTCCACACAACCTCCCAAAGAAGATCAGAAGAAACGGAATCCTATTTTTAGTTTGAATAATTTTGTTTAAATACCTTTATTTTATACTTACATTTTAATACTTTTACAACTTTATTTTATCATTTATTCACGTCTTAATCTTAATCTCGGGTGGGGAATATGTACGGTTAAACACCGCACATGCATCAGCAGCGTCGGCATTAGGTATGCGTCACTCGCGTAATGACCTACTCTACAATGCTTAGGTTTAAATACTTTGAATCATATGTTTTTAATTTATGTATCAACTAACTATAGTACTGTAAACATCAAATAAACTAAGGAAACTTTCATCGTGACTTTTCCTCCGAGATACATCATCCAACTATCTACCTAACTGCAACTTCACACACTTCAAATTTATGGTGTATGGTGTCATCGTGGTCAACTAAGCGAGACATCGTACATAGTGAAAGTAAAATGACATTTACCTATATAATGAGCATTTGCATAGTGTATATTACCGCTATCGCTTGTCCCGTGGGTCACCTGCGCATGCGTCGGGAGCGCGGCTAATTATAATCGACTAAACATCATCGAGTGCTCGTAACTTAGGGTTGCGCCTCTACTATGTATTTTTAAAGCGTTTTTTCTAACTTCCTATTCTTGACGCGATCACTGATTTAGATGATAGGCTTTCTCGTTTTCGGCTCACGTATGGCTTATTGTGAGGAGTATTTACAGCTCTAATTACGTTGATGTGTTTAAGGAGGTAGCTAATTTTGAGGATCGCCACTTTTTAGTTTAATTTTTGATAGATTCAGAGCCAGTACAGTTCAGGTTGCAGAGGTATGATAAGTGACACGTGTTTTGGGTTTATTTTTTTACGCCACAACCCAACCCAGTCAATGTTCAATATGAAATTTTGTAAATTATTAGTTTTCTTAACAGTGTTAGTGGTTTTTTCGCTTAGTAATAAGTACGTCTGAGTGTTGGAAATGTTGGAATGTTACCTTTATCTATTAGGCAAGTCGGAACATCCATTATCTCGCTGATTCTCGATCTTCACTTGCGTACATCTGCGCCGGACGTAATATATGTCAACTATGTGTAAATGGCCAGTAGACTGCGATAATATGGGTCGTATATCAACCCTAATTTGCCGCATATTGGCTTGTCTGGCCACTGCGCGCGAGTCGTATCTTTGCCCACCTCGTAGCACCTTGTTGTCAACTTGACGATTGCACATTTGCGTAATTTTATCGCTAAAAATACAAACCGCTCATGTTTTATTTACAGTATTATTATTTTAGCTGTGTTCAGTTCACCTTGAGCTTATACATCTTTGAATTAGACTGTTGCCAATTGACATCATGGAAACCCAATCGTCTATTCTAGTGTGAAATTATCGACTAAACGAACTTATCTGAGGAAAATCTCGTGTCATAATGACGGTCTAATCTACCTACTAGCGCTCTATTTATTCTATGTGTCTTGGGTTGGTGCCAGATATTTTAAATACCATACGTGGTCTCATTCGAATTGTCTATATAAAATTACACCAGGTATCTTCAAAGGAAAGTGCAAGTCGAGTAAATGCTATAAAAAAATGGCACTTAAAGACTGGAGTGGTTCTGTTACTGAAAGTGCGATTCTATTGTCTTCTTTTATAAAAAGCTAACAGGAAAATTGGTATCAAAAGTAAAATTATATTTTACGTCAAGTATCACACACATTTTTTTCACAGTTTTATTAATTATTTATAATTGAGTATGTGCTTTCATTTTATACTGTATTATGCTATTTGATAACGGATAATGTCTGCTCTAACTTTCTTTCTACTCGTACTAATCTATACTATTTAAATCGCATTGTCAATGTCAAGGATTACGTAAATATTGTATAAATTGTTTATACATGAGCGCTGTAATCTTCCTCGTATGCCTTTATATTCCATAAAAATACTCTGTAATGTGAAAGCATATTATCTTACTGTAATGTGAAAGGATACTATCTTTTCATGCAGAAAAAAAAAACTCCGAGACGTAATACGTAGAAAAAAAATCTACATAGAAAATGTTTGCGTGGTGCTGCAGAAATGTGTCCAAAATTAAGTGTAGTATATAGGTTCTATCTGTGAACATTTACATCCCTTTAACCACGTGTTCTACCAACCATTTCGAACAACATTTATTTAACGGCTTTTCGAAATTCGACGAAAATTTTTTCGACTCCCCATACAAAATTACCATCACGTGACCGACTTTGTATGAAAAGTTGAATTTTTTATGCGTTTTTCCTAAAGTCATGGAACAAATGTTCAGTCGGTAGAACACGTGGTTAAAGGGATGTAAATGTTCACAGATACACCCTGCATAAGATGGCACCACGGTTATTCCGCCGAAGCTCACCTTGCCGTGCATCTTGCACGTGCCATGGCACCTGGTCAATAATGCGCCTGCGACCGCTGCAAAAATGCAGTTCACTTAGCGCTGTACCGGCTGCCCAAATGTAATTTGACGACGATATGCCAAGATCATCCATTGCCATTATACTAGACATTCGGAGTTCCGTGTTTTCCCAGTCATTAGAATGGTCTAAGTAGTGTGGGATGGGTATTTCCAATATTGTATTTTGGCGTTTGCTAATCTTTATAATTACTATCTACTGGGTAGGACATAAAAATATTTCATGTTGTTTTAAAGGAGAGATTAGGTATTCAACCATATCTAGCCCAACTATAATTTTGTTTGGAATGAGGCAAACTTAAAAAATCAAACAGGATTCACTTCATCATCTACCATTCTGATCAATATATTTTGTTCTACGACTTTAAAAAATTCGAAATATTTTTTTTCACCCCATACAAAATGAATAAGTCAAGTGACAGACTTCGTACGAAAAGTTGATATTTTTTTATTTGTTTTTATATTTCCAAAAGTGTAGCTAACCTTAATTTACAAAAAAAACCTTAGAAAATTTAACATTCGCTATAAATAACTCGTTAATTAATGTATGCGGCTCTGCCGACTCCTGTACTCTTTAGACACATATAGATGTCTTTAATCAAGTAGAAATACGATTGGCTTACTAGTTTCTCAATCCAGTCAATACCTAATTACAAAACGAGAAAGGCGCTGAAGCATCCCAAGGACTCGGAGCGGGGCAGGCGCATATGCAAACGCATGCGTCGCGCAGGTAGGGTCGTCTCGTGCGCGCGCATCTGCCGCGCCCGCGCAGCGCGTGGCCGCTACCACCCGCTCGGTGCCCGAGTCATGAGATATTAGAGAATTTGCGAAAGCATCCTTAACTTTCATTCTTTAAAGGATCTTTTTGTTTATCTTAACGACTAGTGGTCCGCACTCACTTCCTTTCGGGACTTTAAACCATTACCAAATAGATGGCGTTAGTAATCGACAACATCGCGCAAGTGTTTCGTCTTTTTGCTTTACCTCTAAGGCTGGACTAGGTTGACTATGCGATTATACCTTGTAGGTAAATATTATAGATTAAGTATAGATAGTAACAATGACCTAACCTAACCTTACCTAAACGCATTACTCTCAAAATAAAAATTATATAGTGGAAGTTAAATCACATGTACCTATTATGAGAATTTGTATACAGTGTATATTACCGCTGTCGCCCGTCCCGTGGGTCACCTGCGCATGCGTCGGGAGCGCGGCTAATTATAATCGACTAAACATCATCGAGTGCTCGTAACTTAGGGTTGCGCCTCTACTATGTATTTTTAAAGCGTTTTTTCTAACTTCCTATTCTTGACGCGATCACTGATTTAGATGATAGGCTTTCTCGTTTTCGGCTCACGTATGGCTTATTGTGAGGAGTATTTACAGCTTTAATTACGTTGATGTGTTTAAGGAGGTAGCTAATGTTGATCTTAATTTTGAGGATCGCCACTTTTTAGTTTAATTTTTAATAGATTCAGAGCCAGTACAGTTCAGGTCGCAGAGGTATGATAAGTGACACGTGTTTTGGGTTTATTTTTTTACGCCCCAACCCAACCCAGTCAATGTTTCAATATGAAATTTTGTAAATTATTAGTCTCCTTAACAGTGTTAGTGGTTTTTTCGCTTAGTAATAAGTACGTCTTGAGTGTTGGAAATGTTGGAATGTTACCTTTATCTATTAGGCAAGTCGGAACATCCATTATCTCGCTGATTCTCGATCTTCACTTGCGTACATCTGCTCCGGACGTAATATATGTCAACTATGTGTAAATGGCCAGTAGACTGCGATAATATGGGTCGTATATCAACCCTAATTTGCCGCATATTGGCTTGTCTGGCCACTGCGCGCGAGTCGTATCTTTGCCCACCTCGTAGCACCTTGTTGTCAACTTGACGATTGCACATTTGCGTAATTTTATCGCTAAAAATACAAACCGCTCATGTTTTATTTACAGTATTATTATTTTAGCTGTGTTCACCTTGAGCTTATACATCTTTGAATTAGACTGTTGCCAATTGACATCATGGAAACCCAATCGTCTATTCTAGTGTGAAATTATCGACTAAACGAACTTATCTGAGGAAAATCTCGTGTCATAATGACTGTCTAATCTACCTACTAGCGCTCTATTTATTCTATGTGTCTTGGGTTGGTGCCAGATATTTTAAATACCATACGTGGTCTCATTCGAATTGTCTATAATAAAATTACACCAGGTATCTTCAAAGGAAAGTGCAAGTCGAGTAAAGGCTATAAAAAATGGCACTTAAAGACTGGAGTGGTTCTGTTACTGAAAGTGCGATTCTATTGTCTTCTTTTATAAAAAGCTAACAGGAAAATTGGTATCAAAAGTAAAATTACATTTTACGTCAAGTATCACACACATTTTTTTCACAGTTTTATTAATTATTTATAATTGAGTATGTCTTGCATTTTATACTGTATTATGCTGCTAATCTAAACCTTAAATAATAATAAAAAAAACTAACTTCTAATCTCTTGGTAGCCCGGGTATGGTTGTGTCAGATCCAAGATTTGGTAAGTCTTGTCATCCTACTCCTAGACAGGGGAACCAGACCAGCCAGATTTGGGCTACATGGTTCGAAATTGCCCCTTATTTAGGTACTCTTATTAGAAGGCGCACGTTGTTACTGCTACAGTTACTAAAATGTGAAATCCTGACTAAAACGAATTGTGGGAAACGACTCGAATTAACAGCAATAAAAATATTATGTCCCAACGAAAAATGTTCAGCAAGTGGCGAACAGTCGCTGCGCAGATAATCCGGCATCAAGTGTGATTTCTTTAATCTGTCGCGCATTTCCTTGTAAATCTTAATTCGTGTGTTCCGTTACAGTAATTCCAGTGTGAGGGCACGGCCGTACATATTTCTTTGGAAACGTATCACCTTGTCGTTGGGTAGTTGCTTGGTTACAATTAAAAAGCGAAAAGAACGTGGATTCCGCGGCGGATTTCGAGAAATATCGACGGGGTCGACGAACCGTGGCGGACGCATCGCGTCCGCGCCTTCTCGCTTGATTTTTTTACATATTCGTATTAATCGGACAGTTTCAGACATTTACATGTGGGTGCTAAACGTTTCGCGTCTCTCGCGTAGTAATATTTTTTAATCGATTATTCAGACCATAAATTAGTTTAATTTCATGTTTATATTGCCTGTGTAAATGTTGGTTTTTAGTTTTATATTAATGATTTTATAAGTAACCATTAAATTTTACGAACGCTACCTTCACTAAAATATTCATACCTGTTTAAATCCTGTAAAATGTTGTTCAGGAAGTCGAATCATTTTGATGTTTATAACTAACTTTCTGATATTATTGTATAGTAAACACATTACATTACACAGATATTACTGACGTCCCGTATAGCGCTGTGTTTAAGACGCAAAGGTCGCGGGTACGAATCTCTCACCAACTGAAATGTTTGATGATGAAACAGATAGGTAAATACCTATCGGTCGGATAGTGCAAGGGAAAACTTTAGTAGTAGTTTAGAAACGAGCATATACCTTCCTAAAAGGCCGGCAACGCATCCGCACTCCTTCTGGTGTAGCTGATGTCCATGGGCGGCGGTGATCACTTACCATCAGGTGACCCGCTTGCTCGTTTGCCTTCCTATAATATAAAAAAAGTTTGGTATCAATGTATGTCTTAAGTTCTTATTATTAATTTTTAGCACATCTAACTACTCAATCATACAATTACAACTAACTATCATCAAAGCAACGGTTTATAATGATAAATTCTGTTTACCTTATTTGAAAATTATGCATGTATATGTGAAACGTCCTGTGTGCTTACTATAGAATAATGTCTTTAAATAGCAAAATGGGGACCCGATTAATTCAAAAATATACTTCGCAGCGGTAGGTAGTTACGCTCTCAGTCTGTTCGGGTTAAAAAGTGCGCACACACTCGCACTGCATTTCATTAGTGTAACACTGAGCGGTGAATGCGAACAATAAAAATATCATCGTTGAAATAAATAAAAAGAGCACCGGGCCAGCTGCGAGGGCAGGTGGAATAATTGGCAATTCTTTGTCTCAGCCATACACCAGGGACTAAAAACCTACAGATGCTTAAATACCTCGACACGTTGATGTCTCATTTTATTATTTTTTCAAACGCAACTACTCGTACACGTTCCGTTTTTTGCATGTGTGCGCTTCGATTAGTTGTATTGTAACGTGTATAGCGAAAAAATTGTAATTTTATTAAAATTTATTGGAAAATTCCTTGTATGATAAACAATAAGATTGCTCTTATTATATTCGATTTATCGTCTAACATTTTTTTATGGAAAAATAGTGACACGTTTCATTATAGCTACCGCATAATCATTAAAAGTAAACATTGAACGTTTTTTTTCAATTTCAGGAGATCGTAACCTAAGTAGGCATATATGGTTTCAACCCGATAACTTGTCTTAATACACAAAGTAGACATACATATAACAAATAGACAAACAAGTGGGTTCCGTTTTCTTATACCCTAAAACACCAGACATAAGAAGATAAGTGTTGTCTGTGTTAAGTGTGTCAGATCAGAAGTCTTGAATTACCTATACTAAATAATCTTCATAGTATTTTATTAAGTTAAACTCTACACTCCTTATTACAAAACATGACCGTAAGTTAGCCTTGGCTTAAAACTGATGCTGTCATTTTAAGATTTCGTGTAAGTTTGTCATGTTTGCCTGGATTTGAGTCTGTCATGTGAAGTCTGTTTCTGTTATTCACGCCGAGACACGTCGAGATCACTGTACGTACGAGCGCATTTATGTGTGCGTTGCTTATTTAATTCATGGTGTAGGCAGTTCTAGGTCAAAAAAATTTAAAAAACCAGCTATGTTACGTGTCACGTAATCCGTTCCATTTGAACAAAATCTATTACAAGTAGAGATTTCTGCGTCAACAAACAATCATTGTATCACTCTACATTTCGATTGTCAACGCGAGTGAAATTCCGGAAGACAGGAATGTGGGTGAGGTAATTCGGTCTTTGCACATGCGCCGTGCCGCGATTTCTGTTCCTACCCGCCCGAATGCCGGAGCGTGTTGCGCTTCACACTGATCGTTTACCATGTTTTTATCTGCAACTTGGCTGGGTATTAACCTCATTGTGCGAGTAAGGTACGATCGGCCACGCTTAGATGCATAGCGTGGATTCGTGCGCTTTATTGCGGGGCGATAAAGGTGGCATTTGAATGTTGGCCTCTAGGAGCGGTTGGGTATACTAGTGATGTCAGTTAAGGATTTTTTACTGTAAATCAAATTAGATGCACTCTTATTTCCGTATATAAAGAGCCAAGCTCTAATTTCCGAAGCTTCCACGGAATCCTTAGTCTAAGCCTCTAGAGCGACCTAACTCACCTTGGAGATCGCATCGCATTTCATAATTGCATTCCTCTGAATTCATACCAATATGAACTCAAAACTGATTCTCAACTGATCATAATGTAATATCACGTCAAAGTGAGACAATATTAAAATCATAGATGAATCAGAAGTTTGTTAAATTGCATTCACGACTTTCATGAATAAATATTTGTATTTGGTCAGTTTTTAAAATTTTACAATCTTAGCCAAAGCGTTGAATTTGAACAAATTACGTCAACTTGTCTGACTGAACTTGACAATTTTTTCCAATATCACTAAGTTGCAAGTAACGTTGAGTCAAATCGCATTACTAGGGTATACTATCTAGTATACTATAGCGCCGTCAATAGATAGCGCGCGTATTTTCTCAATTTGCATATTTTTTCCATAAGTTTTCCAATGTCACTAAGTCAGATCGCATCACTAGGGTATACTAGCGCAACCCGGTCACTTAGCTAGCGCGCGTATTATCTCCATTTGCATAGTGCGGACAAGTAGCGGTGTCGACTTACGCGCCACTGCCGCGTGTAATGCCTCCAACTGCATCAAAAGTAGATCACAGTTTCACTTCGAAGCTCGCACATTTACTATTTCTGCCTCATAGTGACACATTTTCCTACTAAAAACACTTTTTTTTGCTGTGGGAGAGCCACGCTTCGGCATTAATGTGCCGGTTTGACCGAACTGATGCCACGGCCTCACAGAAGACCGGCGTGAAGCAGCGCCTGCGCTATGTTTCGTCGAGTGGGTGAGGGTACCGGACGGAGGCCCATTAATTGGGGTTAAAGGTTGGCAACGCAGTTGTGTTTCTACTGCTGTTGCTGGTGTCTAGTGGGCGGCAGAAGTCGCTTACTATCCCGTGATCCGTCTGCTCGTCTGCCACCTATCACTAAAAATAAAACTTTTTTTTTTACTTTTGAGTCATCAAAATGACATCCATTACACGAAAAAAGTGAAAAATACTAACATTAATGTTTCCAATATTGTTTAAAGTTAAAAATGTTAATCTTTACTACGCCTAAATAGAGTTTTAATTTTGTCTATACTACACTACTTCCATCATTATCATACAGTCGAATCCTGTACTGTCTACTAGAATATTCATTCATCTAATAAACGTCGTAGAGAATTAATTTATTTACTGTAGTTGGATTCAGGTGAGAATTTTCTGAGTAGGTACACTTAAGAGGGCCCAACCTATGGTTTCTACATGTTAGAAAAAACGGTTCGCCTGACATTTAACCTATGGAGTGAAATATTCGCATACTTCGACGATTTTGCAATAGATATTTAAGCACGACCAAATCACGACAGCGGTATACTTAGCCGCTAATAAATCGATCTCTATTTTGATTCGAGTTGATTGTGGTCGATTATAGCCGCAGCAGGTTATATGCAGCCTTGAACAAAAGTATCACTGCATTTTTTAAATTTTGGACATCTGTAACACCCGAGGCATCACAAATGCGTTGCCGAGAATTGGGAACACCATGTTATTGGATCAGATACTATTTTTGAACTTGTACTTACAGTATTTTTTAAATAGGCAGGTACTGTAAATACTTCCCGGTTGTTGGAAGTGATCAGGTGATTATGGTCATGCATTTGTAGTTATTATTTGTACTAATGAATGTAACAGACTGGTATATATGTACTAGTATTAGATCCGGTTAAGTCCAATGTACACGCTTAAGGATTTCCCCTTACAAATTAAACAATATGCTGTAAATCCCCTCGAAATGTTTAAGTTTTTTTTACAGGATTTCATGTACAGTGATCCGTAGCTTCCGTATGAAAATGTAATAGGAAGAGATACCCACCTAGGGTATCTAAAATAAAGTCGAGACTAGCATATTTGCCTAAAACCTAAAATTTTGTAAATTAAACATGTTAAGAAAAATACTAGTACAGTAAACAAAGTGTATGTAACTTAGCTCTCGTTCTTAACTAAATAATCTAAGTTTGTTTGGCCACTACCCTTTGAATTAACCTTTTGAAATGTATGTACGTACGACACACTTAAAAGTAAAGTACAAACTGTATAAGAACAATATCGAAAACGTTTAAAGGACGTACTTTGCGCGACATTGAACAAAACACGCAATCACAACAATGGTTATGAATGAATGTCGTTCGCATCACATACCTACCCGGATAATGATGTTATTTGCTTTGCCTTCCGTCACCGCGCTTGCAAACATGACGGCTAGATAGGGCTGCCAGGTATTAAAAGAAAAAATACGGATGAATCTTCCAGTTGTACTAGAAACTTCAGTAAAAAGCCAGTTTTTAGTCCTAAGCAAGGAGCGGATGGATGATAGTTGGAGGATATTAAAGAATACCGAAATATAGGCTCTATTGGTTAGCCCTAATTTGAGAACCTGCAAGAACTGGGGGCAGAATATTGGCGTTAAGCGGTAGAAAACCGTGACGAATGGTTGCCATCTCAGGTAACAAGGCTAATTTTGGGTTGCAGAGCCATCAAACAAAACTACAATATCATTTAGCACATAATCTAATAAAATAACACTGAAATTGTATGAATAATACCTACTATCATATTATGCCATATATGCGCACTATTTATTTTTGTTACCTAAGACATACTCGTAAGTCGTAAGAGACAACTGTGCAGTTAATTGTACGACGAATTAGGAAGACATAACGAAATCAACACATGTTAAAATTAAAAGGCTTGCAGGCAAAAATTAGGACTGGCCGGATACAGTCCAATTTTTGCCGGACAAACGCCACCACAAAGCCACATTGTGTCGTCTATATCTAAACGCCTGGCAACCCTTAACTCTGAGCTCGGCTACATCTTCGTACTTCATGTTTTATTGTAATTACCTATTTCTAATGATTGCCAATGTCGAGATTTGCGGTTAACTTAGCACGTGGCGGGTGATGGAATTTTCTGCATCTAAAGATAGATCAATATTATATTGAACTCAGGATAAGAAGATTTTGTTTAAACGGATACAGATTTATTATTAAGTCCTGCTCTCGCACACGGAATAAGGAAATCATTGATACAAAATCTGTAAATTGAATAAACTTTGCTATACATTTTTTACTATGTTTTACAAACGAGTATACGCGACGTTCAGGAAATTGAGAACAAAACAAGTAAAAT
The DNA here is from genome assembly GCA_014851415.1 of Cnaphalocrocis medinalis. Lineage (NCBI taxonomy): Eukaryota > Metazoa > Arthropoda > Insecta > Lepidoptera > Crambidae > Cnaphalocrocis > Cnaphalocrocis medinalis. Next base: position 7,498,389 of record CM026280.1, on the reverse strand, counting down.
AAGCCAAATCAATCAACCGCTTAGTTAAATAAACAGGTGTACGTCTAACGCTAGTAGTGGCTGTACTACCTACTAGGTAGTACAGTGTTACCTACTTACATTGATTGAACATTTTTACCTTGAATTTTAATACGAGGACATGTTGCTAACGTTATCTCCTGAAATTATATTAATACTAGATATTCCTTTCAAGAAATTATGTTATCTACTGTAAAATATTTGGAAACTTATTTTTTTCTGTTTGTTTTGTATCGTCATCCATGTACGATCATGTATTTATTTTCTTAAAGATTTGATTGTACAAGAAGTACCTATTTTACAATGATTTAGAGTTAATAAGATATCGCTGCTATACCTACTGCTAAATTGAATGAAATTGTACTCTCTGTTACCATTTTATTGAATGTATCCAATTAATCCGGTTGATTATTTCATAAACCAATTCGTTTGGGTTGTGAAAAGTGACAGGTGTAAAATATGAGTGTAATAATACTTGATTATTTTTGCTGGTTTTTGGTAAAAATAATTATTTATTCGATGTATGTATTATATAGCTCATAACCTTCCACCTTCTGATTTTAACCCTCATTCATTAGTGTCATCCATGTATTTATATAAATACTCGTTCTATGTATGACAATACATTTCTAGAGCGAATCTTTTAAATATTACTAAATGTAACTGTAGTGTGCTTAAACCAATTATGTATGTCTAAGTTCTTCTTTTATGCTATAACGATTGTCTAATAGACGTACCCGTTTCGATGCACCGTATGCAGTATGCGTTCATTGTTATTGTGGAGTATGTGTAAACACTGCCGGTGTCATATGCATTGCCGATCGCTACGTAGCCATTAAATGGACTACCCAATTCATTTATTATTCATAATCATCAGAGTGTCAATGCTGGATGCGATCAAATCTGTCGCCTCGTAACCCGAAGTGAGCTTGGAACTATCCAGGTAGCTAACAATGAAGCCGTCCTGTAACGAATGAAAATATACCTGTCGCATTCAAACTAAAGCGCGCACAGGGCGTATGAAAGGGAGGTATACTCCGATCAGATCGTAATTAGTATTTGGGAGGTTTAGTAATGAAGCAAATGTTAGACAGGAAAACAGATTAACTGGGTCATGGTTACACTTTCTGAATATTTATCCCAATATTATTATAACATTCTCATATTATATTTGGAAAATCCAAGGGACAATTCCCGTGACAAACGACATTGAGGTCGAATTAGTCGGGAAAGTACCAACATATATGGAACTTGTAGATTAAGTGCTAAATAGTGTCAAAATTAACTTATTTTTGTGTGAACTTATACATTGTATGTCTTTTAAACCTAATAAGAGTTTTGTATGACTAATGTACGAATTCTTTAAATTCGACTTCAATGTCGAATGTACGAGAATTGCCTCCTAGAGATGCGTGCTAGGATTCAAATAGTCTCTTTGGAAGGCGCATGTTCGTCTCCACTGAGCTACCATCGCCAGTTAATTTATCATTAGTCCGTCCAAATGATTTCCAGATAGTTTGATAATTTACAAATGTAATGTTTTGAGATTTAATAATTACCTATATTGAAATTAACAAAAATGTTGACCATGTTCTTAAAGCTTCTGCAGTGTTTATGTCTTATACTGACCCGTGTAATTTCTAAGTTCATTCTCTAACTATGATGGTCCCGAGTTTGGTCGCTGAATCTGCTATTTGCGTTACTTAATAAACTATCCCAATACCTGGAAATTTGCCTCGAGATATTACTATACCCACGATCGATGCCTCAACTGACGAAAATACACCTGTACCTACGTACGCATACCAATAATAACTGTAAAATATACCAGTTTAGATGCGTGACTCATTGTGGCCGCGAACGATATCGGTTTGTAATCATAGGCATCTCTCCGAGTAATAATATTGTAGACTACTCTTGCTCACTCCAATGTAAAATCTACGAGCGCGAGCGCAACTCGCCACGCCTATACTCTTGTTAAGCGATGATCATCAGCCGGAAGCCTAATAAAACGGCTGGTTAAAGTCGCTACTAAGTTCCGATTTTATAGCCGATGGTTCTTGAAGGAAAGATAAACGAAATAATATGAAACATGACTTTGCGCTTTAGGTATACTTACTTCATAGGTATAATGACATGATTCCAAAATTGTGCTACGAACATCAGAAACAGTATGGTACTTAAAATACACATATTACACCTAGATACTGATCAAACACAAGTGTACCTACATACAGGTCAGAGAATTGAAAAGCCGGTGACTGCTACAGAGATTCGTTAGGACTAACATGGGATAAAACATTATGTAGAAAAGAATCAGTATAAACAAGATAAAGAAAAAGATAGGAATATTATTATGATCTCTAACAAATCTTATAATTATTTGTAGAAGTTAAGATCGATCATTGTAATAACAAGAAGAGGTTTATAACAAAATATACCAACCAATCTAGCATTTTCAAGCTATGGTGTTTGAGAACAGCGTTGATGCTATTAGCAAATGATTTAATAAAGTGGTTTTACTCGTATCTGATATTTCCCTAAAACACATAGTTATTATGTATGAAAATTAAGTGTTGTTGGACAACATGAGTATGTTTGCAATACTCTTAGTTACGCACCACAATGCTTTTTAACACAGGTAGTTTTGGTTTTGAATGGTCCGTTCGTTATGATTTCACCTAAATGTAAATAATACAGCATGGTATCATTTTTTTTTGAAATTGTTTCCACGTAAATTGTGATGAGCTTTGTTCAGTAATTCTGTTTTAACATAGTAACATGTCTCGAGCCAAATAACGTCATTGTTTATTATCACTTATTCTTGGTACAATGTACATACATGGAAGCAGCCAAAGTTCACTTTCAAAGTTTTGATTCTAAGAGTTCCTAGACTAAATAAAATTCAATCATCGATAGACGTCAGATACAACGAAAATTGTCTTTGTAATAATTTGGTACTACGACCAAGTATCAATCAATATGAATGGCACAGTATCAACTTCTGAATGAGGGTGGGTAGATTTAGACGTCAGCAATCCAATTCAAACATGTTTGATGATGATGAAACAGTACTAATTGATACTAAACACGATTTCAGTAAACGATACCAGAAAATGGTTGGTTATGTGTAACAAGTTCTGGCGCATTTATCAAATCATATAATCCCGCTTCTCGTCTTAGTTTTTTTAAGTAAGCATTGAGATATATTTTTGGACCTAAATTCTTGGGAATGGGTAACGTACAAGGTGCCTACAGAACAAACAAAAGATAGCGGCGTCTTTATTAGCTTAGTAATATCTTCTCAAAATTTGAATGTGACCGCATGAGGTCATGTTGTGTGGAAACATTTGGACCCATGAGTCACTGCGAGGTGCGCGGACATCAAAGCGGATTGACATGCCGGCCGACACGGCAAATTTGAATCAATGATGGCATTACTACGAATTTAACTTCGCTTACTTGTTTTGTTTTTGTAATCTTTTTGTTTTGGCTACTAACGTGTCTTAAGACACTTAATTCTTGCCAATGTCGAGTGATTAAAGAGACTATTTTGGAAGGTTGACAGGTGTGCTGATAAGTTTTAATATCGCTGGATTGTATTTTAAACGAGCTATCGACAGTGCAGCGACTGATCTTTGGACAAATGTGATGATTACGGATTATTTAAAATATCTTATTAATTTGGTAGTTATCAATTTTGCTTGTGGACCCGTTCGTATGCATAAAGGTGCGTCTGCGATATTCGAACTAAAAGTCATCAAGTATCAAGATTCTATAACATTTTATTCGCGCAAAGTTAACATCAGCAGATTGGTATAGGAAAACAACAATATAAACAATGTAATAAACGTCCAAGAAGTCGTAAGGTATTATTTCTCAAGTACGTATTATGTCATAGGTCAACTGCAAGCAAATATCAACTAAAAATATATCTGCACATCTCATCGACTGCCTAGCATATTATTGCATTATTGCTATAAAATTCATATATCTAGTAATTAAGTGTTAAGTGTGTTGTTAACAGGATATTAGTTGGGTCATCCCATTGTCATAATCCGCTTGTCTAACCATGTCCTTTTGAAAGAAACTATTTATTGAGTCATTAAAACGCATTGGCCTGTTGTTAGTTTGGAATAACTGCTCGTGTGTATTAGCGCCAGAATGTTACGCGTGTCCACTTTACAAGTTAGTTTTTAACGTCTTTTGTTATCGCTTAATTTTATGTGCGCACGCTACTTCAGTGATTTTTCCACGCTCAATGTATGGCCAGCCATACGTCTTAATGTGCAGTCCAGGCAAAAATAATCTTTAATTCATTTAGCTAAAGTACAGTGGTTGGTATTATGAATTTTGTGGTGTTTGTGTATACTCGAGCTCGCGAATTGTACAGTTCGAATAGTATTGCAGTGACAGTATGTCGATGATAATAAAACTATTGTAATACGTAAAAACATTAAATAGTTCCAGAAAACGAAGTTTACATGGTTTACCTTTTATCTATCAAATGAATATTTGTACTATGATGGATGATAATGAATACTCATACGTACATCCCAAGTCCTAACTATTGGATTAGCTAGTAATTGTTAGTAATTATTAGTCCAATATAATATAACAGTAGATATTTCATATTAAGGGCGATAGGCCTTTGAGATGAGATATCGTTATCGTCACTATGCAATATATTCGATACCTGGTATAATCGATATTACACTATGCATATAATTTCACAACTCTATTGAAACATCCCTGTGAATGTACGTCAACTCTGGCAAACGTGCATATTGCTGTTGTATATGTCGAACAACTATTTGTTTACCTATAATGAGGTCCCAAAAGTTGCGTGTCTCAGTCAATACGATAGGTACAATAATTGGGACAACCCTATCGATAAGTCATTATGGTTATTTAATAATTTAGCCGAAATGACTGAATCGAGCAAGTGTCGATCCGAAAGCTTTTTGTTTGAAAATCTAGAATAAAGTCAAGGCCAGACATTACTATTGATTTATTGACCAAATTATACCGAGTTCCATTGCAAAATACGAATACTGTATTGAAATAAGAACAGAAGGCTAATTACTTTGATGAAATCACAAAATCGATGCTAAAAGTGAGTTGGTCTAGTCGTAAATATTGGAATTTCTAAAATCCATCAAGGTTCCGAAAATTAACTAACGGTAACCTATTTTTTCGGTATTTAACCTCTGCGTTTGTTTTATGATGTTATGTAGATTTAAGTGAAGGCTTAACCTTCGGTTAAAATACACTAACTAGTCCATTTGATACGTAACCAGCAGCCTCCTATCTAACGTTCAATGTTAACCTTATTAGGTTTTTATCTTTATAGTTAGAGTGTAGAGTAAACACACAATGTATTATTAGTGATTTGATGTACCACAATTAGTCGTCACAAGGAAATAAGGTCTCGTTTCATAATGCCACTATCTCAGCTTCTCAAGAAAATTAAACAGGGACTGGGTCTGTCAAAGTTTGTTTATAACCATAAACGAACGATGAATGATGGAAGATAGGTTCTAATAGATCTGATGCAGAACTTGAATGAAAAAGTCTATATTTTTCCCCAGAATTGATAACCTTTCTTGATTGATCTATTGATTAGATTACGTACTATGTATTTAAATCGCTTAATCGTGAACACAGCCTCAATCATTATTTTGTCAAGACTATTTTCGTCTATTGTACTAAACAGATAAATTATTTTGCATCAATCAATAATATAATAGCCCAGGGTTTGTATGTAAGATTTGTGCTTTGTAATAGGTGTAGCGATTACGTGAGCTTTGAGTTACGAAAGCGCGGTAGGTACTGGAGTTCGTACTGAAACGAATTTAGCGCATTGTGAGGAGGAAGCAAAACGGCTCGCGCGAATAGACGTCTGCGCACCTACAATTTACTGGAAGTGGCTGCTCGATTATTTAAAGTACTTGCGAATGTTGATGAAATCTTTCTACAACCTGCTATTTATTTTATTACAAATGACAGCAGTAGGGTTTTTCTTATGACCTTTCTAATAATAAGAATAGGTCTATCTATCTATACTGCTTGAGTCTGCCGTTCAATAAGAACATGATGATCTGTAGTGTCTATACTTATGCTAATGCCAATAGGCTGTTAATATAATAATATTAACAGTCAAACGATAAATATTATCTAACTTCAGGTAATTAAAGCGCTTGATAAAACCGTCGTGGATTTGGTGGGTTTCCTTAAGAATTTTAAAGAAGACAAGATCGATAATTTTGTGCTAAACGTATTCGACACGTGGTTTCTACAGCTGTAGCCTTCAAACATAACAAGTCAATTGCTTTTGCAGTGCCTGTCACTGATACTATCACTTTGCCCTATTTGCTTGCCAGTTCAACTAACGAGTGATCTGCGTTATTTGGTAAGACGCGCGGTGAAAGTGATTGCGTCGATGTCGCGTGCGGTGGGCATGCACCCGCCGACCTTGCCATATACGACGCCAGCCGTCGCTTGCGCATCGCCCCGTGTACGCACAGGAGTGGGGGTGCTGGGAACTAGGGAGGGAATTACAGAGTGTCAACACATCATGATCTCTATCACCTCAGACAAAATTACTATCTGTATTTAGTTAGATGACAGCGAATGCCCCGCAATGGATGGTGCGATTGTACGTACATACAGGTGTACTGGTTTTAAGGACCTTGTTTAAGTATATATCATTAATACTTTGATCACTTATTGACACTTTCACTTGAAAATGTTTCATCTGAGACTAAATGGTTTATATTGATTTAACATACTATGATAGAGAACGAACTGTTGATATTACAATCGAGCGATCGACACTTCTTCATATTGATGTATCAAAGCAGCGGAACAAAATGTACCTACTGATGGTAATACCCTATATGACATTTTGCTAGCTCTCTGTATTAAGATTTATAAACCGTGTTATACATTAATAAAAATAAACATCCGTGTATAAACCTGTATTGCCCATTAAATACATTGATCGCGCTTTTTGCCCCAAACCACAGACAATACCGCGCCGCTGATTCAGCGCCTTTCTTGTACGGCTAACACTTACAACCATCTCCAACTCAAAAGTGTTAATTGTTGGGCTGTTAAAATGTTATTGAGTCTCGCTTGTTATTTTAATAGCGCTTTTAAGTGTTAATACAAGTTTAATTAATGTAGATTCCAGCAAAGTCATTCAAGAAACTTCAAATAATTTGGTACGAAAAGCGATAATTTTATTTGATTCAAAAATAAAATTATGATTTTACTTATTTGGAGCATCATTTTATTTATAAAGTTTATAGATTATTATTTCTCAAATTAGTTCATGTGTTCAAATTGAAATGTTGGATCCAAGTTATCAATTTCAGTGCCTACTTAGCAATTATTACTCTTTGGTCAGTATTTTTTATTTTCATACAGTGCCACATACTTATTCGTAGACGGTAGCGAAGAATTTCTACAAAACTACTCAGTCATACCCAATAACAATCAAATTATTATGCTCTCGAGTTAAAATAATTGTTGTGATGATACATCAAAAACGCTACTAGTATTCAAATGAAGCCGTGCACATTTTTGCTGACAGCCCATGAAACGGTACGAAACGAAAGTGCGCTAGCTGCCTGCAGAATCTGGACCGTTCGGAATTAGTTATGGCGGATGAGCATAGTAGTGTAGTGCGGCGACGCGTTATAATTGCCGGTGTTGGACAGCCTGCGCCTGCGCGTGTTGTTGTTGCTCGCGCATTCAGCACGTCACGTGCTTGTACCGTTCGTGTTGTAAACAGTTCATCGTCACAGTGCTTACCGCTTACGCCTGCAGCTACTACTTGAACAGCGCGTAAAATAACACTACTGTCAAACGGGACTTTATGCTCCTCTTGCATCAAATTATCTTTTATACGTATCATTGAAGGTAGCATTTATCATCAGTAAGGACTTCATCTCAATGTTTATCACTGCATTATCATAAGTTATGATCGTAGTAAGATCTAACTCTACAGTTTGGAATGTCTATTCGCACTTCTTTAGAAATATTTTTCCTTGTTCTCGAGTTATTATCCTGTTCTAGTTAGTACTGTATTGTTCCGGATTGATGGAGGCTGAAGATCAGAATGGTGTGAGCGGAAATTGAAATGATTGGTTTAAATGTATATCGTAAAAAAGAAATTGTGTACGTTGCTATGTTAGGTACTTGCGTCGATTATTCTGTATTAAAATTCAGTTTAATCTTTCAATTGTCGAATGCTACTTCATGTCGAGCTCGAGAATCGGCCCGGCCAGTCTAGACACAAGGTCAAGAAGCGTGCAAATCGATGATTGATTTACAAAAGTGCTAAAAGGATTTGCGTAATTGATTAAAAATTGTCCATTGCTAGTTCAATGCAAAAGATGCCGTGTTATTGTCGTGCGCGCACTCGGTCACGTGCGCTTGCGCCGAGGACGCGCAGGACCGCCCCCGCGCGCGTACTGTTTCACAATACCTGATTGAATTGTTCTAGATGCTCAGATAATCATCTCTTTGTAACTATCTACTTACGAGTTTATGGCCAGATTAATCCAGTTCCTATTTGTGTTTGACGTTTGTTAGAAGTACACGTGTTTCCTAAATCGAAATGTTTCTCATATATTTTTGTATTATTGTTTTAAAGTTTAGCTTATTTCCTGTTATAAGACAATCGGTTGACGTAAATGAAGGCAGATTTAGCAAGTCACGGAGACAATGGTTGCCTTGACGGCTGAGCAAGGTCGAGGACAACCATGATAGCCAGATTTATGAAAAGTTTCGGGAAAAACTAAATGCTACGAAATCGTCGGTTTTTAAATCCTCTTCGCCTTTAAAATATGTATATCGTAATTACTCTACCTGTGTGTAAGTAGGTTAGATAACCGTAGATCATTATACTTACTCGTACTTTTGAAATTTCATATTAATATAGATAATTCTATTCATTTAGTGTTTATTGCATGTAGACTAAAAGCCGATATTTTTGACATACGAGTATAATACAAATTTAAAGATGTTTATCCAATATATAGTGATCTAATTAACTTAACGCTATTTAATTATTATTTAAGACCAACTATCGAGTCTCTTGATGACATTGCGTGTGAGAAAATAGATGTTTCCAGAACTAACTATAAGCCATATAAACCAAACCACTTAACATTGACAATCACAGAAGTTGAAACACAACGTCTCAAAAGTTAGTGAAACGACTTTCTATACTGTTATCCGGCAATTGAATTGTATCCGTAAGTACGTAAGTACTCAGTACCGGCTCATAACATCAAAGTATTGGCAAATAAGTGCGCATTTGTTTCGGGGCCGACGCGTTAGAACGGGCGACCTCTCGCCTCCGCGACTCGCCGACTAGCATTGAGGCATTTACCTTTCTTAGGTCGGACTTGTCCTCAATACGGTCTAGAAGCGTTGATTTATTACGATGCATGGAATGCCAACTCAATTTAGAGACAAAATTTGTGCAATATGTGTCCAATTTGTCCACTGTTTACATTCCCGGCTTGCGGCTACATTAACCCGTTTACCCGATACGTCGATAGGTAAAATATTCTTATGCTCAAATCGTGAATGCCTCCCGAATATTAATGGGCGTTTATTTTTTTTACGTGATTTATTAGCTATAGGGGTTCCTTATACTAATCATACAGTTGTGACTTCGTCGATCACGATGAAAGATAATAATTCATTTGGAAAACTGGGAGCTGTGCCAAGCCAACTTTAATACCTTGGGAGCTACACTCGAAAGTTAGGTGTAAGGTGGATCAAATGATCAAATTAGATTATGTTTCTATTTTTTTAACGTTATATTGTGCTACTGAATACTAGTATACACCAATTTTTGCTTAGATTAATTAAAGGAGTCAGTGCCATTTATTTGCCAGAATATATCTGTAGCACTACACAGAACGATGTCATGTTTAAGTTCGATTTTTGTTACATGTTAACTAGGTCTATATCGTTGATTGAATAACCTACAGTTTGTACGTATTGCTAGGGTTGTTAGGCGCCTTTAGGGCCGAATCAAAATACCACTTCTACTTATATTCGTTTTACATTCTTGCAAGTACCTAACTACTTGTGCCCTAGGCAATACTGGGCAGTTATTGTTTGGTATAATGTGGAATTAGAAAAACCAATAAGCAAATTGTGGCACATTTTGTTTTGTTTACTTGGTTGTCACCTAATTACTGCAACCCATATTTGTCGTGGTTAGTAGAATTCTTGTGCAATTAATTGCCCACCGAACTAACTTCTCATTAGTAACGAGTTGTTACCTAGTTAGTTAAGTGCCCACGAAATTTTCCATTACATAGATAACTGATAGCCGGACACACACATGTAGATTGCTATCTCGAACACAAGGAATTAAAAAAGAGCTAGTTTAGTTTGCGCTGAATGGCGATGGGTTTCGTATGCTAAAACAATTTGGTGCTCAAACTTGTTAAGAGTACACTTAATCGATCAAAATTAGATTTTCGGGAATTGGGTTTATTTATGAAACTAAACTTTTCTGAATGAACTCTATCCAAGTACGCTGAGAATCGTCGTCTACCACTTATTCTTACTAAGGTACAGGTATTTTTTATGAAATTTTGGACTTTTAGTCTAGTAAATAATATAGTGCGTGTGTGGGAACCTAAGAGATTCCTATCTCTCTAGAAACATTCCTTGGCGAAAAATCTAAAAATAAGGACCTTTGTGTTGTCCCCCTCCTCTCCTTCTGCTCGGTTCCAAGACGTCAGGATTTCTAGTACGTTTTCCGTTACGTTTCTGGAAAAATTACTTAGGTTTCCGCTCACGCACGCTATCTTTTGAACAGTTCCTTGAAAGAACTATATTTGTCTAATGTTCACTGATCCCTAATGCCGCCTAATTAATACCACAGGAAAATTTGCGACTGTCAACACTACAACTAAAAGCAGTGGGCAATTTGTCAATATAACATGAACTTGTTAGTGGTATCAATAACATTGTCATTGTCAACGCATTTGATTTAATCGGATTGATTTGATATCATTGAGCCGATGACTGTAAGTAGTTTATGATATGAATATTATTATGTTACGATAAGGAACAGTTGCATATCATCTATTAAAATTGAAAAAAAAAAATGTTTCGTTAGTAACAGATTTGGAAGTTGTAGCATCTTCCTATCCACTTGCGAGTATATCATCATTATTAAAAACTACTTAGTTAATACTTGTATTATTTAAGAGTTTATGGTAGCTGACCAATTTTTTACGTATTAAACAAAGTCGAAGTTTCAAATTAGTTCAGTTTTAGAGATTAACATCTCTGAGTAGTTTTACTAAAGAAAGAACCAGTTCCATTGAAATTTTGCTTCCTTGAAACTGGAGAGTGAGAGTTTTCTAGCCAAAGTCAAGCGCGTATTGCATAATGTGTGGGAAGTCAAAAGGTTAAGTCAGTCCAAGTCATAGTAACTACATAAAATTGTGATTTTCAACGTTTGATCATCTACAGATGTAGTTAAGGGGACGGTTTTAACGATAAGCTGATATTCAAAAAAAAATTACTCTATTACAAATGAACGAAGAAAAACGATGTCACTATCCTTCACATAATCCCAGTTAATGTTTAAATAATATTATTGCAGTGGCATTAAGCGAAGTATTAGTCGATAGTAAGTAATCTTGTTCAAGTACCTTTGTACCTTTGCTATTGAATGTAGGAGCCTGAAAAATATTGTGACAATACATAGTCATTCTTTAAGTATTACTCATAGACAGGTGTATTTTGTTAAAATGGTGTAACAAACAACACTTCAATTTTGTTGAATACGTCATATCTGATGATAAGATACTTCCGTGTTGTTACTGTTATCTGATTAAAAATACATGATTTAAACTTACATTTACATCAGCCACACAGTTAAGTGTCCACTGTTGACCATTTTGTCTTATGCAATAAGAATCGACAATGCGAAGATAATTGGGCTGGTGTATTAGTAGGGCTACTCATCTTTTCCCTAAGTATGTTGTTTCGTTAGTTTTAATTTGAATATATTCTATCTACGTTACTCATTACGAATACTTTGACTTATCTAGTTGGCTCAACGATCCAAAATGGATCTTGGCCTCTGACAACAAAGTACCCTAAGCGTCCCATTCTTATAATGTCAAGTTTTACCAGTTAAATAATTGCAATTTTATTTATAAAATATATTTGATGTAAACAAAGTTAAATTGACCATTTGCGTCAAGGTGCGTGTAGTTATCCTATTATCCTTGCATATTAACTACTACCTCAATATCTGAAAAAATACGTATTAAAAGTGTGAAGTCCACAGTTCAACTTGAAATACACTTAATTTCTCTAAGTGTCGAGATCTTGACCTCTGTTTCCAGAAAAGGCCAAAGATTTAATGAAACAATGAAAACAACTTAGTATCTATTGAAATGTTTATTAATATTTGTGACTTCGTCGACCTATAAGTACTGTTGGCATTTTGAAAATGAAGTATGACATAATTCTTTTTAATCTCACACTTAACTCTTATATGATTCATCAATTAAGCATTACTAAGAATGGTCCTATTGGTCGTTAATATCAAGCTGCATAAAGCGCTTATAATTTTCCAAATTTCCATAAGGACAGGTTACCCGTCATACTTCTATAACTTATATTTTGGTTTTTACAGCAGGTTCAATAAAGGTATCCGAGATATACACTTATCCGAGCCCAACCGAACAAGTAAAACGAAACAAATTTTAGATTTCTGTGTATGAAATGTCATGAAACTCGCATACTCCGCATCGAATCAATACTGTGCGAGATTTCATGAGATTTCATACGAGAATAGTACTAAATTCTAAAATTCGTTTCGTTATTTCATCTTACATAACAGATCATTGATCACGTGGCACACTATACGTATAATGGTCTAGGGCAACATAATTCATATACACTAACATATCGCAGTAGGTAACATCTTGCCTAAAAATATTATACACACCTATATTGATTACTTTTCCTTCCAATATTTCATGTAAATGCATATTAATTTATCGGATAAAGAAAATTATTATATAAAGGAATATTTTTAGTTATTCAGGCTTTCATGTTAAGATAAGTAATCATAAAAATGTTTTTATCTATGTAAGCACTCGTTTGTTTACTGTTTAACCAGTACTAAAATACTACCTATTGGAGTATCCAAATTACCAAAATGTTGCGTATCTAACAATGTTACGTGATTACTACTGGTACCATCGATAGCAGATAGTTTCTAAGGAAGTAATTTTTGTATTGTTTGTACCGTCGCAACATTACCTACCTAGTAATAACGTTGGTCTTAGTTCAAAGCGAAATGGAGGAGGTAGCGTTTTTTATAGCAGCGGTGCAGTAGATTTTCTTTTACATTTTCGGATAGCTTAAACACATCCCAGTACCTAAGACGTAGCTTCTATACTATGCTTTACTGCTATGTGTATCACTTTATGCGTTGAGGGTTCCGAACAGCACTTCAACATACCGAATAGAAGAGAATCACCCAGTTACAATAATATGTGTTGTCCCTACCAGGTGGGATCAGGACTTGCTTTGTCTAGATAAAGAAAAAAAATCACAAAAATTTAAAGCTAAGCTTTAGCTTTAAATTTTTGGGAAATTAATGCCCTTTTTGGTTCGCCTTTTTATGACTTAAGACTAACCAGACCGTTTCAGTCAATTAACTAAGTTTTAATGACTAAAGGAAATCAGACCTTTGCGACCATTTTTGTTGGTACTGGGGAATTATCATAGCCGTTACCTTGTCATGTGAGGGAGAAGAAGTTGGTGTGTCTGACTTACCGTAGGGGTAACCTTGGAGTGTTCTCGGTACAATCGCGGTCGGAAACTACAGCTGAGACTGGAGACAGCGAGACCGGAGTGCAAAGTGCATCTCTAAAAGAGATTCCGCGTACGCTAGTCCCTCGCACCCGCATACTTCATGTGACATTGAACGCTCGACCCGATTAAGCATAAGCAGAGGAGTCGCGAGGCCGCGGCCCGCTGCCCGCCGTTTACCGTTTATTATTCCGCTGTTCTCACAGATAATTGCGATTGACTAATTGTCGATGTACCAGGAATTGTTTCTTTCATTACGACAATAAGATAATTTACTATAATGTCGAGATAAGACGGTTGTATCAGCCAATAGAATAGTGTTAGTCGTTCCAGGTGGATTAACCAACGGTTTTTATGTTTTTTGGTAGCCTACACGAATAAAGTATTTTTGAGTTAGAGTTTCATACAGCTATTGGATTCTAGGGCTAATGCTGATGCCGAAATCGGGGTTGAAAACATTATGGCTGTGTTGTTCCGACATAAACACAGTTTTCATAATTTAAAGTTTTCGTTTACAGGGACACCGGAGTGACAATCGAAACGACATATGTTTTGCTCTTGGCTTAGTTCATTGTGTTATATGCGTTGGTTTCTAAAACTCACGACTGCATTCAGGCTGCTTTTAATAGGTCTCAAAGGGGTTTCTTACGAAGCTCCATCTGTTCATAAAATATAAAACTTGTCAAAAGTATCCAAGTTCGATACTGATTGTTTTAAGTTCCTGTGGAGATAAATGTTAAGACTATGATATTTAGTCGTACGAGATTGCTGCCACGTACTTGAGTTTCCGATATTTCAGCACTTTCAAGGGCTTACGAACTCACTATTTTCTCGCACCTAGTTCTCGACACACAACACTCGCAATATCTGCCTGTGAAATGACACTTTGTTTAGTTTTTCGTTTCTAACACTTTATGTTTATTCGATCTACTTATAGTTGTGTATAACATATAGTAATCAACATTAATCTAAAACCGCAATAAATTTTTATATACCAAAAATAAATCGCGGTCTTAAATTATTTCATGACCACCAGATTTATAATGTTTTTTGCTAAGTTTTTGCGAACTATTTTGAAACTAAAATGTCAGATCTTATTAATTTAATAATTATTGAGAACTATTTTTGGAAAGTGATTGACAGTAATACAGCCTAAGTAATTCGTATGTGCTTATTATCTTTGTTATTCCTGTTCTTATGAGTGGAATGCTGAATAGCCGAAAAAGTCTATTGTGTGTCAAGTATCTTGTCATACGGATAAGTTGCTTGAGCCTGATGGCGTCATAATAATTGTTTCCACCAGAATGGTTGCCGCCACGAATCCATGAAAGATTTTCCGAGGTCAGTGTTCAGTCATATAACAAATGTGACTTTATGTTTGTTATTGTTTATAAGTTAAACAATTTAGGTTAGGTTCTTCACTATGCTAAAGATTACCAGGAAGTAGGTCCTAAGAGACCGCATCAAAATACACTCAAGTATATCACAACAGCAGTTTTTTTTCGTCAAGTTACAACTAGTTATCTACTTATCAATGTTTGGAGTGTCGTGACGAAGTGTCGACACTCGAGCGCCGACACGCGACGGAGTCGAACCGGAGGCACCGGTCTGGCTCACACCATTTCTGATAGCCTTCGTTGTCGGTCACTACGCGTGGTGCAAGTGCAAACTCGCGTTGCTTCCTATTCAACAGCTCAAACCGGACCACCTGTAACAGCTGGTACAAGTTGAGATTACTTTGATGACCTTCTTCTTTTATCGTATCGATGGCAGATGTTTTGCAATCGCTTTCACAGCACTGATTGGTCTTCGCATGAAAGACATAATGTAGGCCGTTGTGTACAAAAGGTTTTTTAGTGCCACGAATTTTTTTAGATTATTTCTGAATAAACTTTGACATTGTGTCCCTCTCTTATTCCACTTTTTTCGGTACTGATCTATGCCGACTTAAACCCATAAACAGGTATGTTTCTTTCACGCCTTGTCTTTTCGGTCTAGTTTGCAAGCAACTTTGGTAAGTACTTTTGTTAGTTAAATTATTATTTGCAGAAATAAACCACAACTAGAGGTCATAGTGAGTTGACTAGAGAACAACATGAATGAGCGTGACCCTGAATCATTCGTTTATTTTCGATTATCACTCGACAAAATGACGTATGTAAATATGTTAAATCCATGTATACTTACAATTCTGTTAAATTAGATTCGTACTAAGAATAAAGTTCTTGGTTTAAGATATATAACAGATGATGTCATTATGCCGGCTTGACGTTGTATTGACGCTTGCCACGGTATTTCTTCATGGTTAGGTATGTTACATCGGGTCCATCTACATACATTGGAGACGTCTAATATGTGCAATACTTATTGTATGATTTGTTTTGTAATGTATCAGAATCTCTGAATAATTTGCATCATACTGAACATCAGAAGTTTGCTGTAGACTATTCTATCGCATGTTGCTTTAGATTTTAGAGTAACAATAACACAAACATAGAAATAGTACCTACTTACCTGATTTTAATAGCTTAACGTTATGTCTCAGTAGCTTTTATGCATAGTTTAGTTAGTGTCTAGATCTGCCAGGTGACAGGCTTTCACATACTTATACTAAGGGAATTAAACGGTAATCCGCCATATTTACTACGTAAACCGCCACATAAAAACTAACAGGTCTTGTTTTTTAGATTGGTGATCGACCTCTCATGGGTATGAAGTCATTAGCATATTTCATATTAATTAATGATTATTATAGATTTTTAATTTCTTCACACTTTAATATATCTAATGAGCCACGGATTTTCCCATACGAAGGAACTGTTTACTTACAGTTATCTCGACGCCCACATTTAATTAAAATGCTACCAAATTCATTATCAACGTCAAACGTGACTTGGATTAAGTAATTTAATTATAAGTACAAATGATGGTCGAATCAGAATTTTGTCTATTCCATTGTAAATATATAACAACCTACCATATCGTAATTCTGCGACTCTATAGTGGGAAGTGAGCTGGTAAGTGTAACTAACTTAGTCTCTTGACAAGGATGATCATCTTCTGCCCTTGTAACTTATTGACATTTTAATTTGTTCAGATATATTTGGTCACATTGTCTGCTACGATATATCTGACGGTGACTGTACGCCTGCTCCTTCTCAGTCTCTTTTAAAAGCGTCGCTCTTGTAGGGGGAGTACGTATGGTCCATTCTTTTATCTTGACTCCGTCAGTGCCTTGATTTCCTTATACGTTTCTTGGCTTTCCTATTCCCCTCCTTACATTTCCTTCATTATAGTTTTCAGAAACGTGAAATGACACCTGGAAACATTTTGAAGTGTAGTTGTTCGAATTTTAAATTGGAGTCGATTATGTTTTGTTTTTAATTACACAATTGATCGAGTGGTACTTACATTGAGTTGTCCGCTACTGCTTATGGCATGTCCAACCAAGTTGCAGCATAAAGTGCTACCGTCCGAAAGCGGTCCTCTTCGCGTCCTTATATGGACACATATTTTACGCATACTGCCCATCAGCAGGGCTGCCCATGTCGTGACATTTGCACTTTACACGTCACTTGCCCACATAAGTATACTTTTAATTGCAAAACGATTAACGAAAAAGACATATTGTGACGAAGACATATCACGTGCGACGCGAAATAACAATAGTGATTAATTGCGATCGAATGGCATGCTTGATGACCACTCACGACTGTCCACCGTTCTGGGTTTTTAATTACTCGATAACATCTTTATGTATTATTAATAAAACCATAAATTATGAGATTAATGTCATTTAAACGGCGAATATAAAAATGCGCTGAGCTACAAATGCATTTCAATTCATATTAGTAGACGCTTGGGAAAGTGTCGGCGCCTAAGAAAGTTCTAACATACATAAAAAGAAGACAATAAATAAAACATAGATTGATTGATTTGGTGTCGCCTTACGCGAAGATTTATTATGTTTAGCCAATTATAAAATAAGCATTAAATGTGAATGTAGATATTGAAGCATGAATAAAATTGTGGTTTATATCCATGGTCATGGCTGGGCAGTTTGTGAATTGTCGTATCAATATCAAAATAATCCTTTGCCGGTGGACAAAAAGTTGTCTAAGTCCATAGTAGAAAAAGTATCGGCTATTTTTTGTGGGTGGCCAATTAATTCTCGGCACGCCAAAATAGTATCAGGCTGCGTTATGGCGGCTGTAAATCAATATGACAATAATGTAAATCGTCGCGATTGTATCGGCCGGCGCGGACGCATGATGTCACAGCCCGCAGACCTGCGCCCGCGCTGACGAGGCCTTGTGCGCGCTGCTTCTTATGACAGCGGTTTAACATCATAAATAAATTATCCTCGTATACACCATTGTTGGATATCGGACACTTATGTGCTCATTTTTGTTGTAATTCGAAAATACATGTCCTCATTTGACGGGTTCGTTTACATACTCGTTTTTTTATTTTTATGTTACAGATTGTAAACTATTATAAGTCAGTCATATATATAGGCTATCGGTATCGATTAATTCGAGTGTTATCTACATTTAAAGTTTCCTAGAACATTATATCATAGAAATAATCAAATACATGTGTCAAGAAAATAATTATCCTGTTTTCTTGAATTACTTAATATTATTCAAGCAAAACAGTAGACATTTTAAAAACCGTAGGGGGTTTTAGGGTGTACGTAACAACAATACATTTTGTGGCGGCGGCCATATCGGCCTATTAGAATCATTAGCATTAAGTTCTGTAATGTGTTTTGCAATAAAGAGTATCTACTTATATATCTATATCGGGTTTAAAATGTCTAATATTATATGTCGGTATTCTACTACTGAAGGCAAGCCCTTTTATTTGATACCTATGTGTATGGACATCAAACAGCTGAAAAAACTTCCGCCTATTTGAAGTTTGAACTTTTAAACAAAATAATCGAAATCCAAACCGTTTCAAACGATGGGGGGGCTACAATGCCACAGACAGACAAACGGGCACGTCAAACTTAGTATAACAACAAACCCCGTCATTTTTGATAACAATAATATACCTAGTTAATACTCGTAGTTGTATTAAAAGTAAGGCTCTGTATTCGTACTTTGCTTGAAGTTGGAGCGTCGCCTTTGTCTGAGCCTGATGTCATAATCACTGCTCGCTATTATATAACAATACTGGTTTTGACTATTTTTTGCGTACTCATTTTACTATGTTACTTGCTTACTTTGTGTACTATTGTTGGACCGAAATTATTGCGGGGTATTCGCTAATTGCGCATAAGACGCCGATGTTTTTGTACCAATCCGTAGCTTGAAGGTGACGACTTGTAAAAACTTGAATAACTTGAGATATTCATATTTTCCATACGAAAAGAGTTCCAATAAGTTGGGTTTCAATGTCTACGGTCATCATCATAGCCAAAGCAATTGCTTCGTAGCCCGAGGTCTGTTTTCCTGTGTCTACTACAATCATAATATCATTCCTAAAAAAACTAATCTTTTTATCAGTCTTAATCGAGACCAGGTGGCCTGGTAAGCGATGGTAACGAACACCTGATGGTAAGCGATTGCCGCCGCCAATAGACACCTGCATTACCAGTAGAGTCACAAGTCATGACAAGTCACCTTTAAACCCCAGTCCCCCCCCAATTAGGCCTCTGGTGCTCTCAATCACTCGAAGAATTACAGCACAGGCGCTGCTTCACGCAGGTCTTCTGTGAGGCCGTGGTATTAATCCGGCCGAGCCGGCTCATTCATGCCGAAGCGTGGCTCTTCCTCGGTGAAAAATATTGAAAGATTGGGCTTGGGCAGACATATTATTACCTATTGACAAAGTCCCAGCGAGCGCAGGGGGAAATTCTCGAGCACTCGACATTGAACTCAGTTTTAGAGATTTCATACATTCGTCCATACAAATCTCTAATACGACTTCCATGTCGAGTGCACGAAAATTATTGCCCAGGTAACTTTCCTGCAGTTGTTTGCTAATAATCTACAGTTCTACAAATAGCATGACGTGGAACGGATCTTCTTACTCATTCATATCCATTGCATATTCGTGGAGGAATATGTGTCATAGGGGTGTTAAAAAAGACCGATTGATTTTGGTTTTAAACAATATTATTTATCGTATAATCGATTTTCAAATTAGTTTTGTTACTTTTATTACTAGTCCAGGGACATTGAGTGATAACTTTTCTGTGCATGAAAATCTTCTTTTAATCTAATCAAATCTGATAAAAATCTATTCATTTATTATTTGCAAGTATTTTATATTTATAGTGCATTCCTAATTAAGTCATAATAATAAGTATAAATAGTTCTTCGCGACGATTCCATGACATGAATTACAGAATTTATGAATATATTAGAGTGGACTTCAGTACATTAGGTAATTCTCGCAGCTTGCTAAAAGGAGTCCAGTAATTATGAGTAAATTAACAGTTAACAGTTATGGTTAACTCAAAATATCTTGTCAGTGACCCAATAAACGTTTCACTATGTCACGAATATGAAACAGCCATTGTAGCGACGCAATATTGTGCGGCAATTACCTGATACTATACTACTCTTAGCTATAATGTAGGTGTACTGTGTGATTATAATCGCGCTATGTTATCTATGTATAACCGTCATAGTATAATTATAGCCAGTTGCATGACAAGATATTTCGACAAGCGTAGCTCCATTGCCTCTTATAAAGTTATGTTTTCCTGGTACTTACATTTTATGACAAAATTCAAATGTTCAGATAATTTATAGATCAGAGTAAAAAAATTTACTCGTATCCACACTAGTGTAATTGATGCATACAGGTTGTCACACTGGTGTGTCTACAAGTAATACCTACACAATAATTAGGGTGAGTCGGGTCTCTGACATTTTGACCTACGCGTTGGGCACACGGGCACACCTACTACCTACAGCACCTAGGTACTACCAATCGGTCCAACTTTAAAAGTTTTCAAAGTACAATATTTTTAGGACTTCCTTGTGAAATATTGCCGACACGCTACACCACTATTTATGGCACTTTGTTAATACTGGCTTTATTAACAATGTGGTATTATAATAGAGGTGTATGGGCATATCGCCGG
The DNA here is from genome assembly GCA_014851415.1 of Cnaphalocrocis medinalis. Taxonomy (NCBI): domain Eukaryota; kingdom Metazoa; phylum Arthropoda; class Insecta; order Lepidoptera; family Crambidae; genus Cnaphalocrocis; species Cnaphalocrocis medinalis. Next base: position 7,477,388 of record CM026280.1, on the reverse strand, counting down.
TGCAGAAGACAACTGTACACATGCGACACATCACGTGTCCTGTCAAATATGATGTAAAAGGCTAAAGGGGAATTGCAAAATGTATTTAGCGTAGGGTCACCAAGCAGAAACGGAAAAGAGGAAAATGCATTTTTAGATACAAGTCCCTATATTAAATCTTAAAACTCCCTTCTTTTCTTTGTTTTTTTTTATTTCTTTGTTTTCCCAGAGGTACCATAATGGCCTTCACCTTAGTCACATGTGGGGTAAAAGGTGGTGAGCCTACTCCAACTTTCCATTGTTTAACATTAAGACAGCTAAGGACTGTGTATAGAATTTGACTATGAGTATAAACATTTGCACTTAAGAATTTCGTAATTAGTAGACATCTCATATAAACGCCTTTGTTTATGTGAGATTGAAAATTTATTCCTTTTTAGACGTTAATGAATTAAAATAAATGGAATAAAATTATAACCTTACATGGAAACCGGATGTATCCGAAGAAAGTCCTACGCGTGGTGTGCCTCTGCGAAGGACAAAGTGCTTGTGTAATAAAATGGCGTCAAAGTAAGCAGTATAGAAGTGTCGTCAGGGCCGAGTGACGCAAGCAGCTCTATAGGAATAAGTGAAAAATCTAGGCACGTGTACTCTGACAACTTCCGAGGGCTGGAAGGAGGCGGCTGTTGCTAAACTGTGCCTGCTCGTACCTACCTACATTGCCTGATTGCGTGATGATTATACGCCAAGGTTTCTCTTTGATCAGACCTATATAAACAGTACGCAATTTCTAAAAAAAGAAATATTATTGTTTTTGATAATTTTGTCTAGGTTTACAAGTTCAGGTATTGTAAAAGAGAAAGTGGAGATGTGCTCAAATTAAAACCCCGGTTTATGCATACCGTGTTTTCAATTCAAGCGAAAATTGCTTAGTCCGTCGAAGAATAGAAAAATGGACAAGATTTCCGTCTTAATATTCATAATTAACTATATTACGAGTATATCATTGAAAAGGAAGGATTGTTAGTCTGTATTTATAAAATAGGTTGACTTACGTATATCCTCCCAGAATAAGGCTACTCAATCTGGCGTGGAAGATAAAAATGTTAAAATGTATTTATAATCAACTTGTATTTAGCAAAAACCTACCTGTTAATTTTGTTCTAAAATGATGTTAATAAATAGAGCGATAGGGTCCAAAAATTTATGTAAGTTTTATTTTCCTTTACACATGAATTTTAAAACAAGACCTTACATAATAATGAACATGTCTCTTAGCCCAAGATCTCATGTATGTTAATGCTAAATGCATTTTGAAAATTGTACATTTCGCGGCCTCAGTTTAACACTCGTCGGTGTGTGCGTGATCGAGTCGCAAAACTATTCTTGTAGTTGCCATGACCTTTAGTACAAAGCTTTATCTTAAAAAATAATGTACGGATATTGTTCTTGATGAACAATATGGAAAGGGAATAAGAAAATAACATCGTAATGCGCTTGTTTTGACGGCGAAGTTGTTATTTTGTTAATTGTTTTTGTTATCATTATATGGTAGCAACGACCGCGATCTTGTTGGTATGTGCAAGTAAAGGCAGGTATACAACGTTGGCTGGCGCTACCTATCGACTAACAAAATAAATGACCTATGCCATTTAAACTAATATTTTTTTATAGGTACGATGCATTAGGTTTTAGGGACTAGTGAGTCGGCTCGACCGAGCAGAATTAAAATCCTGTCACAAGAACATTTAGACACACGTAAGTGGTGTCCCAAAATAATCTGTTTTAAATTATCCAACACTTTTATTTCTGATTGTGTTGTTATAGGATACGGAGCTCTTCTTAACATCCGTGGATAAAATGTAACTACGAAAAGACGCAACTAAGGTATTGCAGTCCATTAGTAATATCAGAATACAAGATTTGCTGGGGAATATCATGTGCATCGAAAAATTTTGCTGCGATATGACTACATTATTCAAGTTACCTAGATCTACATTCTTGGTGGAAAATGTTTATAAGCTACTTCTGACACCGGACGGTCAAAGACAATCATATGCAGTTTTGGTATAGGTAATAATAAGGGTGACGTTTCTAAGTATTCGAACAAAAATTCACATTCGTTTTTCTTAGTTTGCCATTTCGCTCATTGTGAATTCCAAGCGAGAGTACAGGCTGTTACTCCTTGACGAGTGGGAACTTTTTCGATTAACTCTGAATCGTCACCCTGAATTGTTTTAAGCTACAATAGTGAAGAAGCCCTTACGTGTAGATTCGACTTAGCATTAATTTCTCCTCTATAATACTGTTTGTTTGCTTAGAGTCGGGTGTGTGGGTGATAAGTAATTAATTCAAGTATATCACAGTTCTACGCCGTGGGCGGTGTGTTGTAAGAAAAATGGCGCCCGATTGATGTTACTGTTTACTCGAACGTCCCGCCGGTGGATTGCGTCAAGTGCACACTGCTTGAATGTAATGTACTTGTACTATATAGTACTAATATTCGTATAAGTACAATTGTTAACTTTGCATACGTTTTAAAGTAATAAAAACTTATTCAAAAAAATTGCATTAAAATTTGCATGCCCTTGCTAGGCCTAATATAGTGCAACACTTTTAATTTTAAGACCTTTATGTACCTACCTATATTATGCAAATAGATTATTTGATTTGATTTGATTATTCTCATAATAATAATTGACTTGCTCTTATCCATTTTCAATTCGCTATTATTCTCCACGCCAAGGATCGCAGATCGATATTAGCATAAGGGCCTTTAATGCATTAATCAGAGAAGGTAGCGAGCACCGTTGTAAAGCTAGCCACCAATACCTGAAATGATAACCACGATCACTCTTCCAACAGTATTATTTTTAAGAGTTCAAATTGAATAAGACAAAACTGGATCGTCAAAACTCATGCGCATCGGTTTCGTAATTGTCGCGAGGATCGTTTCGAACACTTGGTGGGCGGGCTCGAGCGCAACAAGGAGCGCCCGCCTCGGCGCGTGCTGCTATTATAGACCTGAATGCGTCCGCGCACTCTTTCTGCGTAGGCTCTCTGCGCATGATCCTCTTAGATCGACATGATCTTCAAGTGAGATGAAACATAACTGGATCATGAAAGCTCATACGCATCGTTTTTGTAATGATTGCGTGGAGGGTCGTGAACACTTGGTGGGCGGGCTCCGGCGCAACTAGGAGCGCCCGCCTCGGCGCGTGCTGCTATCATAGACCTGAATGCGTCCGCGCACTCTTTCTGCATAGGCTCTCTGCGCATGATTCTCTTAGATCGACATGATCTTCAATTTCGATCAAACATAACTGGCTCATGAAAGCTCATACGCATCGTTTTTGTAATAGTTACGTAGATCGTCTTGAACACTCGGTGGGCGGGCTCCGGCGCAACTAGAAGCGCCCGCCTTTGGCGCGTAGGTACTGCTATTATAGACCTGAACGCGTCCGCGCACTCTTTCTGCGTAGGCTCTCTGCGCATGATGCTCTATAGATCGACATGAGCTTCAATTTAGATCGAAACGCGGTCAAATTACCCAGAGCCCAAAACATTCGAAAAAAAAAATGCTTGACCATAGGACTAACTCCAATCGATCTTTGGCTAATCGCATCCTGTTTCTGCGCCAGATATATTTCGCAAATTGTCACTTCATCTTGCCTGAGGATGTCTTAAATTACATGTACCAAGGTGCGTTGTGCGTTCTACGAACTGTTCCTAGAATAATTAATGTTATTGTTCAAAATTCGTAGTAGTGATTAACTACTTTGTCTTCTCGCGACAACCGCTTGCCACCGGCCTTACTTATACGCAGTACACTATAATCTCTAGAAAGCACCAACTGACTGGTGTTCATTTGCTTAAACTTTCAATTTGATATGAATTTATGAACGCGTTTGTTTTCTCTTAATACTTTCATGTTACGTAGTACGTATTTACTAGTTGTTTAATGGGACCTCTGTATTTAAATCACCGCCATAAGATATACGTAGTACGTTTGAAATGTGAAGTTTTATAGTAATTTTATTTATTGAATCATGAAACTGGAGGTCGTTAAAACAAAATGCGTAAAAAGTTCGATTTATTAATTTTAAGTTTAATTTTTAATTTTGACGATCATTTTTAGATTTTACTGAATTGACCGATAAAATTGTAGTACTTACTATTTGAATAAATTAATTATTGATCTATTTACTGTTTCGTATTGATGATAAGGGCAAACTAGTGCTGTAAGCGATTGCGGCTGCCCGGCATAGACACCCGCAACACCAATCGAGTCACAAAAAAAATACGCTGTCAACCTTTTAATCCCCCGATTCCGTCAATCACTCAGTTTATCTTTGGTTTTCGCTACTGAACCGGCTTGGATTTCATTAACATGTTGACTCAACACATCTTTAATGAAATACCTGTTACGTTGTAAAATTATAAGGTGAAAACTAACAACGTTTTAATTACAATCATAACGCGTAAGAAGTCAGGTTACACAGTAATTAACCTCGCGGGGATCAGATACCTTTAGGGCTACCTTCCGACGGTAGCCGCAGGTATACTCCTAGTTTAATTTAATATTATTAATTGTGTTAATATTTTTTATCTTCACTTTATAAATTTAATCTTTAAATTAAGACCTAAATTAGCAAACACAATTTGACAGGCTTTATAGTATACCTAGAAGAAGAAGAAAATTTAAAAAATAAGTGTGAGAAAATATTTTTTTACATTATGAAACAGGTATTTTTTTAATGTAGGTCCTGCCGTGAGGTCCCCAAAAAAATTGTGTTAGTAGTAGGAGTTAAAAGGAGCATGAGACTGCACATAATGTAATCTGGTATTAAAACACTCGCGAATGCTATTTAAATCCCGCTCTTGTTTTAATAACTCTCATTAGGTGAAAACTATTATTTTTTGATTGGCCATATGTCGCATTTGGTGAATTTTTAAACCTGTTGTTAAAGTTATTGATGTTCGTATAAAAACAGGTACATTTGATTTTATATTCGGCAATTTTATTATTGTATGTAATAAATAAGTCATATTTTCCCGTTTTTTTATAAATGCGTTTTTGAATATTATTTCATGAAAATTGGATGGTGAGAATTTACTTGAGGAAAATAATAATGTGAAAATTTCTGATGACAGCCCTGGGTAGGTCAAGGGATATTGTTGGCGGTGTGAAAATTTGCCACCCTCGTACACAGCGCATGCAGAGGTATCTCCAGATCATAATAAACCTTTTGTCAAAAAAAAATAGAATATTATTGTTTAAGACTTAGGTTCACATTTGTGTTACTCAGGTTGGGTAGTATTTTTGTTTTTATTTCGGGGTCTTTTATAACCTCAATAATTCATTGTTTTGATTTTCCTTAATACCTTGTCAAAATATTTTATTTCGTTTCGGCACCCAAATAAGTTGAAAGAAATAATATTATTGTTAGCTAAGTGTGCGCTACGACAGATAACATCTGCTGCAGTTAATAAAAATTAAATCATAATCTCATATAAAACTGTTTGCTTTTTAAAATGCAACAAAACTGTGAATTACGAGTGGAGCGATGAACAGTGTTATAAATTTCCCTACCATTCCCACACATTAGTGAGGCTGTGGCTACGCTGGCTGTACCTGTGTGAGTGCACGTAGCTCTATTACAAAACTTTGTTTGGCCATCTATGAATATTTGAGTCGACTTTATTGCTCGGGTATACGGTTGAGTTTTGAGTTGTTGGTTTAGATTGCGGTAGTATTTTTAGCGGTGTACTGGTGTACCGTATTGTTTCACGTTTACGCGGCTGTGTGTATGGTGAGGTTAAGTAGAGCGGCGTTATCTTGGAACAGAGATTCCGTGGAGTTTTTACTATTTAAACAAAACAATATGTCAAAAAGTCGACTACTAAACTGTACTTATTCTTTTTGGGTTTACTCAGGTAGACGAAACGATATGAATCATAACACGAGTCCGATGTTTTATTAAATGTTTAAAGTATTCTGCGATTGATCTTATTTTTAGAATCATGATCATCATTAGATCACTTTTAAACGAGACAATTTACATTCTAATTTTCAAGGTAGGATAAAAGGAATATCTGGTAGCTTTATAAAAAAATCGTTGATACATTACTAGATTACTACATCAGGTCAGATAGAGATCCAAAACGTTGTAATTGAACTGTTACACGGCCAAGGACGATGCTAGTGGAGAGGAGACGTTACAAACGTCCATAATTGAAGCTAATATGAGGCCTTTCGAAACATCTCTAGGCGCAAACAAAATACATTTCATAATTATCGAGGGTTTAGCACATTGTCCGTCTACTCTAAATGTCATCGAACGGGGTTTCGCAAGAGCGTCAATCACGGCGGTCACCTACTTTCGCGATCAGTTCACGGCGATTAGTCGACTACATTCACCGGGGCCTTAACTCACCTCTACGCAACAATTGTTTCTGTAGGAATCTTTTATTTATGGTAGCGGGCGGTACGCCTGTGTGCGCGCCCGTAGGCGACTGTGTCTTACCTGTCCGCCGCGCCGCGCAGACAAATTGTGCCCTCTCTCAATTAGCATAAGGTCGCGATTGAAACGGTTGGCGCGCGACCAGAAATGCCCTACCGGCAATAAGTCAACGCTCGAACTCGCCTGTTTGACAAGATTCCAACCGCGTCTGTCCTGTTTGTTTATTGTAATCGGTTTGACAATGAGCTTAAGGTGCGGTTTCGAGTGATCTGCTCGTTCGCGCTCTTCTGTGATTGTTCTGCTACTCGGCGCGCGCCTGTGTTTGTGTTCGTATGATACGTCATGTATACCGACCGGCTTACTGTAGATTCGCCTCTTAGCATCCATAATTGCTTGGCGACCGAACGACTTTTAAAGCTCTTTGTTGATTAGTTTTTCTTGTTGATTTATTTTAAGTGATTTAGTTTTGCGGGCTTGTTTTTGAATAAGATATACTTTCCAATATTTAATGTGTGGATTTACCATTAGGGTCATTAACCTGAATTGAGTAATTTATTAAACCTACATAATTTATTACCCCGGTATTTTCGGCAGATGTCAATGAGGTCATATTATGTAAATATTTAGTTATTTATAAGGGTGTGTCTAACGGAGTGACGCCGCTGATGTTAAGAGACCTCTGAAAGCCCTTGAAAATTGCAGAAGAAAAATATTCGAGATTTAAAAATAGGCACGAAAGCAGAAAAAAATACATCTGTTAGTAACTAGACGACAATCCAAGTGGGCAGTGCAGATAACGGAAGGTCAGAGAGACGTCAGACGATTGAATCGGCGCGCGGCGTCAGGTCGGGCGCCGCCGGGGCGCCGGGCGGGGGCGCGGGGATGCGGAGCGGGGGGCGTCGCGTCGCCCTCTCCGCGCGCGTTCAACGTTGCCAGCTTCATACGGTTGCTACAATTTCGGTACTCGTTTAGGTGAGTGTCGTTGTTATTGTTTGTAGTCCATAAGTTTATGATTTTGAAATCAACCAATTTTAGTCGACCAAAAGTTATTCACACTAAAAACGATTAGTTCCGTGGTAGCAACCAAAAATATGCATGGAAACAAAATAATAAGTTTCGGTTGGTTACATGTAGGAAATTAAATAGAGTCAACATCACATAAATTATCCTGACCCCAAACTAAGGTTTTCCCTTATGCTAATTTGATGGTCATAAATTTTTTTTAGTAATTTTAGGGTGTTATTGCTTTTGCTAATGTTTTTTTTTACAAAATTAGTATTTTTGACTTATTTTATACGCACATTTATTATAGTTATTCTAACCTGCTTTATTAACCACATTTCAATATACTTACTAACGAAAAAATTGGATACACTTCATTTAACAACGCAAAAATGTTAAAACTTTATTTGTGAAATTGTATTGATCTAACAATATGAAAAAAAAAACTTGCCTCGCATTAATTTGCTTCACTAGCCAAAAGTTTATGTTATGAAAGGTCCAATAATGCTACCAATTAGTAAAGAATTCCAATGATATCACGTTTTGTATTTTCCAGATAGGTAGTAAGGTTTGGTGGTAAATGTGACTGTGGCAACACTGCGCTCCGCCGACCTCCTTGGATGCGCGGCCCGCAAGGTCGGGGCACCTTAATTAATAAACCCACCGTAAAGTATTTGAGGCCGATCGGAGTAACTACAATCTTACTCGCCTTTGTCTAGTTATTGACCCGGCGCATCGGAACGTTACGCTACGATGTGAACACAAACTGCAAGGGGGCGTTTGTTTCTTAATTCAAATTCTCTCTTTTCGTGCGATGACTTTCTTTTGTTTATCAATTGCGAAACGATTCTCTTTCTTTTTTTGCGCAGCTCAACAAGATTCCATCACTCTTGGATACGTTTTACAAAGCTCTGACAGATGTTTGACGTAACGATAAAGGTGTCAATTAATTTGCTACGTAAGCTATCGGACCACCAGGAATGGCGAAACCGAGCCTAATTGTTGCAATTAATAACATTTCATTCGTAGACCACCGTAACGTAAACGTTAATTTTGTTTAGGTGGCCCTTAGAACGAAGAAAAGGTACGTATTCGATTTACCAACCTACAACATCTTCTTCAGCTACTTATTTATCAAATTACGCGGATAAGGTATCCTTATCATACATGAAACACTGACCAGCTGTCAACCGTACAATTAGTTTTCAAGGCTTTTGTTAGATTCATTATTACAATCTCTTTGAAAACTGTATGCAGAGATTTTCGAGTTACTGAGAGATTCCGGCTTAGTCCTAAATTGCCAATCTCATTTGATAAATAATATCATCAAGTGTCATCACAAGATAAGCGATCTTAATTTACATCGCCGTAAGATTATCATGCGATAACAGCTGAATACACATAAACATTTTCGTAAAGGGCATAAAATCAACATAACAATGCCTAATGTATGCAAATTACCCGTGATATTTACAAAACCACGTCAACAAATTAAAAGAAAGTTGGGCGTTATTTGCACAACTGACACCTGTAATTTAATTGTAACTGTGTACACAATTACATTTAAGGTACTATGCACAATAGCAGTTAACATGCTTACATAACAATTTAAAGATCTATATTATCTGAGGACACGGTAGCTATCCCGCCAAGTCAAGCAAATCAGGCGAAGCGAACACTCGGAGCAACGATATTCCACGGCCGCGTCAAATGACGAATTAACTTACAATGTAATTTTAACTAAGTGTATAATTCAAAACACTATTGTCTACAAGTGAACATAGATAGTAAATAGCAGCAGCTAAAAGTTATATAACGACGACTAATATTTTTCAAGTAGCTTATTGAGGTCGGCCTAAGACTGTGTCTAATGTCGAATTGCTTATGGGATTGCTATAAATAGCGGTTTTGCAAATAACTGGACTGCTGACGAGATCCGTGATATAGCGAAGTATACTACAGTGTGGTACCTTCACTTTGGTCTGAATGCTACGAACCGTAGCACGTGGCCGTCATGCGACTGTAGCACCATTCTGTCTCTATAACTGGAGATCAAATTAGGCCTCCTGATTTTTATATATTTGTGGGTGTGCTATTTGGCTAATGTAGGATAAAAATTGCTTACCACCTTATTCCTACTAAAATCATACTGTCTGCAGTCGAGGCGTGTATCAAGTGAACTCAAAGAGTATCCGAGCAGACGGGCGACGCGCGTAACCAGCAG